>JAZKJV010007769.1:600000-1016169 GCA_037367405.1 Ottelia alismoides | reverse complement strand
AGATTGCACAGACACAAAATAAAATGTGAATTATATTTTCAATATAATGTCCAATGTGAATCCAATTTACATTAACATTTAATCAACAAATGTAAATTACAAATAGCTCTCTCTTATATATTATAAATCACATTTATAATATATATGATTAATATGGATAGTACTATCCATATTATTTATATCCATGATAATTAAATCATATTTAATCATCTTGGATCGCTATTCTCATATGCCCAACTAATATGAATCACATTCACATTATTCACATCTTTGATAATCAAATCACATTTAATTATCTAAGATAACTCTCTTTATAATATCAAATTCATATTATTCATGATAATTAAATCACATTTAATTATCTATTTTCTTAATGCTCGGATACATATATCAATAATGAAATTTTCCTGAACTCTTTCAAGGATAATACGCTTTCTCTGCGGATACTTGGAGATAAGGACAAGGCGATTATATTGTTCCATGTATAGTGACTTGGAAATTGGGATCACATCTCAAATCGAGATCTCGGGCCTTCCATAGATGCTTGATTAAATCAAGACCGCAAATCTAATCTTCTCATTGCATCTGAATCACATTCAGATCAATGTCCAATATTTGGACTAAGATCATATTACTTCTCTACTGAGAGGAGTCGCTAAAATACAGACACGTTTCATCACTCCCTAGGAATGGAAGCATCATGGTTATACAACCGTTTATGATCACATCGCCCTCAGGTATTCCTAATACCTGTACGTCCTGCATACTGGAAGACCCAGAATAATCTCGAAGTGTAAGATCAATTTTACACTGTCTACTTTAGGGATTTATCATTAAGTTTCTCACTCGATCATTGAAAGTTGGTATCGATCATATACTTTTCAGATGCATATATCATATCCATGTGTTGATCATATACTTTCCAAAAGTATATATCAATCCTTATAAATTCAGTCAAGCTTCCAAAGCGAGACGACCGCACGCGGAATTTGATTCTTCCAATATCTCATGAGTGAGATCATGTCTTCCGGTTCAGTAAATGAACCTGTATGATCCCTTTGAGAGATCGTATTACTCATATGTCTTTGTATGCATAGCAGCGCGCCGGTGTATAGACCTTGATTAGGTCATCAACATATTGGTCTGCCAAATATACATACTCAGATATATAGTAACACATCTGTCTCTGGTCAGAGGATGCGTACCTATATCATGACAGCATACGACATAGGACTTTGGTTATCTCGATCTCGTAGTCAACTCTTTGACCTAACTAACCTGACACCTCTGAATTTCTATTCCCATGTAGAGGACATGCATCAAGAGCTTGGTCAGATTTCAACCAAGTGAGAAAGGATTGCCATCTCCTACTCAGGCTGGAGATCCTCTCTTAATAATCACTTGACGGTGCTTGATGAGTCCTCAATCTAACTCTTTAGATATTCATCATTGCACCAGCCTTTATGATTCAATAATTGAATCAACAGCTGTAAGATCATCAAGATGGCCTTGGTACATAGCCCTAATTGTACTAAGGGACCTATTATGAAAATTAGCTATTCTTCATTTTAGATCAAGGAATGATATTTGCTACAATATTTATTCCATAATGGCTCGCCGTGGGCTCGCATGTCCAACCCTCTGGGCATATGGGAGCGGGCAAATCTGGCTTTTGAAAAGTCTGAATGAAAGCAACCAAATCTACAAGGGAGAACTCTCGTTGTATGTGATCATCTAGCGAAGATGGCCCTGTTGGTATCTCTGTAATCTACGCTGGCCCAATCTCCACCCAAGCTGTCGGCTCTATAGAAATTAGACAAGGTAAATGCTCATCAAAATCATCCCAATCAATGTCTGAATTTGATGGATCATAATCTGAACCACATGACATATAATTTGCTTCGCTCTCCAAACTGTGATCATCAACCTCGAATATGTCCTCTGTCAAGATTGTGATGTCTGAACTCTTGTCTGTTGGAATATGTAACTCTGCAGTGTGTGAAGGTGCGATAAGAGCTCATGATATGGGGTCGGTCCAAACTGCTTCATCATATGTAAGCACGAAGTCGCACTCCTGGTGGACGTCTCGCTCTGCATCTGTCATCTGCCTTGCATCAGTGGACTGCTCGGAACAGGCTGGATCTTGCGCTCTAGTCTCGTCGATCGTCTCTATTTGTACACTTTCGCCCTCGACACGAAAGTATACCTCCCCACTATCTTGATCAGACACTGCCTTAGATGTGGCCAAGAACGGGTGTCCTAATATAATGGGGGTATCTGTCACATACTCAGGGATCTCCATGTCCAATACAACAAAGTCCACGGAGAATTTCAGGCCCTGAATTGTGACGACCACGTCCTTCAACAACCCCTTTGGCCTCTTGACAGATCTATCATCAAATTGAAGGACTTTCCTGCTCTGTCGAAGAGGGCCAAACTCGAATCGGTCGAGTAAGGCTGCCGGAAGAAGGTTGATAGAAGAACCACTGTCTAACAGAGTCTGATCAAACCGATGATCATGAGTATGACATCTGACATATGGAGCTCCTACATCTGGCCTCTTGGCTGGCAATCGGTTCTGGATGGCAAAGCATGTGGCACGAGTCAGCACATGAATATCTGCATTATGATTCATTCTCTTCCTACGGATGGTGGTCTTCTCTCTCAATTTCTTCTGGAGGAGAGGGATGCTCAAGTGCCTCCTGTAGAGTCATCTGGATCTGGAATCTGTCAATCATTTGCTGGTTGAACTCTAGCCGGTGTCTCTTTTTGGGATTTACTATTTTATTCCCCTTCGCTAAGCGGGGTGCTTGAGGGAGGGGATAGTTGGACCTTCCTCAGATAGAGGGTTAGGAATAGGCTCCTGTATGGGTGAAGGAGTGGAATCCATACCAATATCATCATGCAATACATATGGACTTGAAGAAGACACAAAAACCTTTCCTTTATTCATATTTTTGGTCTTTTCCATTTTTCTATTTTTTTGGATTTTTCCAAAATTGTCCTGAGATACAACAAAATGAAACACAACTGGATTAGAAATGGTGGCATCAGTACTACTCACGGCATCTGTTTTCACAGCATCAGCACCACACTCTGGCTCAGCATCTAGTGAAATGGTGGCATTAGTACCACCGAATGCATCGGGAGATATGACGACCTCAGTACCGTCAGCTGGATCATCATCCTTGGTGGCGTCAACACCACCGTCATTAACATCATGAGCGACATCAACACTGTTATCCTCCTCGTATGGCGCTCTTGGATCTCCATGTGGTCGTCGCTCAGACGAGGCACCGCTGGCTGGCATCCTATCGCTCCTAAGTGTTACAAAATCAGCATCAAATATGTAGGAAGAAATATCACCCAAAGAATCACTAGGAGTAATAGTCTCTGTAAACTGTACCTGCTTAGACTTCCTCTTCAAATTGTTCAGCTTCGGCTCAATCTGAGCGGGTATGACGACCTTGCCCTTGATTATTTCCATCATCTCCTACCGAAACTCATCCATTTCCTGCCGGAAGGATGCCTGCTGATCTGAAAGTAGGCGGGAGGGATTGTCAAGGGAAGGGTTCTCATAGACTGGTCCATGAGAACCAGACGGGTTGCCTCGCTGGAAATGAGGCTGACTCTATTGGTACTGGTGAGGGGGAGACTGAGAATACTGTTGAGGTTGCTGCTGCTGCCTACACTGTTGTCCTGATGGTAGGGACGAGGACCTTGCCAGTAGTGTTGTGATGGCTGAGAGTACTAGGGCTGTTGTTGGCTGATCTGTCTACCCTGAGCTGGGGGTTGCTGCTGGGACGAGGTACCTCTGGTAGACCACCTGAATACGGGATGATCATGATGGATCCCGGGCTGCTGCCAGTCATACCAAATTTCGTGGACTTCCATCAACGGCTCTTGCTCGTACGGGGAAGGGGGAAGATCTGCTAGGGGCTGATCTGACTGATACACCACCACTGAGTGTCCTGAGGTGGTGGTGGCTGAGAGTAGTGCTGCAGTGGCTAGACCGGCTCTACCTGAATGTGGTGCACCTGGTGGTACTGGGCAGATGGTTGGGTGGAGCTGCTGCTGCTAGGATCAACCTGTGACCTGAGACGAGGCTAAGGAGCCGTCTGTACCTCTTGGAGACACATGATTTGGGTCTTCAGGTCACTAAACGTCTGTGCCAACTGATCTATCTGAGTGAGGCCCTAGCACTGCTTCTTCTCTATAATCTCGATGCGGTCCAGCTTCTTGCTGATAATCCCCATGTTAACTGCGGATGACTCTTCCCGTGCTACTGTTGCTGACGAAGTAGAAGGACCTGCACCGATCCGTGCTATCCTCTGATAGGACACAGCCTGTGGGAGGGGCTTCCCCTGTGTGTAGACCTGAGTCTGGGACATCACTGTGTAGTTCTCTGCCATCTCCTCGTAGATGGCCCAACTTGGTCCTCATCCTTGGTGAAACAACACCCCCACATGAGGCATTCACAAGCCTCTGTAGCTCTGGTGTCAGCCCACAAAAGAAGCTTTGTACTAGGTTGGGCTTGGAAATATCGTTATTTGGACACCGGTCGATGAGCTCTCTAAAACGATCCCAAGCCTCGTGGAACTGCTTGTTCGGGATCATGGTGAAATTGTTGATCATAGCTCTAGTTGCGTTGGTCCAGCCGAGTGGATAGTACTTGTTCAAGTACTCATTCCGGAGTTGCTCCCAGGTGGTGACGTACCTCCCCAAATGCTTCAGCCAGTAGGCTGCTCTATCAACCAATGAGAAAGGGAAGGTGATCATCTTGATCGTTTCCTCGTCCACGTATCTGTCGTGGATAGTGCTACAGATCATCTCAAACTCATGGAGATGAGGTGCGACTCCTCGGTGGCAAGCCCATGGAACTTGGGCAGAAGCTGAATGGTCTGGAGGAGAAGCTCAAAATTGCCTAGGATCTCTAGGAGTTGAATCCATCTATGAGTGAGAGTTGCACCAGGCTTGTGCAATTGCCTCATCATGCATGGTGGCCTTTGCTCTGACTGATCGTCTGGTCTTCTGTCTCCTCCTCCAGCTGCGGGTATCTCTCCAGCGGCTGGTCTATGCGGCTCTCCTCTATCGATTCTCATCTCTGTGAGCTCTTGTCGCACCTCTGCCATGAATGCTCCATGTTTGCGAATCTATCTCTGCATGGTCTCCAAGGATGCTAGAAGTGTGTTGTTGATGACGCCCTGGTCAAGTACGTACGTGTAACCCTGGGGCTACTCATCGGTGCATCCCTTATTGCTGGCCATCTCGCGGGTCTCTGCAAAGGCAAAGATCCCAACTCAGGTGCCGTCAAATAAACAAATAGTTGTGATGGTCTATGCTCTGGCACCTCAGGACTGGAAGAAGGGTGGCCGAGGGGGAACATGGTGGTAGCGAACTCAGGTTTAGAGAGTGGGTCTAGGCTCTCCGAAGCCGCCCTAGATGAGTGGAGAGGAGTGCTCGAAAGCGGTGCTGCCAAAGGCAACCTAAGGGACCTCCTTCCCATCACCATGATGTAGGGATTAATACGGATGAGATTTGGAATGCAAACAAGATCAGAAGCCAGATCCTCAATTCACCTACACAACTCTTGTGCTGATCACCGTGAAGGATCAGTCGTTAATCTTATCAATTTTTATTTAGGTGATCAATCAGTCTATAAGAGCGATTAAGCGAGCTGTTAGGAACCCGATGCTCTTAGGAGACTGGCTCGATCCCACAGCTAGTGTTTCCCAGCCAGTATTGGTGCAAACCATTTACCGGCTACCTGATATGCCCAATATGTTAAGGAAGTCCCGGACCGATTACCAGCTACCCTGTGAAATCCTCACAGGAGAACAACCAACCGCAAGACTGGTAGTATGAAAGAAGTTCATGTATGGCTCTAGCCTAGGGTGCAGATCACTTTCTCGCTACAAAAAACCAACCAATGAGGGGGTATCCCTCCCCAAAATGAGAGATTTTATGATGAAGTGTGTTTTAGGGTCCAATTTGCATTAGAAGTCCTAATTTTATTGTTTTCACCTTTTTAAGTATTTTTCAAATAAAAACAATGTCTAACGAATTTTTCGATTTCCTTTGGTTATTCTGAGTCCAGAAACAGGGGAATGAAGTCGAAAAAGCCAATACGCGATCAAACACAATGACGCATGCACAGATAGAAATGCGTACTTGTCTCCAGCACTCTACATGCAGGGTGATCCGTGCATAAATTAAAGATAGAAAATAAACCAACTATATGATGCATGAAGAAATCGGCCTTAGATGAGAAATTTCTAATGATCGTGAAGAACAAATAGTTAACTAATCAAAGAGAGAGGCTTGAGTCCGATCTCGGAGGTCGATCGGTGTCCACCACAACGGATCCTGCACACGCTGTATACTACCTCTAGTGGCACGTGGTCTCTCTGACGATCAAGTTAACTTTTTCTTATTTATTATTAGCTAGGTCCAATTACGATCTATAGGAACAAGCAAGCAATTAGATGTTGGGCCTTAGCTAATTACGTCACCATCACGAAAAATCCGAAGTGTAGGGGCCAAATCCGCGAGAATCAAATTGGAAAAAATTCAATCAAAATAAAAACAGTGAAAAAAATACGGTGAGGTCCCCTGAGCACACCGGTGCTTAGCGAAACAGAAGGTGTTGTCTCCTCCAACAAAAAACCGAAGCATCCCTCGGGCGGTTCCTCACACAAAAAAGAGAAACAGAGAAAATGCCAGAAATAGTTTTATCAGATATATATCAAAATAAGAAAATATAGAAAAATAACTACTAAGCCGTGCTCCCCGACAACGGCACCATTCTGATGAGCAGCCTACTGACTAAGGTTAAGTATCAAGGTAAATTAACGGTTGGTGCGACCCCAATAAGTAGGCAAACTCAAGCAAAATGTAAGCGGACTTGCTATTATTTTTACCAGGTATAGTAATCGGGGTCGAACACAAGGAGCACATAAATGTACGAAGTAGCCAAATTTCTGAAATAAAATAAAATAAAATATATTTTTGGTGGTTTTATTTTGCAAATTTTTGTAATTTTGAATAAGGGAAAAATCAAGCAATCAAGAAAACAATGCACGCACACATATTTTTGTATTTTTCTTTATACCAAAAAATGCTCTGAAAAATAAAAAAAAAATATTTTTGGGTTTTTAAACTTTTAAAGTGTTTTTGTAATATTCTAGGATTTTTCAAATGTTTTTTTTATAATTTTACAAAAATTAAATAGTGACTAAAACCACAAACAGTGCCTAGCCAGAACTAAATTGCAAATTAAAAATATTTAAAATACCTCAAAGTCATGAGGAGTAATTTATGATAAAATAGAGATAAATTGCAACAAGCAGGGACTAAAATGATATTTTTTGATTTTTATGAGATTTTTTATGATTTTTATAAGTTTTAGATCTTTTGAAATTTTTAGTTTTTTTAGGAGGAATTTTCAATTGAAATTGCTATTGTAAATAAAATATACAAAAACACACAAGCATGTATTTTTATAGAATTTTTAGGGCAATTTTCAAAATTTTATGGGTTTTCAAAAATAGACAGAACACTTTTTAGAGGTTATTATTTTTTCAAAAACATTAAATGCAACAAAATTAATCCACAAAAAATATCATAAATACTACATGCCAACAAGAGCCAACAATAATTTTTTAAAGAATCTTTGGGGTTAATTTGATATTTATTTAATCAGATAAAAGACAAGCAGCTTACAGTGACCTAGTTGCAAATAAAGTAAAGCTGGGTGCCAAACAACGATCGAAAGTCTAGGGCCTTAAATGCAAAAAGTCTGTTTAAACCATGCACATGCTCATTATACTACACACAGGGGTACAAATTCAATATTTTAAATGATAATATTCATTCCATAACAACAAAGAAGTCCAAGACAAAAAGTGCAATGATCCAGAACTCACATGAGCACACACGTGCTTCCAGCTTAGGCGGACTAAAATGCAAATAGCAGAAACTATGAGGTCCAATATGTAAATTATCCAAATTAAAATAAACTGTGATAAATATTTACAAGACTCGGTAATAAATGTAAAGAAGAGAAGGGCCTAAGTGATATTTACCCCTTATTAAGGGCTATCTAACGGTCGAGAGAGATCCACTGATGATGGATGGTCTGGATCCAAGGACACCTCTTCGACGATGAATGGTGGTGGAACGATCCTCAGATGGATCTGATGGTCCAGGCTCCCCGCTGGTGGATGGCTGAGATTAGAACTGGGGGATGCCTGGATCGAACGGTCAGGAAAATGCCTGGAAGAACCGATGAAGAACTCGCTTCCGACGAGTTTTGATCGTCCAAAGCGTGCGACAGAAGCGTCCTCCGAGGCTGCTCTGATGGGGAAAGTGTTGCCAACGTCGGTCCGCAACTGCTGGTGGGCTCAATAGTGTCCATGACCAAGGAGAAGGTTCTGGAGCATAGTGGGGTCCTGGAGCAGAGTGTCATGCTTGTTTGACCTCCAAATGAGGCCTTCTTGTGCTCCTCCCTACAGGAGAATGGTCAAGCTCAGAGATAATGCTCCGACGAGGGGTTAGAGCATCACTGTTATCGTAAATAGAGGATGGATGAGTGGTCCAGGTCTCTAGTGAGGGGAGGGAATCGACCTGCTACTTGATTCCAACCTGGTGGTTGGAATCAAGGGGAGATAGTGGAGCTCGATGGAGAAACGAAGGAGAATCGTATGAGGTCTTATGAGGGTCAGAATGAGGCGACGAACAGAGTAGTTATGTGGTTGTCGGAGTGAAGGTATGATGTGAGTGAATGATCGATTTGAACTGGAAATGAAGGGGTAAAGAGAGTACCTACGGGTGAACGAAGTCGCTTGGGGTGGTGGACGAGGTCCACGACGATGATAGCCTCAATGGAACGGCGCGACCAGAGGCTGCAACTCCTCACGGCAGAGCTGAGATGATCTTGCCGGACCTGGGGACTGCAATGCTCCAAATGCTCCTCTCTCCCTCTCCCTCTCGTTCCGTCACTCTAAAAAGGAGAATGCGGGTGCAACGGGGGTGGTGGAGCATTCGAAGATGCTTGAAAAGGGGAGGGGGAGCACATGTTATATAGGGTTCCAGGTCTGAGAAGATAGGGGAAGAGCTCGTGAACCGAAGCGCGGATCATCAGGGAAAATGTTGGGCGTAGATTAGGGATCCACACCCCTTAATCAGGGCTATTAATCGGAGTGAAAGGTGGGGGGATCGGGTCAGGAAAAATGGGCAAATATCAGCAAAACCCAATTCGGGCAAAAAGGAGGAGGGGACCAATTGACTGGAGTCAACAGAGCTGATATGGGCCAATCAGAAGCAGCAGGGGAAAAGGACAAGATAGGCTAAAGGATAAAAGAGAAAAGAAATAAAGATAATTAAATTAAAAATAATAAATGAACTTGAATTAAAAATGTATAAATTGAAAAATATTTATTATTTTTCAAAGTATTTTTCTTTGATTTTTAATTATTGTTATGAAAAATAAATTAATCTAATATAATATATAGTATTATATACATGTATCATATGCATATGTTATTATGTACAAGTATTTTTATTAATTTATTTTTATTGAAATACCCTTATTTTGTATTTTATTTATTTACAACAATATTTTAGAAGTGTAAAATAATTTTATTTTATTTTTACAAATTATTACATCTATATAATAAATAGGGAATGTGACATATACAAGTGTGTTTTATATAATGAGTGGGGGATTTTTATTTTTATTTTTCTTATTTTTATTTTATTTTATATTTATTTTTAGGAATATATACAAGGTTGTAAAATAATGAATTGATTTTATTTTTTCAAAGATAAATGTATAAATAATATACACGAATATAGACACTATATATAAAACAAAGTGAGCCCTATCTCTCTCTACTTATTGTATTTTGCAATCAGGTTAACTCTTGATCTTCTCTTGGGATTTGGATCACTCCATATTTATTCTAAATACTTCATTCTTTTTCTTTTCCTTTATTCTTTTATTTTTGCTAAAGATGCATGCTAAATATTCAACATTAACACATGCATGCAATTTGCTAAGTTATTGTATTTACATGAATTTACATGATGCTTTGCTAAGAAAAAGAGCTAAAATAAAAGAATAAAGAGTGAGAATCAAGGATTCATCACTCATGTTCTTCGGAATTGGGACGTAGAAGGCCACTGTGAAGAGCAACGCCAAAGAATGGGGGAGAGGCAGAGGGAGGGGGAAGGGTGAATACTATAATTTAAAAATATAAACCATTGGATCTATGTGAGTTAGATTAACCTGAAGAGGTGGTTGAGCTAGTAACCAGGGTTACGATAGAGTTTAATGTATAAGACATAGTAAATATATAGAGTTATATAAGCAATTCATAACTATAGAGGGTTCAATTGACGAGGTTGACTGAGCCACGTGTCGAGGGGAGAACAACCAAGAAATATAAAAATAAAAGAAAAATAGAAATAAAATAATAGATGGTTTCAATTATAAAAACTTTCTTTATGACTTTTGTAGATCTCATTATGATCTACATTTTTTGTGAAGGTTGCAATGACATATGACTCATAGTTAATTGCTTTTTAGGTATTTTTAGGTAAAAATACCTATTTTTAGAATTCTCCATTATGTTTTTTAATTGTTTACATTATCTACCTATCATATTTTATTATAAATAACATAATATTGTCTACACATTTAAAAATTATTTTATGGATTTTTCTAGGTTAAAGTTGATGATTTTAGAGAATAAATGATATTTACAAATGATGTTGTCTAATTCTATTTTTGTCTTGTATTCCATCCTTTTTTATATATTTTGAAATTTTGATAGGTAGTATCTCATAAAATACATTTATAGAAACATCAAAATCTACAAACAAAGGAGGAAAATATATACATAAAACAATACAATATTGTATGTGTAAATTATTTAATATACATAATAGCTCAAAAACCCTAGTTGCATATATGAACACTAATTCCTTCTATAGAGATCTTGTTTTATATACAATTAAGTGCTTATCATTTTAAAAGTGACTAGAGTTCCATAGATGTTTGCATGCTTAAGATATTCAGCTTTTAGAGAAAGCATAACTATGCTAGGGTTTGAGTTTATTCCTCATATACAAATGTTAGTATTTTTTATAGTTTTTTCATTGATTTAGGTTAATTTTATCTACAAGTTGCCACTAATTTCACATCAATTTAAGTCGATATGCATTTGTTAGAATTTTGTGAAGTTTGTATATGCTATATACATGTTGGCATTTACATGTGTGATTATTCTTTTTGGATTTTTTTTTATTTTTCTTATTTTTATTTGTTGACTTAGCCAACCTATCCAGGTCTTTGAGGTTAAATAAAATGAATAGTATCTTCATACCATTTATATCTTCTTTAGTTGACAGTCTATACAAGTACGTCCTTCCTTTTTTTTTGCGTTTGGTCTTTTTGTGGGATTTTATGTTAACAAGGTATTGTTATTCATGGAGACATATTTATTAACTACCATCGCTTGTTTTGGGCATTACTGGCTTCAAATTCTCCATCATGGCGATTGTCATCAAGTTCAAGATGGTTGGACCTCTATCATGATTCACAAGAAGTCTCTCTTTTCCTCATCTAGTCTCAATGATAGTTGTGGGTATCCATAAATAATATGTGATCAAGGTGTATGATATTGAGAAGAAAATATATAGTTTCCAATGGCGATCAATTATTTTAGTTTACAATTTCTTGATCGATTAATTATTAAAGTTTGGTTAGTTAATTGACCTAGATTAATTGAGCATACTTTGATGCTTGATAGATACTTTGGTCAACTGTTTAATCCACACCATTTATGGTTCAATCACAAACTAAAATTGATCCATGGATCCTCCGTTTTCCTATTCCCCAATTTCTATTCCCAATACAAGCAATCACTATTATCCTTCCAGGGAATCGTTTTTTCAATCTTGCACACGATATTAAATCTTAATATATTCGATCATATTACCCCAATCGAACAGTAAAAAAGTAAATTAACAAAAAAAGATCATATTAATCTTCTAGGGAAAAAAATCAAATCTTATCTGCTCCATTTAATTTTACAACTTTGACAATAACAAAAAGTAAAACTTCAATAGGAAATGATCCTATGAGTCGATGCAAATATTCACATGGGAACGGCTATAGGATTCACATCAATCTAGTGCAAATACCTAAACATGAACATAATAAACACCTCTATGTAAACAAAACCACACTTGTAGAAACATCTTTCCTATGATGGATTTCCCCAAAAGATACTAATACAACAATAAAATATAGCACAATCGTACCTTTATCTATTGAATATGATTCATGTTAATATCTTATTCTCTAATTAAATCATGTGAATACCTTATGTATATCCAAATTTATATCACATGTGAATACATATATGACTCTCTATTTGCAACTCTAATGTCTTGTGCATCTTTGTCCTTTGGCATGCACATCAATTTACAGAGTGGAGGATTGATAAATAAAGGGATATTTACATCCATAATCCTGAGTAATTTCATAATTACCTTAGAAACCCTCTACAATCACGAATTACACTGAGAACCCTCAATAATGCTCTGTTTCACACACATAACCTTCTGTTAGCTTGGTTCATTAACTCAATCATACGAGTGAGTTAGTCTAAGCAATCTACTATTTAATGGCTAGGATTAAGTAAAAGTAAAAAATAAAAGGAAAAATTGCAAATGTGGACGGGACTTGTTGGAAGCGATGGGTCGGGCAGGGAGGGGCTTGCATGCGGAGCTGGACGCAGTTGGTCGGCCTTCCACAGGGGCTGGAGGCGGACGTGTAGGAGGAGGCGGGGGAGGGCATGATTGCTGGAAGCGGTGGGTCGAGCTTCGGGCCTTCAGCGGGGAGTTGCGAGCTTGCATGGGGGAGGGGGGGTGCGGGCTTGCAGGAGCGGTAGGGGTGCGAGCTTGCGGGAGGGTTCCATGCGGCACAGGGGGGGGGGGGCTTGCCGGCAGAAGGGGAGGAGGAACAGGGGTTGCGGCCTTGTAAGGAGGGGGGCTTCGGGGTTTCCAGGCAACGGGGGTGGGGGCTTGCCGGCGAAAGGGGAGGAGGTGGTCGGGAGGAAGGGGGAGTTGGCGGAGGACGTCGACAAGGGGACGTGTGGTTGACTGGGTGAAGGAGGTCGGGGGGGGGGGGGGTCGGGGGGGATGGTTGGTTGTTTGGAAGAGGACAGGGAGTTGTCATTTGTAAATAATGTGAAATAAAAGGGTATAAAATGTAAAATACTTGATTGATACCGTTATAGTTAACGAGAAATGTGATGGAAGTTAACACGAGGGTTGTGGATGTAAGAGTTAAGTATTATTGGGGGATGTGCATGTAATTCGTGATTATAAAGGGTCTCTGAAGTAATTACGAAATTACTCAGGATTATAGATGTAAATAACCCATAAATAAATACCCAATAGAAATCCTTTCAATCCATCAAGATATAGTAGTATCACAGGAATTTGACAACTACTTTACAGTTTAGAATTTTGAAAATAAAAGATTTTGAAAAAAAAACAAACACAAGATTATCCAAAAAAACTTTGTTCATACGTGTGACTAGATTTGGAAGCAAATTGGGTGATATGTAGAATATCCGTGCCGAACCTTTTATGGTCATTTGCTATGCGCTTTGGTATTGTAAAATCTGTACAAAAATGCATTTTTGTGTTCCTTAAACTAATCTTTTATTTTAGGAATTCTTGGACTGCTTGCTTCCCCGCATTCTGTTGGTCATGGTGCAAGCTCGGTTGATCGTGGTGTGAAAGTTTCCAATCCTGCCATTTCAACTTCAACGCTTCCTTGCTGATGGTATCTGGGGGTTCGCTACTACTTTTGGCAGTTGGCATTGGGCAACTGATATTCTTTTTGCTATGCTATCTTTGGTGATGGTCCTTAAGCGCTCTTAGTCTGGTTAGCTATTTTTTGGTGATGGGGTTTATTGATGTCGCCTTTTTATTTTCTTTCTTTTTTTGCCTTTAAACTCTGGTGGTTTACTTATTTGTGCCCCGCGCATGTGTGGGCCCTGCTAAACTCGCATTGCTACAAACTCTCGCTAGTGAACCCTGATCAGATGAATGAAAAAAAAAAGGATTTTGAAAATACATAAACTCATGTTATCCGATTATACGCACCACCATAATAGGGGTTTGTGATGGAGAGAGATGGAGGAGGCTTGGGAATAATTATGATAAGAAAGAAGAAGTAACTCGGAGATTATCCTAATTTTAAGGTTTTAAATAAAAAAATAAATGAAACAAAAAGAATGTTGGACATTATGGTTAAACTACGGAATACATGGAGTCTATGTAGAAGGAATACAAGAAGGAATACAAGGTCCATGCCTAAAAATGAGATAAATTACATAGAGATCTCAACATTAGAGCGTCTTTCAAATGGACCATGACAAAAAAATTGTTACATTTGGAGCCTAATATTTGCCGACATTATACTTCTTTGTTAAAATAATATATTGATCTCACGGATATGAAATATATAATCTAGTCATTCGATGAATATTATTTAATTAAATATACATCATATTTATTACCATTATTATTATTATTATCAAAATCTTAGAAATACGACACTTCTTTAATAATAAACATAACTATAATGATCACATATTGCTAATGCAACATTATTTATCAAATCCTCAGATTACATCGATTGTATCGGTAAGGTAGCCGTGGTTATTTTAATAAAAATATATATACATTGACGTTAATATGGAAAACATATATTTTTTTTAACTTTTTGACATGATACCAAAGCCTTGTGAGTGTGATCAAGGTTTTAAAAATCGAATCAGACATCAAATCGGATATGTGTTGGTTTTTTATTTTAACGGTCGGACTAATGGGACTAACCAGTCGAACCGACGATGACGTCAGCTGTTCAGAAAAATCAAAAAAGACTGAACTGTTGAATTGTTGGTTTGGTTCGAATGATTCAATCGGGTCAAATCGAGTTAGACTGGTGTATCATACAAATAAATATGAAAAATATCACATCATATTTTTCGAGGGTTTGTACTCTCGTGTCCTTCCAATTTTTTTCAACAACACTTATACCCTCTTTTTTTTACAATTACATATGTGTCCTTATATTTTTATAAAATGCATAATAATGACTTTTTATTAGTACACTTGTATTCTTATATTATACCAACATAAAGATAATATTGTGAAATTTTAAGAATATAGGAGCACATGTTAAATTGCTTAAAAGTTAGTGGTATAAATGTTATTAAAAAAATAGAAAGGGCATAATAAACATATTTTGTAAAATTCATGTAAATACATATATGTGATGTATGAAATTAACAATTTAAAATTATTTAAACTCCAATTAATGACTCGTATTAACTCTTCTCATAGTATGACTATGACAATCTCTTTTCGTCAACATCGCATACAATGTGGGAGAGAGAAGCAATGCACATATGTCAGGAAGGGAGATGTGATAATGAGTCATTGACCCATGAGGACGGAGAAGAGATAAAGAAGTACTATTACAACACCATGGGTTAGAATGTGACTAGATTATGAATATAATTTAAAGAGAATTTTGCCTCACGAACCCTATAAACTTTGTAAATTACATTCTTAAACGTTGAAACGACGTAATTCCCCTCTCGACCCTGTAAACTTGTTCTGTTTTACCCCACAAACCCTACCATTAAATTTTGTTTTACTTGAGTCAATGGCTTTTCGGTTAATCTAACCAGAGGATCATTCCACTGTGGATCTGACGATTCTTCTTCATTTTCGTTGATCCAAATCGACACTTGTGGTAGAATTGTGATTTATTGATCATGACTGTCAAGTATCCTTTCGGCAGATCTACGATAACTATACGTTTTAGATCTACATAGTGTTTGTTCTTCATAGCGTCGGATCTGATCAGCTTCAGGTGATAGTTGATGAGATCTCAATCGAATGATAATTCTCCAGCTGCTTTTTGCTTCTTAAAAATGTTGTTCCGCCTCCGGATATTCTGATCCTTTTGGTGCCTCAGATATTTGGTTTGATTTTGGAGTGACTCCAAGGGGTTCGGTCTACAGGTGGTAGGCTTGAATCTACAGGTCTTTGGGTTATGAATTGTATCTCTAGTGGTTTGAGGGGAGGAGGTGATGTAGTGTGGTGGAGGCGGAGGAGAAAGAGGAGGAAGCAGCTAGGGGTGGAGCAAGGTGAGGGGAGAAAGAGGTGGAAGGGGCATATTCGAAGGAGAAAGGGGATGAGGAGTCAACTAGGACGGAGCAAGGAGAGGAGGAGACATCTGGGACGGAGCAAGGTGAGCGAAGGAGGTGGTGGAGGGGGCAGAGACGGAGGAGCAATGAGAGGATGAGGAGGTCGCTAAGGGTGGAGCAAGGGGAGGAGGAGGAGGCCGCTAGGTGCAGAGCAAGGGGATGAGGCGGCTGGGGACGAAGCAAGGTGAGTGGAGGAGGAGGTGGAGGGGGAAAAGGCAGAGGAGCAAGAGGATGAGGAGGAGGCGGTTGTGGGTGAAGGCAGAGGAACAAGGGGAGGGAGGAGGTCGATGGGGGAAGAGCAAGGGGAGGAGGAGGAGGTGGTTGTGGGTGCAGATAGAGAAGCAAGGGGACGAGGATGAGGCGTTTGTGGGTGCAGGCAGAGGAACAAGGGGAGGGAGGGAGGTTGCTGGGGATGGAGCAAGGGGAGGGAGGAAGTTGCTGGGGACGGAGCAAGGGGAGGATGAGGAGGTGGTTGTGGGTGTAGGAGAAGGAGAAAGGGGATGAGGAGGAGGCGGTTATGGGTGCAGGCAGAGGAACAAGGGGAGAGAGGAGGTCGTTGGGGGTGGAGCAAGGGGAGGAGGAGTGATGGACCGCATTTTCACCACGTTGATGATTGTATTTATTTTATCGTAGTACAGATGGTGAAAACGGTTCAGCAAAAATCACACCTTCGAATATGTGGCAATTATTTTTACTTGGAAAGATACCAAGGTTGAACATAGGGACACAGGCCTCATCATCTATTCTTCGAAAATTATTGATTAAAAATTAAGTGATTAAATTCTAAATCTAGGTCTTCATATACAATTACAATGCATGACACATAATGATATGCATATAAATTATGCACACAAAATGATGCACCGATCAATTAATATGATGCATGCATTTTTATTTTATTTTATGCAATTAAATCGAGATGCTATGCAATGATATGCAAGCAGATGATAATATGCCCTGAAGTTATCAGATCCATGAGCAACCAATAATGGTTAAGTTCATAGACAAACTGAGCAATAAAATGGACGAATGACATCAAGGAATGGAGAGCAACTGACACAATAGATCTCAAAATATGGCATGCATATTTAAGTGTCAAATCGGTAAATAAAATATGTCATTGTGAAGAGAATAACATTAGCAATAAAATGAAACTGAAATCCACTTAATTGTATTTCGTATGCTCATGATATGATCAAAAGAGTGTAAGAGCATAATGTAGTAAAAATATGCGAAATAAAATGAGATAAATATGTAATTTAGTCCTTAGCAGGGGAATAAAGAGCGACATGAAAATAAAGAGAAAAACAAGAAGAAGAAGGAAGAGAGGATACTTGATCAGAGAGAGTAGGGGGTGGCTTAGGCTGAGGACATGGGCGGTCCTCGGGTCATCGCACATCTCATGCAGCCACGATGAGGATCTTGGGCAACTGCAAGGGTGGCTGTAACATGGTCGGAGCCATGGGTCACACCTGGGGCAGAAGAGCCGTAGTCTCCTTCATGCTCCGCCTCTCTCTGTCACAAAGAGACGGAGGGTAGCTGGGCCTTCGCCCGAGCAATGGTGGACGAGAGAATACGAATGCGGGGCAGGGTTATTTGAAGGTGGTGGAGCTTCTACCGTTACTGGTGAAGGGATGATTTGTAATGGCGGGAGGAGAAGGTAGAAGCGGTGGCTTAGGTAT
Organism: Ottelia alismoides; assembly: GCA_037367405.1. Taxonomy (NCBI): domain Eukaryota; kingdom Viridiplantae; phylum Streptophyta; class Magnoliopsida; order Alismatales; family Hydrocharitaceae; genus Ottelia; species Ottelia alismoides. The sequence continues at coordinate 998,186 of JAZKJV010007769.1, read as the reverse complement.
TGATAGCATGCACGAAGATCAGGTACATTAGGGTTTCGAGAAAGGACCATTAGGGAGCGGAGAGGGTGACTGAGGAGATTGCCAAAATAAGAAGGGTGGTGGTGGTGTTTGGTGAGGTGTAACGGAAGGAAGAGGGAGAGCTGGAGGTGGAAGATGGTTCGGGACCGTTGGATCTTATGATCCAATGGTTAGGAGGTATGGGAGCGACGCTGATCAGATCTAGAGATCTGATATGGCGGTGGAGATGCGGGCGGCTATGGAGGGTTGAGATGGAGTCGAGGCGGAATCCAATGGTGAGGATGAATGAGGGATACGTGGAGGGTATTCAGCAGTTAGATGATATGGCATCTAACGACTGAAATAAAGGCGGAAAGGAGTGGCTATCATAGCATCTAGGGGAAGGATCTAAGGGCTGAGGGAGATCTGGAGATGGATGGTGGAGATAGAGGCGGGGATAGGTGATCCAAGGGCTAAGAAGGAGGACGCGTGGCGTGCAGAGAGAGGGGCCACGTGGGCATCCCAGAAGGCGCCATATAGCCTTATCAATTTATTTAGAAAAATGTAAAAACAATCAAAATTAAGAAATAAATAAAAGGATACAAAATTAACAAAAAGTCAAAACATAAAAATTGTAGATCTCGAGGAGATCTATAAGTTTCATGTTGAACAAAAGTCAAAAGAGATCATTTGTACAATGAAATATTTTTGGTAGTATTTTTAAGAGATTAAAAACACTTCTTTTAGTGGTTTTGATATTTTTTGTATTTTTAATTTCTTTTTCAGATCAAAATAAATATATATAATATTTAATATAATTTTTAAAATTTTTAATAAATAAGAAAATAATGTAATATTAGTGGTAAATATACAATAATTAATGTTAGTAATTATGGTTAATTACAGGTGAATGTTTTATTGAGAAAGATGCAGAATTAATGAAGATTTGCAAAGAATTTATTATTCTTCGAGGATGAAAAGGTAATATAGTGATGATCAATTAGAGATTCATCATGGAGGTGGTTGTGGGTGCCGACGAAGGAACAAGGGGAGGGAGGGGAAAGAGGAGGGGAAAAGGGGGAGGTGGAGGATGATCCATTTTTGTAAATTTATCAAATAAAGGGGGAAATTTACACTTCTTTTTGACGGAATCTGGTTAAATTTAACGGGTGAATTGATAGAAGTATCCATGATTCGTGGAATAAAAATTAATAAGTTTATGAGATCGAGGGGGAATTACGTTGTTTCAAAAAACTAGAAGGTTATTTACAAAGTTTATAGAGTTCATGGTTAAAATTCACCTTTTTAAAAAGTTCGTATTTTTATAAATTTTTGAAAAATATTTTCAATTGATTCAATCAGATTTGAAAGGTCTAATTAGATTTTGATTGACTTTTATTTTTGTTTTTATAAAAACGGAGGCTTGAACCACTTTTTTTCCGATTCTTGATTTAACATATAGACCTGAGCGGTTGAATTTGGTTTTTAAATCCTTGATTGTGACCCTAAAGCATGACAAAAAACGACATGCCACGTGCCCCTTCTTACGGCTATTTTTAGAGCGGAGAATTATTTTCTCCACTCTTCTCTTGTCTCTGCTATTTAAGAGAGAGAGGTGGGGAGAGATTGGCGGTGGGATTGGAGAGAGAGGGAAGGACCCCGAGAGACGAGGAGGGAAGGACCGGAGGATCGAGAGCGCAGTTGTCGCTATTATACCCATAACCAGATGGGAGGTGCCATTTGCCTGCACATTCGCAAAACTAGAAACGAGCACGAAGAGGGGTGGAGGGAGACAGAAGAGAGAGCTCTTAATACGTAACCTACGTGGGGAGTTGAGAGAACGAGAGCAGGAAAAATGGAGGCCGTTTTGTTGTCCCTCAACCAAGTCTAATTCCCAGGTGGGTCCTTACCCCTGCGCCCTTTTTCCCTTCAAATCCCTCACTTTTTGAGAATCCATTTGTTACTAACAAATTCTTATCAATTTTTTTGTTCCCTAACCGAAACTTATATCGGAGAATCAAATGAAGTTACTGTTCATAGTGTTACTTGTAGTTTTAACGTGATTGTTTTGATTCATCAGCATTTCTTTTTGCACATGTTTTTTTTAATCTAATCAGTGCTTAACTATGGTCTGGAAGGTCTTGATTTGTTCTATTGCGGTGAGTGCAACTCCAGATTAGATTTCCCATACAGTCAATTCATACTTTAAATGGTTAACAGGTTAAGTTAATTCAGTGGTTTCCTATGGATATGAGAAAGAGCAGATAAGGGACAGTTACTTTAGACAAACTGCACATAATTGGGGTTCTTGCATGTTTCAGAAAGAACATATTCTTAGGGCCTGTTTGGTTGGAGGGTTGGACAGGGTTGGCTTGGCCCAACCCGGGTTACCCCTCCAACCAAACAGGGTTCTCCTCCTCACAGTTTACTATTCACAGGGGTACCCCTGCCCAGCCCAACCCTGTCCAACCCTGCAACCAAACAGGCCCTTAGGGGTCAAAGGATGACCATGAGAGGTTGATGGCCATTAAATAATTCCATAAAGAGAATCTGACTGGACTATCAGTGGAGTAAGAAGGTCAACATGAATTAAACTTTCGCAGTACCGTCAGTTAGAAGTTCAAGCTAACATGTGGCCGGGGGCTTTCAAAATAGATTGCCACATGCGCTTTTTATTTCCTGCTACATTTGCATGTTGAGAGTATAGTATTTAGATGATAACATGCCACCCATACAATCGGGTAACTTCACCTTGCTTCTTGGTGTGACAACTTGAATACTTGGGGTTGCCATCGAAAATTCAGAAGTTTTTAGTTTCATCTAAAACACGCATCTGCTAGTTGTATCAAGTAGTTGCATTTAGATGTGCAAATATGGTCACTGCATTAATTTACCTTTAAATCCAGACATGTTGGAAAGATACTGCTCAAGCTGTGGATTTATTGAGGTTTTAGTCCGTGTTTTGCAAACGAATAAGGATCTGTGGCTCTACTATCGAGCCATACCTCTTTTGAACAAATTTTTCTCATATTGTTCTCAATCTACTTTTTTTAGCTTAAGATCTTGAAAAACTGAAAGCAGTTTAAGTGTTCATCCATCATTTTATCAAAAAAAAAACAACTGAAATTATAAGTCCACCTCATAGTTTGGAATCTGAGTTATTCATTGTTTTAGTTTTTGACGTTCTGTCAAGATTGTTGTTTTGGTATTTGGTTCCATACAATTGTAAGGGTGTGAGAAGAAAGAAGTTTTCCTAGAGCATTAATATTTAATCTTATTCACTTTTTCATCATGTTTCCGCAGATCTTTCTTAGACCTTCACCAAGGTTGTCCTATAGGTTCAATACTCAGTCAGTAGCCTTCTTCTTTTAATGTATTTTACATTAGGATCTATTTCCATTTAGTAAGTTAGGCATTTTTCCCTTTCTTGTGTTACTAATATTGTTGACTCTTTATCGGAATCTTATGATTTGTTGATGCACTTGCATAACTAAGTTGAGCTATTTTGCCGGGTTTTTGCGCTTCCTCACATCATTTCCTCCTCCTTCCATGTTCAACTAAGGGTACTTTTTTTGTACTTGTTTTGCCTTCTAGGTTCCAGTTCTGAAGCTCCATATCATTCTTTGTGAAAATCACTTGTTGCAATCATGTTTTTGTTTGGAGGTGGTAAGCCACCTCCACCTAAGATCGAAAAGCAAAATTCAGCAGATCCTGGTCTGCCAGGGTCAAATCCGTTTGATTCTGATGTGAAACCCAAGCATGGAAGAACTACTTCGGATCCGGTTGCGATCAAGGGAAAATTGCCGGACGATGATGATGACTGGACAGGAACTTATTCATCCTCTGTACAAAACAAGTACAAGAATGACTTTCGTGACTCTGGGGGGTTTGAGAACCAGAGTGTGCAAGAACTGCAAAATTATGCTGCATATAAAGCTGAGGAGACCACAGATACAGTGAACAATTGCTTGAGGATTGCCGAGGATATCAAAGGGGAGGCTGAAAGGACTCTGGTCACATTACATCAACAGGGCGAGCAGATTGGGAGGACACACGTTGCAGTTGTTAATATGGAACAGGATCTTAGCCGGGTATGCTTCTACTGCTTACTTTTTTGATATTGTGTTGTGTTGAAGGCAAAACTAAGCTCTTCCCTAGCTAAGTTGTGATAGGTAGGTATGTGAATACGCTTTCCTTTTTATTTATATCCCATCACATCCATCATTAAATGCTAACTCATATTATACAATCTCCGTGCCATAAAAAAGAGAAACATGCACTGATATCCTAACAAATATTTTCATGATTAAGGGTCAAACACCCTCTCAGTTTTCTCTAGTCCTTTTCACGAACAATCACAAAAGATAGATGCCATTAATGTATTATGTCATAGGGGAAGGGGTGTTATTCTAACTGTTATTTATATGCATTATATATTAAAAAAATTATGATGTGTCAGCTTCATTCATCCTGGCTCGAATCCCACTGAGTGCTATTAATTTAGTTTCTTTTGCATGGAGTTGTTACTGCACAAAAATGATTATTTATCGTGGAGGAATTTAGCCCAGACACTGCATATGGGTCTCCGGTGATGGCTGACGACGGTGCAGATGCGTCTGGCGGCACCGTTGGGGCCCTTGGTGCAGGTTGGTAGTGTCCGTATGACACTTTGGAGTGTCTGATGACATGTTGTGTTGTCGGTGGTGTGCTAGGCCGAGAGGAAGAGGGGACGATATGTGGGGTTAGGGTACGGGGTATGAGAATTCCGGTTTAGGATTGTCGCTTTGATATCATGTGGAAAGAAAATAATGAATTGATTGATAATGAGGCCCTAAGGTTCTCTTATATAAGAGATGGAGTTGTTACTGCACAAAAATGATCATTTATCACGGAGGAATTTAGTCCTATATTGTCTACACGTTAAAGAACAAACATCCTACCGTTTTTAAAGGAGATCTTATGACGAGGAAGAGCTATACTAATGAGTTTTTGCAATCTTAACTATATCATGGAATTCTAAAATTTTACCTTAATTTGGTCATTTAAGGGCCTTCTATAATTCAAAGATTTGGATTGAGGCAGAAGATATTTAAAAAATGATAACTCGATGCATAAACTCCCACATGTTGGCTAGCCAACTTAGGTTTATTATATGCAGCCTTTCTAAATGGCAACTCATGAAATGATCATTTTTACAAAAAAAAAGTAAATCTTAAATTAGTATGAAGTGATTATACTATATTTGTATTATTGATGTCTTTTTTTACAAATGATCATTTCATATTATATAAGATTTAGTTTTTGTGAAAAATGACCATTTATAGTAAGAGTATAATATAAATGTGGAGAAGAGAGACGAATGAATCTCTATTCCATAGGGTTAAGGTCTTTTATATAGAGAGAACCCTAGAGAGTACAAGAGGAAAAATACATAAATATCCCTGAGGGGTTACGGAACCCGAAGGGTTAAGGGTTACAGAACTCGAAGGGTTACAAACATAATTGTAATATAATAATTCTAGCACTCCCCCTCAAGTTGGAGCATATCTGTCGATCATGCTCAACTTGGATACTAAGTACATGAGGTGCTTCCTTGGAAGAGCCTTTGTGAGTTGTGGAGATGCAAGAACGAATAAAATGAGTCTTGTTGAAGTTCAATGGAGATGCAGGAACGAATAAAATGATATCTGTCGATCTGCAAGTTGAAGTTCAGTGGAGATGTGGAGTGCTGATTCGTCCTCCTCGTACTGCATCACGAATAAAATGACAATCAACTTCAATGTGTTTTGTTCGCTCATGGAAAACTGGATTGGTGGCGATGTACGTGACAGACTTGTTGTCGCAGTATAAAGGTACATGAGTGGCGACTAACATGCCAAGTTATGTTAGGAAAGAAACAAGCCATGTGATCTCACATGTGGCTTGAGCCATTGCCCTGTATTATGCTTCCGCACTGGATCTGGGGACTACTGTCCGCTTCTTGCTTCTCCAAGTGACAAGGTTATCCCGAACGACGTATCTGTAGTGGATTGGCGGTCCTCAGGAGAGCTAGCATAGTCTGAATCTGTATAGGTGGAGATATTAGTATGCCCATTCACCCCATAGAAGAGTCCATGTTCGGGAGATTCGTTTAAATATCAAAGGATCAAAAGAACATCCTGCTAGTGACTGTAAAGAGGCTTCTCCATATGCTGACTGGCTATACTCACAGCATATGATATATCTGACCTAGTAACAGTGATATAAAGTAATTTTCCCACTAAGCTTCTTTATCGTGTTGCGTTCTCAAAAGCTGGATCAATAAATGTTGAATATTTTCTCACTTCTACAGGGATGCCAGTCTTGCCTCGACATAGGCTTGCTTCCAAGAAGTCTTGCCTCATTCAAAATATCGAGGCAATAGTTCCTTTGTGAAAGATGGAGCCCCTCTATAGTGCGTATTACTTCGATGCCAAGAAAATAACGAAGCTGGCCGAAATCTTTCGTGACAAAGACCTTCTGGAGGAAGGTCTTTGAAAAGCGAGAGAGCGAGAGCCGCTAAATAGCGGTCTGACAAGTCAGACTCACTGTCGCTGATGCGACTGCTCAAACTTCCTCGGTCTTCAACAATTAACCCACACAATCAATCAGAGAATGAATAGCAAGGATTAAAATTTATTATACCCTACTAAAAATGTACAATAGCAAGCCAGTAGGGGTCGAACACAAGGAGCAAAGGTGTAAAGCACGGATAAAAATCCAAACCTAGGTCTAACAAGCTACTTAGCCAATCTAAAATTTTTGTGGGTTTTTAATTTTTATTATTTTATATTTTTTTTAATTTAATTTTTAATTTTGTATTTTGATTTTTGATTTTCTGATTTTTATATTTTATATTTTATATTTTTATATTTCTTTTTCAATATTGGAAAGTAAAGGTAATAAAATGAAAGGCAAGCTAAAAGATTTATAAAAATGCACAAAAATGCTCAAAAATTCTGAAATAAAATGTTTTTGGTATTTTCAAGGTTTTATACTGTTTTTGTGATTTTTGAGGGTTTTTCGAGATGTTTTTGATATTTTTAAAAGCTGAAATAAGAGAAAACAGTGCAAACAAGGTTGGCTGTGAGTAAAATGGAATCTAAAAATACCAACCAGTAGCAAAAATGTTTCACACTATTTTTCTAATAAAAGTAACAAAATAAAGGACAAATAGAAGCTGAGTTTACATTTTTTTGGATTTTTCTACTATTTTATATATTTTTTTGAAGTTTTTGAGTATTTTTAGATTTTTAGTGTTTTCCTTTTGAAATTTTTAATGAATTTTGGACTTACACTAAAAGATAATAAAATAGACACTAGGTGATTTTTTTTGGAATTTTTAGAGGTGTTTTGATATTTTTTTGGTATTTTCTAAGGTAGACAGTACACAAAAAGGCTGTTTTTGATTTTTAGTAAATATTAAAACGTAATAAAATTAAAAACTAAAAATAGGGCGTCACAGTATATGCATCCAGTAGCTTAACCCTATTTTTGCGGAATTTTTGGAGTTAAAAAGATATTTCAAACAATTAGAACAAGTCTCCAAACATTAAACAGTGCTGGGAAGGGCATAAGTGTAATATCCAAAACATCCAGGTGCACACATGCAAATTTTCCACAAAATATTACTCTAAAACTTGCATTTCATGGATTAAACACAAATATCCAAACCCGGAGGGGCCTCAGCGAAAATGCCCAAACCGAACACGTGCGAAACACGCGCCTGGTAAGGACCTAAAGGCAATAACTAAAACTATCAGGGGTTTGTATGCAAATATCCCAAGTATTTAACACTGAATACAAAAGTTCTGGGACTAAACCAAAATACCCCAAAGGCCGAGGGTCCGTCTGCAAAATGGCCACGTACCTCACGCGCACGGGCACGTGAGATGACGTGGCCGAGGACCTTTTTGTAAATACGTAAAAGTTCGGGGGCTTTAAGGTAAATATTACAAAACTAAATAACTGCAAAGGAAAGATTTAGTACTAATTTAAAATACAAAAAACTCTTGGGGTGGTTTTTGCAAAATACCCAAGCAAAGGCGCGATCAAACGGTGGACGACCCTTTACTTATGCCACGTGTCCGCGCGAGGTCACCCGATGACGATTCGCTCGTGGATGGCCACGATTAGACGCTGCTTGGCGATCGGACGGCTGAAGGTGAACGTGATCCAACGGCAGCTGAAGCGCGCCAAGAACAAGCCAGATCCGACGGCGCCTGGAAGATCTCCAAGAACAACGGCCGCAGGTGGCTTCGATCGGTGTTTCCGGCCGACACACGGCCTCCTCCAGCCCAGGACCTAAGGCAAAATGGTCCTGGGGGCCCTCCGCGTCGATGGGATGGATCTGATGGACTCGGGAAGCTCTGACGTGCTCCGACGACGAAGGTGGCCTGGGGACGTCTTCCCTGGAACGATGAGGCTCGATTGAGCCTTCTCCTTGGCTCCTCTCTGCAGGGTTAGACGCGGAAAACAAATGCGATACAAATGGGGTGGTTTTGGGGTGAGATGGATGGCTAATGCGACGGGGCGAGATGAGTCCGGCGAGCGGCGGAGAAGGACTCAGCAGTATGCTGATCTGAGCGAGATCAGCTTGAATGAAGGTGCGGCGGAGCGAGATGGAGCGAGGAGGAATGAGATGACGGTGATCGGGGCGGATGCGGTGTTAGAAGTGGTCGGAAAATGGAGGCGGAGCTCAGCTCCGCCGTGGACTTTGATCGATGATTCACAGCGAAAGGGTGATCGAGAGTAAGAACTGCTTTAGGTCTTCACTAATCTATGCTAAGGCTACAAAAAGATGAAGAGAAAGGAGGAGGGAACTCACCAAAGACGTCGGGCGATGAAGCTCGGCGGAGCTCCGGCGAGGGTCGGATCGACTTCGATTCGACGCCAACTGACGCAAACCCAAGGCCAAATCAACTCCTGCTGTCACCAGGAGCACAATGGGCTAGAGGTTTTCGAGTGGATTTGGCGGAAGAAGGATCAAATCCAAATTTGAAGTCGGGGGGTTCTATTTGAAGAGTTGACGGCGAGGCGAGGAAGACGAGGCTTCTGCGCCTCGGTCAGTGATCCACAGCCCAAGGAATCACTTGGGCGTGAATCACCATTGACCGAGGAAAAGATTCCAAGAAGGAACCATCACCAAATGGTGATCGAGGCTCCCTCGAAAAAGGGGTGAACATAGGGTCAAACTTGACTCTGACAAGGGACAGACCTCGGTCAGAGAGTTGACCGAGGTCAACCAATGGAGCGTTCTGGTTGGTCCACGTGGACCAACCAGAAAATTCCTTGGCTAAAAAAACTTGTAAAATGGATTAAAAATATCAGACGAATTAATTAAATTTTGGGTATAAAATAAAAAATGTTTGTAATTTTATGAAGTATTTTATGGTGATTTTTGTTTATTTTTGAGCTGTATTTTTACAAGTTTGTATTCTTACCCTTATAGGTATCTATATCTATGTATTTTATTTTTAAGTATTTAATTTTTGTTTTGATTTAGGTTTTTATTCTTATTTTAATGTACATAATTATTATAAGTATTATTTACAACATTATAAAAATATAAAATTATATAAATAATGATCAAATAATAAATTGGGTATTTTAATATGTACAAGTATACAATGTGGGTCCAAAAGTCAACTTTCAAACCGTAGCTCCGCCAAATGCGAAACCACCACCATTAATTAGATTATTTTCTTCTATATACAATTAAAGGTGAGTACGCTGCATTTGGAGTTTTTATTTGTGAGATACGGATCTGGGAAGTTGGGATTTTGGATTCTTATTCAGACCATAACTTTTTATCTGTACATTATTTTTCTGTGAAGTCAATTTTGTATTTTCCTTTATTTAATTATCTACAACTTTCATGTACAAAGTTTCTTTATTTGATGTATAAAAAGTGGTACCAAAAATAGGTCCCAAAATGAATAAAGAATGAATATAATGTATAGGTATTTTATCTGTATTTTGGCCCTTATCTCCCCCTACTTTATTCCTTGTCGACCTATTCATCAAGATACCTAGGTCTCGGGGTTTCGGGTCATAAAATATTTACAGTATTTTATTCTTTTTCTTTTCTTTTCTTTATTCTATTATTTTGGCACTAAAAACCGCATTTTATACAATATTTACATACATATGCATGAATGCTAAAATGCCTATATTAAGCCTATTTACACGCATTTACTAGGGTTTTTAAGGCCAAAATGATAGAATAAAGATGATGAAACGTGGATTCATCAGTCTTGGTCTCCTGAATACCATCTACATCATCTCCTAAATACCATAACTATCTACATAGTAAGGATGATCGTGCCAGTAGACTGCCGTCTAACAAAGACAGAGTAGTCAGATGTTGTCCTCTAGAAACCAAATGTGTTGATCTCCGTAGTGAGCCTGTCAAACCATACCCTTGGGCTCCGATTCAGGCCATAAATAGCCTTGCATAGTCGACATACATGCCCCCCCTCGACTACATACCCCAGCGGTTGCATCATGTAGACCTCCTCCTCAAGATCACCATAAAGAAAGCCGTTCTTCACATGAAGTTGATAAATGAGCCAAGCCCTATTGGCAACAACAAAGAGAATGGTACGTATCGACCCCATTCTGGCAACATACGAGAAGGTCTCAAAATAATCAACTCCAAAGGTTTGTGTGAAACCTTTGACAACAAGTCTGGCTTTTATCCTGTCAATAGAACCATCAGACAAATGTTTGGTCGTGAAGACCCATCGACAGGCCACATGACAAACTCCCGGGGGGGCACGACACAAGATCCCACGTGCCTCGAGAGGTAAGTGCATCCATCTCCTCATCCATGGCTTGTCGTCAACTTTGATCCTGCATTGCACTGAAATGATCTCTTGGAACATAAATGGCATTCAGAGCATCTGCAAATCTCTTGTCACAGCTAGATAAACCATCTGTAGAAGTAAAATGTGACATGGGGTGATACATACATTGCCTTTTTTGCTTGCATAGAGCTATAGGAAGCTCTTCAGGTATATCCGGGACAGCAGTGGTGGGAGCACTCGAAGTGGTCATATTATCCTGCATAAAAGGGACATGCAAAGGCACAAACACTGGTGTAGAAGGTATAGATGTACGCTGGTGAGTATAGATGATTGGCGGAGGAGGGAGGTCCAGAGGAATGTCACTCACAGTCTGTGTGAAATAACTTGTTTGCTCAAAGAAGGTGACATCAGCAGACACATAGTATCGACGTCCAACAGGATCATAGCAGCGATAACCTCTTTGGGTACGAGAATACCCAAGAAAGACGCATTTGATGGCACGAGAGGATAATTTGTCAGCTACATGAACGTTATGAACAAAGGCAATACAACCAAAAATTTGCAGAGGCATGAGAAAAGAAGACTCAGTAGGGTAAAGTAAGGAAAATGGAATTGCCCCTTTGAGAACATATGAAGGAACATGGTTGATGAGATACACTGCAGTAAGGATAGCATCTCCCCAATATTGTTTAGGAACATTCATTTGACTAAAAAGAGATCTAGCAACATTTAGCAAGTGTTGAAGTTTCCTCACAGCTATACCATTCTGTTGCGAGGTATATGGATATGATGTTTGGTGAACAGTTTCCTATGACGCAAAGAAAGAGGTCAAGTCCTGTTGGGTTAACTCAAGAGCATTGTCAGTACGAATGATCTTAAAAATGCTAGAAAAGTAAGTTTTAACATATTAAAAGAAATTTCTGACAATTTGATTAATCTTCGGACACTCCTTTATCAGATATACTCAAGAAGATCGACTATAATCATCAACGAAAACTATAAAATAGCGATGACCACTTAATGTGCGGATCGAACAAGGTCCCCAAATGTCACAATGAACAAGATGAAAAGCAGTAGTACTACAAGACTCAGTACGGATAGGAAATGAAGCTCGATGGTGTTTTCCAAACTCGCACGCCTCGCACTGAAAGGGCTTCAGAGCAGAGAGTTCAGGAAGCATCATGGAGATGGCCTTGGCAGAGGGATGCCCAAGGCGCATATGTTATAGGAGCGGATCTTTGGAGATGGACATAGCACCAACAAAATTGGAGTTCGAGGGTATGTCAAGATAATATAGGCCGTTCTTCTCATGACCCCCACCAAAAATCTGCCTCATCCGAATGTCCTAAAAATAACAACAAGACTCATCAAATATCACACGACAATGAAGCTCAACACAAAGCTTGTGAAATGACAGTAAGCTAAGAGGAAAATCAGGAGCACAATGAACCCCAGAAAGTCAGAGCTTGGAAGAGAATTCCATAGTTCCGACAATATCTGTGATTGAGTCCCATTAGCGACTCGAACTGACTTCACAGAGGTAGATGGTATGGAAGAGATGAGCAGACTACCTTCTCTAGTGGGATGAGTAGAGGCACCAGAATCAATAATCCAAGATGGAGTAGGAGTGATAGCAGAGTTGGCTATTGTACCTGAAGGACTAGCTATAATAGCAGTTGTAGTGTTACTAGTGGTGGTAGGCCCTTGAGTCTGAAAGATCTGCATCAGACGGGAGTAATCTGCATCGTTAAGATGAACAATCTTGCCACTGGAGGTAGGCGGTGCCTCTTCCACATCATAGGCATCCTCATAAGCATTATTGGTGTGATAAGAAGGTATGCCAAACTTCTGCCAACATCGTTCAGTCGGGTGGTTCCACCTACCACAGTGAGTGCATGGAGCAGTAGAGTCTCGCCCACGACCACGACCAAAGTCATGGCCTCGTCCAGATTCCCGTCCACGGCCACAACTCGGATCACGATCGCATCCTCCTCGCAAGTCGTATCTGCCTCCTCGCCCAGATGAGGCGGTGTATGCAAAATTCTCTGTTGAAAGTAAGACAGGAGGCCGGGCAACGGATGTCTCGAGCTCCTCAAGTCGACCAAAGATGGCCTTCATTGTTGGTAGTGTGTCTGATATAAGATTGCTCCTTCGCTGCATGACAAGGTTCAGGAAAGCAGTATGCGTATGCATTCGGACAGGTCACCGAATACTGAATAAGCGGTATGCGGGGGCATATGCGGGGTATATGTTGTTCTACGCGGTTTTCTAGTTTTAATTTAAAAATAAATATATATGAATAACATTACCACTGAATTTATGTATCTAAGTGGAGTTAAAGAAGATCTATGAAAACGATTCATGTTAGATGGGTGTTTATATGCTTTTAATTGCCTCATATTTAATCACAAAAAATATTTACCATAAAAACTTCACATATTAGACGACTCATGATAACATAAGTTACACATACATGCCCTAAATGAGTAAAACCTCAATCGACATATATAAAAATATTCGACGATATATTGCATATACTCGCGAAAACAATACACGAGGAAAACATAAAACATTGCATATACATAATGGTATAATCCATTGCAATTGTATACAAATGCATGTCATATTCTTACAACAGAATGAAAGAAGAGGTGGAGTTACGAAATTAAGGACCTGGATGAGAAGATTGAAAAGTTGGAGCTGCTGGAGCAGTATGCGGGCATATGCGGAATATGCGGGGCATATGCGGGTAGGGCGCATAATGCACTGATTCACGTAATCAGTGCGTTTTGCATGCCGCGCGGGCATATGCGGCCGCATATACGGCACGTGCGGCCGATTTCGTGAACACTGCTGCATGGTATCTAGAATGTAGGCCATCAAGGAAGCGCGGTATACCTGCTAGTCAGAATGCTCTTGTATCTGTTTGGTGCAACATGAGGGTTAGAATATTGCAAGCTCCTAATATAGGTTGGAGACGTTTGTAGTACTCGATGAGGGTAGAATCACCCTGAGATGCCGACCAGATTCGTCTGTAAATGTCTGCAAGGCGTGACTTCGTCTTCTTCTGGGAGTATGTTTGCTCAAGATCCTCCCATATTTCCTTGACCGTATTTTTGCAATGAAGATTTGAGGCAATGTGATCCTCAACACTGTTGGTCATCCCGTTGATAACCAAATAGTTGTCAGTTTACGAGTTGTCATACTCTTTGTCCTTTTCATCTAAAGGATCTTTAGTCAAAATGTAGAGTTTCTTCTGACCACCAATGAACACCATAAAAGATCGAGAGCAGAGCACGTAATTTTCTATACCTTTGAGTTTGATGGTAGTGCCTTGTGCCATAATATTTGTGGCTAAGGGCTTTGTCTCAGTAGAAGAAGGCGTCATGGTGGTCTTAAAATAGAAAGAAGATCCCGTGATCAATTAAGGATGCATATAAGAACTAAAAAATGCCCTAGAATTCACATTTGCCCTTGAAGAAGGGCTGAAAACCCTCAATGAACTGCAGATCTGGATTCTTGGTAGCGGTCCGTGATGAGTTTTGGATCTCCAAAGAGACCTACGGTACCTGTGGAGGGTAGCTGTGGGGCTGACAACCTTCGTAGGAGGTCCTGAAAGCGAAGGTAGAGCTAGCGGGAGGGTTGTGTGCCCTCTGGAGGTACCGGTAGGTGCTGGAGATGCTCCTTTAGGGTCGAATTGCTGCACTGGAGGCGATTGGAGGGCCTTGCGCAGGGCCCTAATTCAGGAAAGAGGGTCCATACAGACTTTTGCGAGGCTTGAAGGTGGCGGTGGGGATTTTAGGTCAGAACCTCAGTTTAGGACCGTTGCTCTGACACCATGTGGAGAAGAGAGACGAATGGATCTCTATTCCATAGGGCTAGGGTCTTTTATATAGAGAGAAAACCCTAGAGAGTACAAGAGGAAAAATACATAAATACCCTTGAGAGGTTATGGAACCCAAAGGATTACAAACATAATATAATAATTCTAACAATAACAATTGTAAAATAATAAATATTTTGATCAAAATTATAGTAGACACGTGTAAGATTGAGGGTTCTCATCGGTCACCACAATCTTAATGAACTTAGAGCTCATTTGGAAAGTTTCCTTGTGTATATGTGGATACTGCCTCCAAGAAGGATGAATCGACTCATCAACTATCTCCAAATGCTCATTCCTGCATGTATAGCAAGGATCAAGTGAGGATTTGAATTGAGTTCTTCGCAAGTGCCTCCTAAGTGACAAGGCAAGAGATAGGCAAAAACAAGATGACCTCAAGCATAACAGAGGAGGTAGGGAGAGAAGGAGACAACGAGATAGAATTAGGTTCATCCAGATCGGATTAACCAACACCGGATAAGTGTGGTAAGGTGCCTATTCATCAAAAGGAGATTGGGATTCAAGAAGTACCAGGGTTTTTCTTTTTCAATGCACAGATGGATGCCTCTCTTTTAGCTCTGTCCTTTGAATTCTCAAGTAGGGTCTTCTGACTGGCAGTTGGCCTCTGCAGGGAAGGATCGAGGATGTGAAGAAAAAGGGCATAGCTTGGGAATGTCCTTTCAAAATTGCTTGACTTTCTCATTTGTTCAAATATTTTAGTTGGGAGTACTAGGCGGTAACTAGTTGTTGTCTCCTTGGACTCGCTTTTTTCCCTTCTCAATTCCACACCGCTTTCTTCGCCTACCCTCACCTACACACGGTTCCTAGGAATGAATATAGCGAATCAATTAACTTAGTCCCTCAAATGACCTATATGCAAATTTAAAACTTCGGCGGGGTCAGGATCCTACTTGTTCTTTTTTGGATCTACTAGTTGAGACTTGAGAGGATCCTGCTTGTTCTTTTTTGGATCCGCTAGTTGAGACTTCAGCGAACAGCTCACTTGCCCAATGGCTTTGTGAGGGATGGTATATATGATATTTATCATATATTTTGGATGAGCCATTAGAATTTGTCCTTCATTAGGGTGGAGGGTGCCCTTTTGGCAGGGTCAAAAGTGGTGATGATGCTCATGGTCAGCGAGGATTCCATGCATTGTTGTCCTAGTGCAATCTTCGCAAGATATTGTCCTTTATCTTTGATTGAACACTATATGAATAACCATGGAGCACTTGCTTTGAGGGTTACAATAAATCTTTAATAATGGTGTGATCTGCTTTGTTGCATTTTTTTTGCAAAAGAAGGCATCTCATCAATACTAACACCATTGTACCTTTAGTACAATGCAAGAACTCTGGCAAGAAGGGTTGGGTAGAAAAATCAGCTCCGTGCCTTCCTTCCTTGAAGATAGGCATTCCATTAGGGGTGCTCAGTTGTCAAACTTGCCATCTCTTAACTTCAGGGACCTATCATATCATCTGAGGTTGCTTGGTCATTCTTTTTAGTGGGATGGTTCAGTGATCCTCCACCAAGTTAAATGTGATAAATATCCAGAATATTACCTGGCCGTATACAATTAGTATATATTTTTAAAGCTAAGGATGACCAGTAGAGGTTAGTGATCATCCAGAAACTATTGCTAGAGATTGACCGTGCCAGTATTTGGAAGATTTACCAAGTAGTAAAAAATGACCATCCAAAGGTGCTATTTTCAGTCTATAGGCTGTGTTTTGGTTTAAGTTTTCACATGTTATGCGATTCTTTTTATTAAGAAAAGTGAGACGAGTGAATTGTTTGTTTATTTCATAGGTATATAGGAGGAAATCTAGAGAGCGAAGCCAAGAGGAATTACATATATACCCCTGAGGGTTACAAGAAATAAATGGTAAGACCCAATAATACTATAACTCTAAACTCCCCCTCAAGTTAGAGCATGTCTGTCGATCATGCCCAACTGGGAGATAAGCCAAAAAACACGTCTCTTAGGTAGTGCCTTTTGTGGGTATATCTGCAAGTTGAAGATAAATAGAAATATGTGGAGTGTTGATCTTCCCTTCTTGTACCGCATCTCGGATAAAATGGCAGCCAACTTCGATATGCTTGGTTCACTCGTGGAAAACTGGATTGGTGGCGATATATGTGCCAGATTTGTTATCACAATACAATGGAACATGAGCAGTAGCATAGAGACCAATTTTTGCCAAGGAGAATAGCCAGGTAATCTCACACGTGGCCTTGACCATTGCCCTATATTCTGCTTTTGCACTTGACTTGGACACAATTGTATGCTTCTTGCTATGTCACGTAACAAGGTTCCCTTCAACAAACATAGCATAGCCAGTAGTAGATCATTTGTCTTCAGGAGAACTAGCATATCTGCATCACATAAGCATTGATGTTGGTGTGATCATTGGTCTTGTAGAATAGACCACACCCTGGGGACCTCTTCAGATAGATAAGTATCAGTTGAACCTCTCGCTGATGATTGTAATATGGTATCTCCATGTGCTGGCTTGCTCTATTGTCAACATGTGATACATCTGGCCTAGTAAAAGTAAGATAGACTAGTATACGTGCTAAGCTTCTGTATCACGTAGGACCTCAAACTCATGATCAGTAGAGATGGTATGCCTTCATGCCTCTGCTGGTATGCCATATGGCTTGCATCCAAGCATACATGCCTTTGTAAGAATGTCCATACAATACTTTCACTGTGATAAATATAGCTCTTATGTAGTGCGTATCAACTCTATGCCTAGAAAATACCGGATCTGACCAAGGTTCGTGGTAACAACTATCTTCTGGAGGAAGGCCTTAGTCTCGACAATACCTGCTTTGTCATCACTAGTTACCACCATATCATCAATATAGATAGTCAGTACCATGATGTCAGTAGGTCATTGTCTGACAAAAACATAGTAGTCAGATGTCATCTTGTGAAATCCAAGGGAGCCAATCCCAACGGTGAGCTTATCAAACTAAGCTTGTGGACTCTGCTTAGGTCATACATGGACTCAATGGTGAGAGCTTGTCAAACTAAGCTTGTGGACTTTGTTTTAGGCCATAGATGGACTTACATAGTCAATATACATACTTCCCCTCGATAGAGAACCCGGGAGGCTGCATCTTGTAAACCTCTTCCTCAAGATTGCCATATAGGAAGGTATTTTTAACATCAACTTGGAATATGTGCCAACTCTTGTTGACTGCAACTGAAAGAATAGTGCAAACGTAAGTACCGAACCTAATCTTGCCACAGATGAGAATGTCTCAAAGTAGTCTACACCATAGGTTTGGATAAAACCCTTAGCGAGAAGTCTGACCTTCAATCTATAAATTGTACCATCTAGATATTTGTTTGGTTGTGAAGACCCATCGATAGGCAAGCTGGTTTCACACTAGACGGACAAGGCACAAGATCTCATATCCCCCTTAGAGGTAAGAGCATCCATCTCCTCGCCCATGACCCTTTTCCAATCATGGTTCTGTAATGCACTATGATGATCACAAGGTATGGTGATAGCCATCAAGGCATCTTTAGAACGTCTGTCACAACTATAAAAACTGTCAATGGAAGAAAAAAAGAGATAGGATGTATAGTACATTGCCTCTTTGTCATCCGTAGTGCTATAGGGAGATCTGACGGGACATCTGAACTAGTAATGGTAGGGACACTTGAAGAAGACACCTCCATTTGCAAATAGGGAACATGTAGTGGAACGTCATCAAAGTGAGTGGTATGTTTTCTTTTGTAGACAATAGGTGATGGTGGTAACTCCAAGGATATGTCACTAACGGACTGTGTGAAATAGTTGATCTGTTTAAAAAAGATGACATCATCAGAAATGTAGTATCGGTGGCCAGCCAGATCATAGCGCTTGTAGTCCTTTTGGGCACAAGAATACCTAAGAAAAATACACTTGATGTCACGGGGAGAGTTTATCTTTGATGTGGAAACTACGTACAAATGCAATGCATCCAAAGGCACACGGAGGTAAAGAAAATGATGTCTTGTCAGGATAAAGAAGGAAGAAAGGAGTGACACACTCAAGAACAGATGATGATTCCTTGTCTATAAGGTAGATGACAATGAGGATGTCATTCCCCCAGTAGGCCTTGAGGACCTTCATATGAGTGCGTAAAGATCATACAATGCCAAGAAGGTGACGAAGTTTCCTCTCAGCTACCCCATTCCGTTGAGAGATATATGGACAGAAAGTCTGAGGAATAGTCTCCTAAGAATAAAAAAATGACATCAAATCAAATTGAGTAAATTCAAGTGCATTATTAGTTAACGTAATCTGAATACAAGCAGAGGAGGTTTTAATGAATTGGAAAAAAATGACAATCTTATTAGTCTTTAATTGTTCCTTTATTAAGTAAACCTGAAAACACCTGTTGTGAACATCAATAAAAACCACAAAGTATATGTGACCCCTGTTAGGGAAAAAGAGTTCATATCATTATGAGAGGCCCTAGGGTTCTCTTATATAGGAGAGGAACCTATTGGGTAAATTACAAGAAGGAAAAAGAAGTAGAAAATAAGAAAACAATGATAAAGATAACTAATATCTCAACACTCCCCCTCAAGCTGGAGCGTAGATATCGATCAGACTCAGCTTGGAACAACATCTCTCATAAGGTCCTCTGGCTAGGGCCTTTGTAAGTACATCTGTTGTCTGGTCTCCCGAGATGACATGTGTAGTGGCGATAAAACCCTTCTGTGTCATGTCACGAGTGTAGTGACAATCCACCTCTATGTGCTTCGTCCTTTCTTGAAAGGAGGGGTTGTTGGCAATGAAAAGAGCAACATGATTATCATATTGGAGGTGCATGGGAAGAGGCACCTCTATAGTCAGGTCAGTAAGTACTGATCTGACCCACATCATCTCTGTGCTAGCTTGCGCCATGACCCTGTATTCCGACTCAGCACTTGATCTGGCAACCACAGTCTGCTTCTTACTCTTCCATGAAACAAAAGAATTCCCTATGAACACAACAAAACCTGATGTGGACTTTCTATCCTTTGGACACACAACATAATCGGCATCTACACATGCTGTAACGGAGAAAGATGTGCCTCTGCTGAAAAGAAGTCTCGTACCATGTGAAGTCTTCATGTATCTCAGAATCATATAGACTGCATCCATATGTGCCTGTCTGGGCTGTTCCATAAACTGACTCACTTTGCTCACAACAAAGGATATGTCAGGTCTGGTAATAGTCACATATAGTAGCTTGCCAACAAGCTCTCTGTACCTCCTCTTGTCGACCTCCTCAGTATCATCATCATAGAGCTTCATGCTCGGGTCAATAGGAGTAGTGGCAGGTCTGCAATCTACCGTACCTGTCTCTGAAAGAAGATCTGTAACGTACTTCCTCCGGGTCATCGCACGACCTTGCTGGCTCCTGGCAAACTCCAGTCCAAGGAAGTAACGTAAATGTCCAAGATCCTTGGTCACAAACTGCTAACCTAGGAAGTCCTTGGTACCCTGAATACCCTGCTCGTCATCCCTGTAACAATAATGTCATCAACGTAAACAAGAATGACACTAGTACCTCTCTGGGTCCTCTGCATAAACAAGGAGTGATCAACAGTCGATCTCACAAACCCCTGTTGCTATATCAATTCTGAGAACTTCTGGAACCATGCTCTTGGACTCTGTTTAAGCCTTTAAGGCCATAGATAGCCTTGTGTAGCCTGCAAACCTTTTAACACTTCCCCTCAACAACAAACCCAGGTGGTTGCTGCATGTAGACCTCCTCTTGTAGATCACCATAGAGGAAGACATTCTTCACATCAAGCTGATAAATGGGCCAATCTCGTGTTACAGGAACATAAAGTAGAATACACAGAGTAGAATGTCTGGCAACTGGAGAGAAAGTATCCTGACAATCCACCCCATATGTCTGGGTGAACCCACATGCCACAAGTCTCGCTTTATAGCGTTCCACGCTGCCATCCGTACGGTGTTTCACAGTGAACACCCATTTGCATCCCACAACAGATGCATCAACCCCGGTTGGCTTGGAAGGAACGCGTTTCTCTTCTCGGGGCAGCGCTTCTATAAGGAAAACATCGGGATCCATGCAGCGAGGCTAGTGGAGGAGTGGGAAATGTAGTTAATCTGAGTTCCCCTTCGTTGTAACCGGTCTTCTCTTCTTTACTTTTTGTTCTTGAATAAATCGTTGGGGTGAACACCATCGAATGTCTCCCCCTATTTTTGACTTAAAAAAACAGATGCATCAACTGGAGCAGAAACAAGACTCCACGTACCACGTGATTGTAGTACAACCATCTCCTCCTCTTTGACTAACCTCCACTGACTATCCTCAAGAGCCCCTTGATATGTCCGTGGTATCTCCACTGTTGATAGTGCCAAGGTAAATCTCCTGAAATCCTCTAATAACCTGCTCAAGGAAACCTGAGCTGCAAGCAAATAAGTAGCACACTTACCTCTCGGCTTACGTAGGACAATCGGTATATCAATATCATCTACCGAGTCCGTAACATGTGAGTTCCCCTCTTGAGAGGGCACTTGCTCATCCTGTATAGAATCTTGCTTCACAGACAACTTAGTTGGGCCATCAGTAGAAACAATGTGCTCATTACATACCTGAGGCGTGCTGGATGACGGACAAGACCTGTAAGCAGAGGGAATCGAGCGAGGCCTGCGAGAAAAAATACGTGGCAAAAACTGAGTCATAAGAGCAGCTGTAAAGGCAGTAGTGGGTGTGGATGGTGGTGATGGTGTTGGTGGCTGAGGATGTGGTGGTAGAGCGGGAGTAGAGGGAGGTGGAGGAACGATAGTAGGAGGTGGAGGCATGTAGATCTCATCGTTAGAGTCAGATGGGGCTAGTCTGTCACATGTAGGAGAAAAATACATAACAGACTCAAAGAAAAAAGTAACG
This sequence comes from Ottelia alismoides, assembly GCA_037367405.1. Classification (NCBI taxonomy): domain Eukaryota; kingdom Viridiplantae; phylum Streptophyta; class Magnoliopsida; order Alismatales; family Hydrocharitaceae; genus Ottelia; species Ottelia alismoides. Next base: position 976,568 of record JAZKJV010007769.1, on the reverse strand, counting down.
TCAGCACTGACAAAGTACTTCCTCCTTAGTGGATTAAAGCAACAGTACCCCTTCTGGGTACGAGAGTAGCCAACAAACATACACTTGATAGCTCTAGGAGAGAGCTTGTCACGACCTGGAGAGACATCATGAACAAAAGCTACGGATCCAAACACACGAGGTGTAAGGGAGAAAAGATCATTATCGGGAAACACAATCGAGAAAGGAATCTTCTCTCCCAACACAGGCGAGAGCATGCGGTTCACCAAATAGCATGCAATAATGACAACATCACCCTAGTAAGAGTGAGGAGCACGGCTCTGAAGTAAGTAACGGTGTTTGCGCTCGGCAACACTGTTTTGCTGAGAAGTATATGCACATGAGGTCTAGTGAACAATGCCAAGAGATCTTAGAAACTCAGAAAGTTGTAAGGTGCAAAATTCTTAAGCATTATCAATGCGAAGAAATTTGACCTTAGCAAAAAAAAATTCCTTACTTCATTAATAAAATATTTGGTCACAGATCCATCCTTAGACTTATTCTTCAAAAGAAAGACCCAGGAAAGTCTAGAAAAATCATCAACAACAACAAGAAAAAAACGGTGTCCCTGATGATCAGGAACATGACTTGGACCCCAAATATCTATATGAAGGAGCTCAAATAACCGGGAGCTGCTCCGACTCTGACGGGATGGAAATGATGAATGATGATGCTTCCCAAGCTGGCATGCCTCACACTGAAAGGAGGACCTCATGGAAATCTGAGGGAGAACATGACATAGCGTTGTTGAGGAAGGTGACCAAAACGAAGGTGCTACATATATGGCGAGACTGGTCCAATAGGTATAGTGGAAACACCAACTTGAGGAGGTTGGACCAGTCTGTAGAGTTCCTGTTGCTGACGACCACATCCAATCACCCTACCCGTGAGTATGTCCTGAAACACAAGAGAAGATGGATCAAAGATGGCACGACAATGCAAATCCTTAGTAATATGACTAATGGAAAGTAAATTCATTTGAAAATCAGGAGCTTATAAAACATTCTGAAGACGTATAGATGGTGTCAGATGCACCTCTCCTAGTCCTGTAATTGGTAAGCGGTTGCCATTGGCAATGACAACCCATCTACCAGGTAGTATGGTCCTGTAGGACCTCGGTTATGCTCTGTCTCCACAAAAATGATGAGAAGCACCATAGTCCATAATCCACTCTGTCATATCTGCACCATTACTGCCAGTGAAAGCATAAGCTATATCTGACGAGCTCGAAGAGGCTCTGGCTGCGGTTGGTGTATCTGTAGTGGAGGTTCTTGCAACAGGAGTTATAATCTCTCGAATGCGAGAGACGATATCATCCAGGTGAGGGCCTGCTTGGGAAGCAAGAGTATCTGAAGGGTCAACCTGTTCAGCCACATGACCAGAAACGAGATACCCATACTTCTGATAGCATTTATTCTCTGCATGTCCTGATCGACGACAAAATGTGCAAGGGGCACGCGGACATCAACCGCCTCTGCCATGAGGAGTGCGTCCTCTAGATTGGATCGTCACTCCTCGTCCACGAGAAATGGTCATAGCTGACGAGGGTTGAGGAGTGGTTGTAGGACGCATGATAATCCGACTGAGTCGGCTATAGGCCCCCTCCATGGGAGGGAGGTATGGTAGCTCCAGTGAGAAGCTGAGTACGTGCTGCATCATACTCTGTATTAAGGCTGACCATGAAAACTCCGACCATCGTGGAGTTCCTATATGCCTTCTGCTGCTCAAGAGATGTCGTAATAGGCATATAGCTATGTAGCTTCTCAAACATGCCACGGAGTGAATTGTAGTACACGTGCAAAGGACAACCATTATGCTTGTCCTTGTAGATGTCAAACTGTAACTGGAGAATCTTGGCTTCATTCTTCACTTGAGCATAAGTGGAAGTCGAAGTGTCCCACATCACCTTGGTGGTGGGCTGGTTCATAATATCAATGGCTATGTCTGTGGTGAGTGTCCAACATAGCCAAACACGCGTATACGCATCATCTTGCTTCCAAGAAGCATTTGCCTCAGTCTTATCCGTTGGCTCTAGATCTGTCAGTATGTGTTCCTTGTTGCACTGCATGAGGGTGAGAAACTGCATGCCATGGACCACAACTCATAGTTGGTCCCATCCATCTTAGCGATGGGAGCCGGGCCCTTGAAGGCTCTGGACGAGAAAATGTCACCATTGTTCTCTGACATGATGGTAAGAAGGCCGAATAACGGAACTCAACTGGGGAGTAGACTGAAATAGTCTACACGATCATACAGAGGATTGGTTGTACGTATAAACTCATACAACCATCATCATCAATCTTCTCTGCTTGTTAGGGCTGGAAAACGTAATTTATAGGTACGAAATCATGTTTTCCGTCAAAATTAGACCACAGAACGATTCGCAGGGACATAAGGAGGTGCACGGGAGGAACGACGGCAACCTGGGCGGTCAAGACAATGGCCAAGGGGGCTCGGGGCAGCGGCCCGGGGGTTGGGGCAGTAGCCTGGTGGTCGGGGTGGCGGCCCTGGAGGCCAAGAATGCGGCCCTGGGGCCTAGGCGGCTTGGGGTCCAAGGGGCAGCCGAGGCCCTGGAGGTTGGGAGGCGACCAGAGAGAGAAACGACGAGAGAAGGGGGGGAGGGGGTGGCGGGCGGGTAGGGTTAGCATTTGGTAGGGTACGAGAACTCTGGTCTAGGATTGTGGTTCTAATACCATGTTGAGGGGAAAAGAGTTCATATTATTATGAGGGGCCCTATGGTTCTCTTATATAGGAGAGGAACCTATTGGGCAAATTACAAGAAGAAGGAAAAAGAAATAGAAAATAAGAAAACTATAATAAAGATAAATAATATCTCAACAACCCCCAACAGTGCAGACTTCACAGAGTCCCCAAATATCACAGTGGACTAGAGAAAAATGAACAGAACAACGTGGCTCAACCCTAGATGGGACCCTGGAGGTGGGGAGGCGGCCAGGGAGAGAAACGACGAGAGAAGGAGGGAGGGGGTGGCGGGCGGGTAGGGTTAGCGTTTGGTAGGGTACGAGAACTCTGGTCTAGGACTGTGGCTCTAATTCCATGTTGAGGGAAAAAGAGTTCATATCATTATGAGGGGCCCTATGGTTCTCTTATATAGGAGAGGAACCTATTGGGCAAATTACAAGAAGAAGGAAAAAGAAATAGAAAATAAGAAGACAATAATAAAGATAAATAATATCTCAACAACCCCCAACAGTGCAGACTTCACAGAGTCCCCAAATATCACAGTGGACTAGAGAAAAATGAACAGAATGACATGGCCCAACCCTAGGCGAGAACGAAGTCTGTGATGTTTTTGAAATTGGCACACCTCACACTCAAATGGCTTCAATGAAGAGAGTTCAAGGAACATCATGGAGAGAGAGCTTTGGCAGAGGGATGCCCAAGATGTAGATGCTATATGAATGAATCAGAGGAGATATATACTACACCAACAAAAATAGTCCGTAGGAATATCAAGGTAGTATTGTCCATTATTCTCATGTCCCCCATAAAAAATCTGCACTGTCTGGATGTCTTGAAATAACATTAGAGCTCATAAAAAATCACACGATAATTCAACTCAGCACATAACTTATGAACAAACAACAAGTTCAAAGGAAAATCATGGGTAAAATGAACTCTAGTAAGATGGAGTTTGAAAGAGAACTCCATGGTCCCTTTTGAGGTAATGGAATGAGCACCATTGGCGACTCAGACCGACTTCACAGTGGAAGAAGGTTAGGAGGAGATCAACAAACTACCTTCTCCAGTCAGATGAGTAGAAGCGTCAGAATCAATAATCCATGCAGGTGCTGTAGCAGTGACTGAATTGGTTATGATACATGAAGTAGTAGCCAAATGTACAGTAGGTGTATTGTCACTGGAAGTGGCATTGGAGTTTTGCAATAGTTGCATTAGATGAGAGTAATCAACGATAGCAAGCTAAATTATCTGCCCATAATGGTCATGATTAGGAGTGGGCTCTGTCCCCTGTGAGGACACTGGAAAGTGCGTTCTAGCATTTCATTTTCCTAAGTTCTCTGACTTCCAAACTTGAGGAATTCGCTTGTCAAAACTCACCTACCTCAACGACCCACCTACTAAGGATTGCAGCGCTGATCCCACCTCGAGCTAGGATAGTGCGGATAGTCAGCTAAAGCTATCGTCGACCTATTTACGCATTCTTTGAGCTTTTTATATATAGTTGATATTAGAGGCTTGATTAGGCTTGAAATCTAGACTGATTCACAAAATATGCACGAGGATGGCCATATTTCGCCCAGTAACGGTCATAGGAATGGTTAGTCTTCTGATAATGAATCCAAGGAGGATAACCATAATGACCACTATCACGACAACGACCCTACCTAAAATCATGACCATGACCAAATCTATAATCACGGCCTCGATCACAACTTAAGTCACTACCGTGTCCACCATGAAATTTATGTCAACTGCCTCGTCCCGAAGAGGATAGAAAGGCAGAATTCTCTGCATTGTGCAGAGAAGAGGCTCGACCGGTAGAAGACTCAATCTTTTAAAGACGTCCGGATATTTACCTTGAGAGATGGCAATATGCCATATGTGAGGAGCCGATCCTTCACCTTCTGATAATGAGGGTGTAACCCATCAAGGAATCTGTAGACCTACCACTCTGTTCAGTCACTTGGTTAGGGGAGCAGGCATGCTAAAGTGGTATTCCATAAGAGTGGATTCACCTTGGGATGCAGGCCAAATCTGCTTATCGATATCAGCTACTCGAGGACTTCGTAGTCTGTTGAGATTAGGTCTGGGCTAGTTCATACACATCTCCTTTGCAGTTTCTTTGTACAAGAGAATTTCTACATGAGACTCCACGATGTCGATCATCCACATCATAACATAGTAATTATCTCCTAACATGAGTCATAGTCCTTGTTGGTCTCCTTCAGAGGCCCCTTCATAAGAATGGAGATTTTGCGCTGGCCGCCAACAAAAACTTTGACTGCATGAGACCAAAAGACGTAGTTGTTGACGCCCTTGAGTTCGACGGTGGTCCCTTGCACCATTATGGAAGATGAGGTATGTTGACGCATATAGAGTAGTGCCTGTACCTCTTCGTTATTTTATTTTCAGTTGTATGCTTTATGTAATTTACCCATAGGCTACTCTCCTATATAAGAGAGCCTAGGGCTTATGGAATAAACAAGCCGTTCATTTTTTCCCAACATGGTATCAGAGCGACGGTCCTAGACCGGAGTTCTCGAAACCCTAACCCTAACCCCACCACACCCGCCAGCCTCTCCTTCTCGCTCCATCTCATCGGCGTCGCCCGAGCTCGCCGTTGTTGCTCCAGCGCCGCCTCTCCAATCGCTGTTGCGCCACTGCTGCCTGCCCCCGCGCGCTGTGCGCGTAGCCCCCGCGCGTTGTGCGTTGTGATGCAGCGCCTGTGCGCGCCTCCTCCTTGCGCGCCTCCTCCTTGCGCGCTGTAGTGCCTGTGCGCGAGCGTGCGTCCCTGCACCTGTGCGCGATCGCCTGTGCGCGCTGTTGCGCATCGCCTCCCGGCGCCTGTGCGCGTGCATCTCTGTGCCTGCGCGTGATTCTTGCGCGCGTGTAGGGCTTAGCACGTACATCTTCATCTACATGGGGTTAGTTGCTTGAGGACTACACATGCAACTAATCCCGTTTATGTCATTGTAGACGAAGCTCATCTTCTGTCAATCGCTCCAGTCTTCCATCTCCAGTATGTCAGAAAGCAAAGCGGATATCCCATCTATTGGCGCCTTTCGTGGTCCAGCGCCTATTGTCAAGATGGACGGTACAAACTATAAACTGTGGGCAATGCAGTTCATGAGTATGATGAAGTCAACAGGTAAGAAGCACATTCTTACCGAACCTGAGCCTGCTGAGAAGACTGGAGTCAATGCCTCTTGGGAGGCCGATGATGCATATGCCAAGGTTTGGCTATCTGGTACGTTGGCTATTGAAATTGCCAATGACATCCTACATCAACCCACAGCCAAGGATATGTGGGATATTCTGGCGGCAACATACTCTCAGGCGAAGAACGAGACGAAGCTCTGCAACTTTCAGCATGATATATTCACAATAAAGCAGAATGGTCACCCTTTACATTCTCTCTATACATCACTGAGAGGGATGTTCGAGAAGCTCTATAGCTTCATGCCTCTTACTGCCACGCCAGAACAGCAGAAGACATACAGGAATGCGACCATGGTGGGTGTGTTCCTGGCTGCACTCGATCCAGAGTATGAGGCGGCACGATCACAGATTTTGGCTGACTCGACTATTCCTCCCATGGAGGAAGCTTTTCATAGATTGAGTCGGATCACAGTTCCTTCCACGGCTGCGAGTCAGAATTCTTCAGCCATGGCAGCCAACAGAGGTCGCGGATTTCATCATCAGGGCTGTGGACGTGGACCTCGTGGAAGAGGTGGCCGCACTAGGCCAACATGTACCTACTGTCACCGAGTTGGACACAATGAAGATACATGCTACTCGAAGCATGGATTTCCTGCATCCGCACGAGCTGCTGAGCAGATAGAGCCTCCATCTGCTGCTACTTTGGATCAACGGTTCGACGATCTAGTTTCCCATCTGAGGGGCATTATTCCACCATCTGGACCAGCACTGACTGCAGAGAGTCATTCTGATGCCGCTGCTTCTGCCTCTGCGACTACCAGTGCCTCAGGTAGTATACTTACACTCAACAGTAGTAGATCAGATAATATACCATGGATTATGGACTCGGGCGCTACACATCACCTATGTGGCGACCAGTCTACTTACAGGATACACTCAGATCCCTCCAGGACGGACAGTGGTAATTGCCAATGGTACACATTCCCCCATCACCGGTCAGGGGGAGATTAGATTGACATCTTCTATGCAGCTCAAGAATGTGCTACATGCACCTGCTTTTTCAATGAATTTGTTGTCAATTAGTCAGATTACGAAGGATCTACATTGTCGGGCAATTTTTGATCCATCTTCTTTGATTTTTCAGGACATCCGTATGGGCAACGTGATTGGTCGTGGCTATGAGCAAGGAGGCCTCTACCGATTGATTCATACCCCATTTGCTGGAGCCTCATCCTCTCCTTCTGGACAAGTATCTACTTTATTGTGGTATCTGCGCTTTGGTCATTTACCGCTTCAGAAGTTGCGTCAAGTGTTACCGTACGATCTTCCTCACACACCTATTCAGTGTGAGGCGTGTCAGTTGGGAAAGCATCATAAGTCGTCCTTTCCCAGTCGTCCAGGTCGGAGTAGTACCTCCAAGTTCGAGTTATTTCATATTGATGTCTGGGGTCCGAGTCGTGTACCTGATCATCAGGGACACAGATTTTATATAGTATTTGTTGATGATTTTTCTAGAGTGTCATGGGTGTTTCTGATGAAAAATAAATCTGATGCAGGAAATATCATTATCCACTTTTTGAATGAAATACAAAATGTTTTCTCCACATCTGTGAAGTTTGTGAGAAGTGATAATGCTTTAGAATTGTGCACCAATATTCTTGCAAATTATTACTCCTCAAAAGGGATCGTTCACCAAACATCTTGTGCTCATACATCTCAACAGAACGGAATTGCTGAAAGAAAACACCGTCACCTTCTTGGTGTCACAAGATCACTACTTATACAGAGTCATGTTCCCTACTCCTACTGGGGTGATGCAGTTCTCACTGCATGTTACCTAATCAATCGTATGCCTTCTTCTGTCCTGAATGAACAGATTCCTTTTTCCCTGATTCATCCTGGCAAGGATCTGTTCACTCTTACTCGTGTGTTTGGGTCGGTTGCATTTGTCCATCAGTTGTCGCCTGGTACTGACAAGCTCTCTCCTAGGGCTGTCAAGTGTGTTTTCGTTGGGTACTCCAGAACTCAAAAGGGGTACAAGTGCTTTGATCCTCTGCGTCAGCGATATATGATAAGTGCAGATGTTACATTTTTTGAATCTGTTATGTATTTTTCAGCCTCAGGAGACAAGCAGCTACCACCTATATCTACTGATGCAATATACATGACACCACCACCTCAGATGCCGTCATCAGTACCACCACCCCAGATGCCGTCACCACCACCACCATCACCACCACCTATCTCACCACTACCGTTCCATTATACCCGCAGGCCTCCTCCCGCTCATGGCCATGACTCGTCTACTAGCTCGCCTATGGTATGTGATGAAAATATTACTGTTGATGGATCTGACGATATCTCTGAGCAGGATATGTTGCAGGGGCCAGATGAGACTACAACTGATTTAGATGTTCCCATTGCTCTACGCAAGTCGAAGAGGAATTGTGCTACATATCCATTATCAGCATCTGTGTCTTTTGAGAGGCTATCTGGCGATTTCAAGTCATTTGCTATGGCACTGTCAGCTGTAGATATTCCACGAAATCATCAAGATGCTCTGCAGGATAGTAGATGGCGGCTAGCAATGGAAGAAGAAATGGCAGCACTTCAGTCCAGAGGAACTTGGAGTTTGGTTCCTATACCTCCAGATGTGAACCCGGTGAGCTGCAAGTGGGTGTTTACAGTGAAGCACAATGCAGATGGCTCTATTGACAGGTACAAGGCGCGTCTTGTTGCACGTGGCTTTACACAGACATACAGGGTGGATTACCTTGACACATTCTCGCCTGTGGCACGTCATTCCACTCTACGGATCTTGTTGTCAGTTGCAGTTGCTAGAGACTGGCCGCTCCATCAGCTGGACGTGAAGAATGCATTCCTATATGGCGATTTGCAGGAGGAAGTCTATATGCAACAGCCACCTGGTTTTGCTGTTGAGGGGGAGTGTTCCAAGGTATGCAGGTTACATAAGGCCATCTATGGCCTTAAGCAGAGCCCCAGAGCGTTGTTTCAGAAGCTCTCAGATCTCTTTGAGAAACAAGGATACAAACGCTCCAATGCTGATCATTCATTGTTTGTACAGAAGACGGCTAGAGGTATCATTGTAATCATGGTTTATGTTGATGACATCTTGATTACAGGAGATGATGAGCAGGGCATAAAGCAGGCAAAAGAAAGACTGGGAACCGAATTTGTCACCAAGGACTTGGGAGTCCTTAGATATTTTCTGGGGCTGGAGTTTGCTAGAAATCCATATGGATTAGTAATGTCGCAGAGGAAATATGTTACAGATCTATTGAGTGAAACAGGTATGCTAGGGTGTCGGACTGCTACGACACCAATGGATCCCAGCATGAAGCTCTATGATGATGACACGGAAGAGGTGGACAGGAGAAGGTACAGAGAACTGGTAGGCAAACTACTGTATGTCATGATCACTAGACCTGATATATCATTTGCAGTGAGTCGCGTGAGCCAGTTCATGGAGCAACCACGTCAGGTCCATATGGATGCAATACACATGATTCTGAGATATCTAAAATCATCTCCAGGTGCAGGCTTGCTATTTAAGAAGGGAAAGGAGATCTCTATCACAGCGTGTGCTGATGCAGACTATGCAGGATGCCCCAAGGACAGGAAGTCCACCTCAGGATTTGCAGTCTATGTTGGAGATGCCCTAGTCTCGTGGAGGAGCAAGAAACAGACAGTGGTAGCTAGATCCAGTGCTGAATCTGAATACAGGGCTATGGCCCAGGCTAGCACAGAAATGATGTGGGTGAAAGCTCTACTTACAGATCTATGTCTTGATATACCGCTTCCTATGAAGTTGGAATGTGATAATCAGGCAGCCTTGTTCATTGCAAACAACCCAGCCTTCCATGAGAGGACCAAGCATATTGAGGTTGACTGTCACTACATACGTGACATGATTCAGAAGGGGTTCATTGCTACATCTCACGTCACCTCAGAGAATCAGACTGCTGATATATTCACCAAGGCATTACTTCGAGGCCCATTCCAGAAGTGTGCGTCCAAGCTGAGCATGATTGATATTTATGCTCCATCTTGAGGGGGAGTGTTGACACATATAGAGTAGTGCATGTACCTCTTCGTTATTTTATTTTCAGTTGTATGCTTTATGTAATTTACCCATAGGCTACTCTCCTATATAAGAGAGCCTAGGGCTTATGGAATAAACAAGCCGTTCATTTTTTCCCAACAAGGTATATAGAGGCTTGGCCTTGTTGGGGTTGGATGCCATGGGTGTCAAATATTACAGAGGGATAGACATCTTTGATGAGAATTACAGAGGGATAGACACCTCCTGTATAGATAATAAACGGATAAACACCTATGGTGAGAGTCACAGATGGATAGACACCTCTGGTAGAATCCTAGGAGGGGTAGGCTACTCCAAAAAGCATACGGTACAATGATCATGACCTAAGTCCCAACTGGCATTGGTGGGAGGGGTAGACACCTCCAATGAAACCTCCATCGACTAGTTCTGTAGTCCGATGGGAAGATTGTGGTGCCCTAGCAACACTTCAGGAGGTGCTGGCAGCAATTTTTCCGATCAAATGAGGGTATAGCAGTGCCCTGGCAGCACTTCAGGGGGTGCTGGCGGCACCCTTGTTGCCACGCTAGGAGGTCATGAGAGCTCCGGTAACACTATAGGAGGTGCTAGCGGCACCATTGTGCCCTAGCGTGAAGGGGCGATGATCACCTGGGACCTTGTAGGAGGTGCAACAACACCCTAAAGGCCCCATGCGAGGCTCGACAGTAAGCCGGTGGGCAGAGATGAGTGGAACAAGGGGCTGCTGGTGGTAGAGGGTATGTGGGTACGTGCACCCATCTAGGACCATTACTCTGATACTATGTGGAAAAAAGGAGAGACGAGTGAATTATTTGTTTATTCCATAGGTGTAGGGTTTCTTATAGTGTGAGACCCTAGAGAGCGGAACTAAGAGGAATTACATAGATACCCCTATGAAGTAAATGATAAGCACCCAATAATACATTAAATCTAACATTATTCATTTTGATTGTTATTCTAGTATCATCTATAATACATGAAGTTTGAGAAGTAGGGGTTCTACAATATATTTTGAAATTGCTTGTGGAATTTCTGTTGTAAACTTGTTGAAAAATTATTTGGAAAAAACTTAGTGATTGACAAATCATATTTACCAAATATTACATCTTTTGTGAGTGTCTGACACTAACTTTAGGTGCTGCGTCTTTTATGTAGACATTTTTGTTACCAAATTTAAAAACTTGGATACGAGTTTGGTACTTCACAATTTCTTTGCACATATCTGCTTCAAAAATGAAGTAAAAAGATGAGATGCAGGAAAAAAGTGTTCTTCCTTCGTGAAGTCAATGCTCCTAGTTTTTAAGGGGAGAAATTCGTAGGAGCCATGGATTGTTGCTCTTCTTAGTCGTTTGCAAGTTTATTTATGGGAAAGGCAGTGCATATTTCATGTAGAGCATGATAGATGATGCTCGAGAAAATATAAGATAACGTTTACAAGATGGATCCTGACCTATATCAATTCCCAATGTCATATAGTGTTTTTCTTTTGGGTCATAAGATATAGGGTTTGCATTGAGAATTGGTATAGGTCAGGATCCATTTTGTTAATGTCGTCTTATATTATCTCGAGCAACAACTGTCATGTTGTACATGAAATATGCACTGCCTTTCCCATAAATAATAGGAAACACATCACCGCTCTATGGGCTGCACTAAATGGCTAATGGGTTGAGGATTCTGTCACAGAAGACTTTTAAGGTTTTTTGATTGTCCACCAGTTATATTGTTGAACTAGAGGGTACTGTGGCTCTTCTTTCGGGCGATGGTGCTTCAAAAAGGCCTGTCTGTGCTACTTTCAAGACGTGAGACTGCCGATGAACTTAGTATTGTGAAGAATTTTATGCGTTCTTTTTTCATTAATAAGTTTGTGAGGTTCCGGGGATTGCAGGCTTTCTGTCAATAGATACAGGTTCTTGGGAATATTTCTGGTGCATCCTTCCGTAAAATCTGTCATTCATAACAGAGTGTGAGAAGGCAAGATCTATGATTTTATTTTTGGTCAACCAAGGGGAGAGGGATTATAATATTTAGGGGATCGTCTCATGTAGATAGTGTTTTACAAAAGGTCTTGTATTTTCAGGATAAAGCACTTCAGGAGTGTGGAATGTGATCCTGCTGCTTTTGTGCTGCTGATAATTTTTGGACTAATCGAATATTGACAAGTCTCTTAATGCAGAGAGCAACTCCAATCTTTTTTTCAACCTGAAAATGATTATTCACTAGATTAGAGTCATGATATTGCTGATGTACTTTCCCTCTAAAAAGAACATGAGAATTTGCAAATTGAAGCTTGACATGCTTAAATGATGTCAACTATGTGGTATAAGACCGAAAGTCTATTTGAAAATTTCCGGATTGAGGTTGCCTTGCTTGTCATAATCGTATGGGTCTCTTTCTTAAAAAATGGATCGCTTGAGAGCTTGTGCGCTCTTGATGTGTATCTGTCTTGGAAAGCCAACTGGGTAAACTGTTCCTGTATCATATATTTCAGGGCGAGAAGCTTTTAGGAAGTCTTGGTGGAATGTTCTCGATGCCATGGAATCCGAAGAAAAATCGTGATATCAAGGGACCTGTTGATGTCGCTGGTATGTGTATCTAAGCTTGAGAACAAATCGTTTCTGTATATATATCAGGTTATTCTTGATGTAATATTATTTTAAGGGTTTTTGGTAGATGCTTGCTAAAAAAATAATATTCCCTGCAATCCCCCACATTTTTTGTAGGTTTGCTGACCTTTTTACAAAGTTGCCCCATCTATTCATGCTCTTTCACTAGATTTCGTGCAAGCTAACAATGTTCAGTCTGAGCGTGTACATGAACTTAAAGTGAGTGAACCTACCTAGATTCTGTTGGGTTTGTTGAACATATTCCAAAGGTTCGTATTTGGTTCAATTCCATAAGATTGAGATGATAATTAAATTCGACTCGATTCAATTAAGGTTTATGAAGATTCGCTTCGGTTTGTTTAAGAACAAAACCTCCAAGGATGTCAGTTTAGTCCTTCCAAAACAAATGCCAATTTGTAGTTAGTTTGTTTCGATCAAGGTTCATCTAAGTGATTTTTTTCTTTCTCCCTCTTCTCCCCTCTTACTCCACCTGCAAAACCTCCTTCACATATCGTCCGACATCTCCATTTCCTCCAACTGTCTCTACTTGCAAATATCCCCATTCCCTCCACTGTTTTAAGTCTATCATTTTCCCCACTCGATGATAATCATGGATGCCTATTTGTTGATACTACAAATCAAGGGCAGTTAGCAGGATGTACATATGTACATAGATGCCCAGTTAAAGTTTCTCTATTTATGTAGCATGTGCTTATGTTAAATCCCACAATTCTTCTATTAAAGTTGATGATATGGAGTTAAAAAAAAGAATCTGATTTTACATTAAAAATCCCCACCAAATTTATCTTTTCCTCCTACCTCTTCCTTCTCCTTGGCTTTCCTCCTCATCATTGTTGACCACATGCATCAATCCTCTGATTCTTCTCCCCCATTGACACCTCTCATTTTTCACTTAGATACATCCCATCTTCCTCATTGACCTCTCCCCAACTTTTGAGAAGATCATTTCCCATTTCCTGATGGTGAGCTTTACATCTGCCTACCTTGGACATCCTTTCATTCTTTTGCACCCCTACAACCTCCTTAACAATCACAAAATACTTCTATAAAGGACTTGATTGATACCCTCATTAATGGATGTTGAGATGCTCTAAAACCATATAAATCGTGTCAGTTATGACCGCATGGTCATTGGGTTGTTTCCAACAACCAACTCGTCAATGGCATGCTGCTTCTTCGTGGAATAAATCAATATGGTACGTTATAGTATATAATCACTCTCCAATCCGATGACCAAGCCCTAATTAATACCTATAATATTTGGTGTGTGTTCCACCATAGTGTATATGTTTAGGAGGAATCTCACCAATCATTAAAAGAGGACACGAGAAGGTAAGGTAGGGATTATGAGGGGCAGTGGAGGAGGGCTGGTGGTAAAGTAGGATAAGATGATGGGAAATGGAGCAGTGGAAGAGGAGAGGTGGACGATGAGGTTGGCGAAGAAAGCTTGAAAAGATATTGGAATTTATTTCATGTTTGAAAGTAAATTAGTACTGCCTTTGAACATGAATCATCAACTTGAACCACATCTGTATCTTGGACATTGTTGAATTTAAAGGGAAAATGATGTGACAGGATCATCTAAATAAATATGAATCTTTTATCAAAAGGAATTTTACACCATAAACCCTATAAACTTTGCAAATTACCTGCTTGCCCTCATATGCTTCATATTTATCTCACAACCCTTGCAAGCATGCTCTGTCTTACACCACAATCACTGTTGTTAATTTTAATTTTATTTGAATAAATAACTTGGGTTAATTGATGGTTTGACCATTTGCAAAGGAGGTCGATTGAAGCACCAGTCAGAAGATGCAGGATTTGGGGTGTTGAGCCGGTTTAAAGAGGACGAAGAAGGCCCAAGAAGTGTTGGAATGAGACTATCCAAAGAGATCTTAGTTACTTGGATATAAGCATGAGAATGCCCCAAAATAGATCTGAATGGACGCAAAAAATCCATGCAGTTGACCTACTTAATTGTGGGAAAAGGCTTTCTTGTTATTTTTGTTGTAAATAACTTAGGTTAATCTTAACCATAGGAAAATATGATGGCGGATCTTCCACCCCCCCTCTCTCTCCTTCCATATCCTCCTCTCCTCCTTCTCTAGGTGGTTGTCCTCGAGGCACAAAATGACAGTGTTCATGCGAGAGGGAAGGGGATGTCAGTGTTGGGGATGGGAGGGGGTAGTAGGGAATGGAGACATTGGACATCTCGGTCGATGCGGATCCCGACAGAGGATTGGGCTTTGGCGATGATGTTTTAGTTTAGGGTGCGGATGCCATGTCCATGCCCTCATCGACAATGTGCTACTTGTGGAAGGAAAGGATGATGCAAGTGGCATGCTTGTCCTCGACGAGGTTGCAAACATCCTCGTGATTGTAGAGTAAGCAAAGATGAGTGTGAGTGGTTGTACTGAGATGCTACACATGTGCTACTCACCTGACTTGAAGGCCTTGATGTGGTCAGATTGGACTTGGACATAGTTGCAGTTGATAGAAATTAAGGGCGCAGAGGGATAAATGCGGTGCACGTGCAATCGGTGGTGGTCTTGAAATGATGAGCATGGTAGACTTGCGGCATGTGAGCTTGACGAGATGGAGCAAGTAGACGAAGATGTGTGAGCGCTTGGTGGGGTGGGAGATATCCATCAGACTGATGAGGGAAGGTAGCAATATTGATGATGTACTGTACTGAAAGGAACATGGATACAATCTGATGAGCGAACGAGAATGCAACAACTGCTGCTAAGTTGATTGCGAAAGAGGTGGTTGTTATAGCAATGCTCCATCTCGATATAGAATAGATAGAGATCGAAACAAACCTCCGATCGAAAGCAAGATACTAAGTGGAAGTGGATAATGAGCTTGACTCCTTGAATACAAGATATAAACACAACAACTATTGTCGTGAGTGGGTTACTTCGATGCGAATGGTATCTCCAAGCAAAAATTAGTCGGACCTATTGTCGTGAGTGGGTTACTTCGATGCTGGTATCTCCAAGCAAAAATTGATCGACTAGTCGGCCTAGTTAGAATTAGTCAATACTCGGTCGGCCACCCCACCGATTAGATTAGTCGGACCTACTAGTTGGGACAGTCGGGGGACTTCTACAACAATGGTGGTTGTTATAGCAATGCTCCATCTCGACATAGAATAGATAGAGATCGAAACAAAAACCTCCGATCGAAAGCAAGATACTAAGTGGAATTGGATAATGAGCTTGACTCCTTGAGTATGAGTACAAGATGCAAACACAAGTAAATGATAATGTTTGTGTTCAACAAGATACTAAGTGGAATTGGATGCTAATATTGAGGAGGGGATACGATTCACCATGTAACAAGTAGTGATGACTGCATCACTCCAGAAAGAGTGGGGAGCACGAATCTGTATCAGAAGGGTCCTGGTCACATCAAGTAAATGATAATGTTTGCGTTCAGCAACACCCTTCTATTGGAAAGTATACAACACAAGAAATTTGGTGTATAATGCCAAGGGACCTGATGAACTGAGCAAAGCTGTAAAGTGCATAACGCCAGAGCATTGTCATAACGAATATACTTGAATGTAGAAAAATGTTCTTTATTTCATGAATAACAGATTAAATAATAAATCCAGCCTTAAGACTTATTTTTCAAAAGACAAACACATGATAGTCTAGAAATCATCAATTGTTACAAGATAAAACCCGTGCCCCTGATGGTCAGGAATATGATTGGGACTCCAAATATCTAATGAGCAAACTTAAACAAGCTACTGCTACTACGACTCTGACGACTAGGAAAAGTAGATCGGTGATGCTTCCCAAGTTGACAAGCCTCGTATTGAAAGGTGGATTGAGAAGATATATGTGTAAGGACATGGCACATCTTCTGCATAGGAAGTTGGCCAAACAGAAGATGCCACATGTATGGAGAGATTGATCTAGTAGGAATGGAAGAAGCACCATCATATGGATACTAGACCAATATGTGGAGACCCCCTTTCTCATAGCCACATCCAATCACCCTACCCGTGTGTATGTCCTGACACACAAGAGAAGAGGGGTCAAATATGGCATGACAATGTAAATCCATAGTGACCGACTAATAGACAATAAATTCATTGAAAATCAAGTGCATGAAGAACATTCTATAGACACATAGATGACGTCAAATAGATCTTACCCTATCATGTAATAGGGGGAATAGGTCCCATTTGCAATAACAACTGATCTGCCAGGAGGAATATGTCTATATGATGCAAATTGAGCTTTGTCTTTGCACAAATGGCGAGAGGCATCAGAATCCGTAATCCATTCTGTCATGTCTGCCTTGTGACAATTAGTATGGGCATATGTAATACCTGAAGTATTAGTGGATGTCGAGGAAGCGATGTTGGACGATCCTGATGGAGCACTAGAGGGTCCAGTAACGGGAGGCACGATCTCCCTTAGGCGGGAAACAAACTCTTCGAACCTCTGAACAATAGCAGTGGTAAGAGCAACATGAGTCTCAACATGCTTTATGACAAGAGAAAAGGTCAGAAAACCATGCTTCGAATAACATGTATCCTCGGAATGATCAGAATTGCGGAAATAGGAATGGTTGACGTGGACGAGCACCTCCCCTACCACAAGCACCTCAACCTCTGAACTGAGATGCCCCTCTTCTATCGCGAGATGTGGCCATAACCAAGGAGGTCTTAGAGGAGGCCAACGAAGGACCTGCGATCTTGCTAAGTCTGTGGTATGCTTCCTCCATGGGAGGTATGGTAGCATCCACAAGTAACTGGGATCGAACGTCAACATATTCAACATCATGAGTCGAGAAAAAGACACCAACCATGGTAGCATTCCTGTATGCTTTATGTTGCTCTGGTGTCGCTGCAAGAGGCATGAAGCTGTGTAGTTTGTCAAACATACACCTGAGAGATATGTATAATGTGTGGAGAGGATGATCGTTCTTCTTGACCGTGAAGATGTCTTGCTGGAGCTGCAGTTTCTTCATCTCATTCCTCGCCTGAGGGTATGTGGCAGCGAGGATGTCCCACATCGCCTTGGTAATGTGCTGATATATGATATCATTGGCTATCTCTACGACCAAAGTATCGAATAGCCATACACGTGTATAGGTGTCATCTGCCTCCCAAGAGGCATTAACCCCAATCTTGTCAGTTACCTCCTCCTGTATCAGAATATGCTTTTTTCCATTGGACTGCATAAAACTCATGAACTACATGGCCCTTAACTCGTAGTTGGTCCCATCCATCTTGACTATGGGTGTCAGACCTCTGAAAGCGTCTGAAGATGCGATGTTGGCCTTGTTCTCTGACATGATGTCACCAGGGCTATAAAAGAATTTGACTGGGGCTTGTAAACTGATGTGTACATGTCCACACGATCATATGGAGAATCGGTTGTGTCTGCAGACTCATGCCATAACCATTCTGAGTCTTTATAGAGCACTTGGAGGAGTCTAAAGGTCTGATTTCATCCAAAAACACCCACAATCAAACTGCAAGGAGAATTTTTGGTGATGTTACGACGACCATGGGGGCTAGTAGCATCCATAAGAAGCGACCAAGTGCTTGGCGGCAACCTAAGGTACAACCAGGTGGCTGGTGACTCTTGGGAGTGCCTAACGGCATTGGTAATGCCTAGAGAAGGGTCTGAGAAATCCCTATTGTTGGCTGCGGTCGTGCAAGAGGGCACAAGGTAGTGCAGCAATGACGATGGTGACCTAGGAGGCCCGAGGTGGGGTTATGGTGGCAAGAAGGGGCCGCTGGGGTCTCGTGCTGTGCGGGAAGTCCGATGGGTGGCTAGATGGGCCGCGATGGTGGGCTCGCTTGGGCACGTCGGTGGACAGTGGTGGCGAGAGGAGGCCAACGGGTCGGGGGAAGGGTCTAAAGCAACAAGCTCCAGTTTAGGACCGTTGCTCTTGTACCATGTGAAAAGGAAATTGTGAATTGATATTAATGGGGACTTAGGGCCCGTTCGGTTGGGGGGTTACCTCCCAATTTGGGCTGGTTACCCCCAAATCCCACATTCCTAACCCACTAGTGGGGCCCACTCCCTTCCCATCAAAAACATTATATATTATACCATCATATCATCTAAAAATCATAAAATACTCAACTTCTATTCACTATTCCAAACTTCAATACAATCACATCACAACAACTACCCACTTTTTCAAATTTCAATACAATCATATCATAATAACTACCAACTTTTTCAAATTTCAATACAATCACATCACACAAACCCTCCCAACCCTTAACCCACCAACCAAACACGTAAACACAAAAATGAGTTATCCTCCCCCGGATAACCCACGAACCAAACGCACCCTTAGGGTTCTATTATATAGAGAGGAGAAATCATGTTGAGCAAATTACACAGTAGATACAGAAAGAAAATACATAAAATATGACAAGATAAAATAACTCTCAATAATTCTCAAGTATTAAAGGGGGTATGATGTTCCTTATATACACCCACAAACATATTAGCTCACAAGCATAGACAAGTCAAGTCACGGTAAAACAAGTAAGACGAAACGAGAGAACATGAGTAATTTGGTCTTGCAAAGTTTTATTTATCTACATAACTTAACACATAATTCTAACACATTTCAAGAATTCAAACTTAGCAAAGGGCATGCTACTCAAATTATTATACTATGTCGGCACTATATCAGGCTGAAGGCATTGATGCGATGCGGCTTGGTAGGGGTATACCTGCATGATAGCAATGCCAAACGTAAAAATTCCATTTGCTTATTGCAGATAATTCCTCTAAAAAGAACGATAAAGATTCTGAGAAAAGAGAAAATCTGGGACTATCTAACAATTCCAAGGGGAACAGGCAATATGCAAAACCCACTTCTGCAATGGAAAAAGTCGAGGTTTGTCTTCTTCTCTTATGCATGCTTTAATTCTGCCCCGCGTGTTCTCCCAAATGCTGCTCTGAGGTATGGCTTCCTTTGTTCTGTTATTAGATTGAGAGGGCTAAGCAAGACGATGGACTTAATGATTTGAGTGATGTGCTGGGTCAGTTGAAGGGCATGGCTGTTGACATGGGATCCGAACTTGAAAGGTCTGTTGAGATTTATGATATGCTGCTGTTTTATTTTCCCTTTTGGATCCTCTTTCCATTGTTAGAAAAATTCAACTGTTAGAAATTCGGTTTTTGCTCCTTAATAGTCATCAACTGATTACTTTACATCGAATTTTCAGCACATCCACTTTTCTTTATATTTATATGTTTTTTCTTGTTATTGCAGGCAAAACAAGGCTCTTGATCATCTTAATGACGACATAGATGAGATGAATGAGAGGGTCAAGGGGGCGAATCAGCGGGCAAGGCGTATCGTAGGGAAGTGATGGTCTAGTATCTTCCTCGAGGAGGAGACCATGAATCTGTACACGATAGCACTATGTATGCTGCTATGTTTCTATTACTTCACTCGTTGTATACTGTACGAAAATAACAATTTTACAAGTTAAAAGTTGTTTTCTTTTCATGTCACTTCTAATTGAGTTCAGGATCCTGAGATAATTTTTTACAAGTAACCCCGAAATTCCTTGGCATAAACTGTTCTTACATGGCAAGTCCATGATGATGTAATCTGTTCTCTCATGCTATTTTTTTAAAGGGTTCTCTTATATTGGCTTCCATGCAACTGAATTTAAGTGTTTGGCCTTCCACAATGTTGGGAAAAATGAAAGAGATGTTTATTCCATAAGCCCTAAGCTCTCTTATATAAGAGAGTAGCCTATGGGTAAATTACATAAAGCATACAGCTGAAAATAAAAATAACAGAGAGACACACAGACAACTAATATATGCGTTAACACTCCCCCTCAAGATGGAGCATAGATATCAATCATGCTCAGCTTGGACGCACACTTCTGGAATGGGCCTCGTAGTAATGCCTTGGTGAATATATCAGCAGTTTGATTCTCTAAGGTGACATGCGATGTAGCAATGAACCCCTTCTGAATCATGTCACGTATGAAGTGACAGTCAACCTCAATATGCTTGGTGCGCTCATGGAAAGCTGGATTGTTTGCAATGAACAAGGCTGCCTGATTATCACATTCTAAGTTCATAGGAAGTGGTACATCTAGACATAGATCTGTAAATACAGCCTTCACCCACATCATTTCTGTGCTAGCTTGGGCCATAGCCCTATATTCGGATTCAGCACTAGATCTGGATGCCACCGTCTGTTTCTTGCTCCTCCATGAGATTTGAGAATCTCCAACATAGACTGCATACCCCGAGGTGGACTTCCTGTCCTTGGGACAACCTGCATAGTCTGCATCCGCACATGCTGAGATAGAAATCTCCTTTCCCTTCTTGAATAGCAAACCTACACCTGGAGATGATTTTAGGTATCTAAGTATCAAATGTATGGTATCCATATGAACCTGACGTGGTTGCTCCATGAACTGGCTCACACGACTCACTGCAAAGGATATATCGGGCCTAGTGATCGTGACATACAACAGTTTGCCTACCAGTTCTCTGTATCTTCTCATGTCCACCTCCTCTGTGTCATCATCATAGAGCTTCATGCTGGGGTCCATTGGTGTCGTAGCAGGCCGACACCCAAGCATACATGTTTCACTCAACAGGTCCGTAACATATTTCCTCTGCGACATTACTAATCCATACGGATTTCTAGCGAATTCCAACCCCAGAAAATATCTAAGGACTCCAAGATCCTTAATGACAAATTCGCTCCCCAGCTTCTCTTTTGCCTGCTTTATGCCTTGCTCATCATCTCCTGTAATCAAGATGTCATCTACGTAAACCATAATTGCAATAATACCTCTTGAAGTTTTCTGTACAAACAAGGAATGATCAGCATTGGAGCGTTTGTATCCCTGTTTTTCAAAGAGGTCTGAGAGCTTCTGAAACCATGCTCTGGGGCTCTGCTTAAGGCCATAGATAGCCTTATGAAGTCTGCACACCTTGGATCACTCCCCCTCAACAGCAAAACCGGGTGGCTGTTGCATATAGACTTCCTCCTGCAGGTCTCCATATAAGAACGCGTTCTTCACATCCAACTGATATAGCGGCCACTCTCGATTGACTGCGACTGCTAGCAAGATCCGGAGAGTGGAATGACAGGCTACTGGCAAGAATGTATCAAGGTAATCCACCCCGTATGTCTGTGTAAATCCACGTGCAACAAGGCGGGCCTTGTATCTGTCAATGTTGCCATCTGCATTCTGCTTCACCGTAAATACCCACTTACAGCTTATCGGGGTCACATCTGGAGGTATAGGAACTAGACTCCAAGTTCCCCTACATTGAAGTGTCGTCATTTCCTCCTCCATTGCTAGACGTCATCTACTATCCTGCAGAGCATCTTGATAATTCCGTGGAATATCAACAGCTGACAAGGCCACCACAAAGTTCCTGAAATCCCCAGATAGTCGCTCAAATGACACAGAAGCTGTCAGTGGTTATGTAACACAGCTCCACTTCAATTTGCGTATAGCAATAGGGGCATCTAAATCAGTTGTGTCCTCATCTGGCCCCTGCAACATATCCTACTCAGAAATATCATTAGATCCATCAAGAGAAGTATCTTCAGTACATACCATAGGCGAGCTAGGAGATGAGCCATGACCATGAGATGGAGGAGGCCTGCTGGTATAATGGAACGTAGTGGGGAAACGAGGATCGATGGTGGTGGTGGTGGTGGTGATGGTGGTGACGGTGCTGGAGGTGGTGGTGTCATGTATATGGCGTCGGTAGTCAGTGGAGGTAGCTGCTGATCACCTGAGGATGAAAAATACATTACGGATTCAAAAAATGTAACATCTGCACTGACCATATACCGCCTACGCAAAGGATCAAAATACTTGTACCCCTTTTGAGTTTTGGAGTACCCAACAAACACACTTGACAGCCCTAGGAGAGAGCTTTTCAATACCGGTAGACAACTGGTGGACAAAGGCAATTGAACCAAACACACGGGGAGTAAGGGAAAACAGATCCTTCCCAGGATAGATAATGGAAAAAGGAATCTGTTCATCCAAGACAGAGGACGCCATACGGTTAATTAGGTAGCATGCAGTGAGAACTGCGTCACCCCAGTAAGAATAAGGAACATGACTCTGTATAAGAAGTGATCTTGTGACATCTAGCAGGTGGCGATGTTTCCTTTCAGCAATCCCATTTTGTTGAGAGGTATAAGCACAGGATGTTTGATGTATAATCCCTTTTGAGGAGTAGTAGTTGGCTAGGACATGAGTGCACAGTTCTAGGGCATTATCACT
This sequence comes from Ottelia alismoides, assembly GCA_037367405.1. Classification (NCBI taxonomy): domain Eukaryota; kingdom Viridiplantae; phylum Streptophyta; class Magnoliopsida; order Alismatales; family Hydrocharitaceae; genus Ottelia; species Ottelia alismoides. Next base: position 953,680 of record JAZKJV010007769.1, on the reverse strand, counting down.
TCTTACACACTTCATAGATGTGGAGAAAATATTTTGAATTTCATTCAGAAAATGGATAATAATATCGCCTGCTTCAGATTTATGTTTCATCAAAAATACTCATGACACACGAGAGAAGTCATCCACAATAACTATATAAAATATGTGTCCCTGATGATCAGGTACACGACTCGGACCCCAAATATCAATATGAAATAACTCAAACTTGGAGGTACTACTCCGACCTGGACGATTGGGAAAGGTAGACCTGTGATGCTTTCCCAACTGACAAGCCTCACATTGGATAGATGTGTGAGGAAGACCCTGGGGTAACACACGACGCAACTTCTGAAGCGGTAGATGCCCAAAGCGCAGATGCCACAGTAAAGGAGATACATGTTCAGTGGGAAGGGATGAGGTTCCAGCGAATGGAGTCTGATTTAGGCGGTAGAGGCCTCCTTGCTCATAGCCACGACCAATCACATTGCCCGTACGGATGTCCTGAAAAATAAGAGAAGATGGATCAAAAATTGCCCGACATTGTAAATCCTTCGTAATCTGACTGACTGATAACAAATTCATTGAAAAGTCAGGTGCATGTAGCACATTCTTGAGCTGCATAGAAGATGTCAGTCTAATCTCCCCTTGACCAGTGATGGGAGAATGTGTACCATTGACAATGACCACTGTTCGGCCTGGAGGAATCTGAGAATATCCTGTAAGTAAACTCTGATCGCCACATAGATGATGTGTAGTGCCCGAGTCCATAATCCACGGTAATGTATCTGATCTACTACTGGTAAGTGCAAGTATGCTACCTGAAGCACTAGTAGACGCAGAAGCAGAAGCAGCAGCATCAGATTGACTCTCAGTAGTAGGTGTTGAGCCAGATGGAGGAATAATGCCCCTTAGACGGGCAACTAGATCATCGAACCGCTGATCCAAAGTAGCAGCAGATGGAGGCTCTATCTGCTCAGCGACTCGTGCAGATGACGGAAATCCATGCTTCGAGTAGCATGTGTCTTCATTGTGTCCAACGCGATGACAGTAAGTACATGTTGGCCGAGTGCGGCCTCCTCTGCCATGAGGTCCACGTCCACGGGTCTGATGATGAAATCCGCGACCCCTGTTGGCGGCCATGGCTGAAGTATTCTGATTCGTAGCCGTGGAAGGCACGGTGATCCGGCTCAGTCTGTGGAAGGCTTCCTCCATGGGAGGAATAGTAGAGTCGGCCAAGATCTGGGATCGTGCCGCCTCATACTCTGGATCAAGTGCAGCAAGGAACACGCCCACCATAGTCGCATTCCGATATGTCTTCTGTTGTTCTGGCGTGGCTGTCAGAGGCATGAAGCTGTAGAGCTTCTCGAACATCCCTCTCAGGGATGTGTAGAGTGAATGTAGAGGGCGACCATTCTGCTTTATAGTGAATATGTCATGCTGGAGTTGCAGAATCTTTGTCTCGTTCTTCGCCTGTGAATATGTTGCCGCCAGAATGTCCCACATATCATTGGTCGTGGTTTGATGTAGAATGTCATTGGCAATCTCAATTGCCAACATACTAGATAGCCAAACTTTGGCGTATACGTCATCGGCCTCCCAAGAGGCATTGGCTCTAGTCTTCTCAGCAGGCTCTGGTTCGGTAAGAATATGCTTCTTACCTGTGGACTTCATCATGCTCATGAACTGCATCGCCCACAGTTCATAGTTTGTGCCGTCCATTTTGACGATAGGCGCCGGACCACGGAAGGCGCCAATGGATGGGATATCCGCCTTGTTTTCTGACATACTGGAAACTGAAGACTGGAGCGATTGACTGAAGATAAGATTTGTCTACAATGACATAGACGGGTTTAGTTGCTTGTGTAGACCTCAAACAACTAAACCCATGTAGGTGACGGTGTGCTCTTTAGGGCTCCGCACGTGCTTAGGGTTCCTTGGTGCCCTCTGACCTCACCTAAACGTGCACCGTGAAGTTACGATCAGGCGCACAGCCGCGCGTGAAGTTGCGCGCACAGGCGCAGATGAGCGCGCAGCCGCGCGTGAAGGAGCGCGCACAGGCGCGTGAAGGAGCACGTGCAGGCGCAGACCTACGCGCACAGGCGCATGAAGGAGCGCAGGCAGGCGCGCAGGGGCGCGTGGGCACCGGCGGAGGCGCAGCGGCGGAGCAGAAGCGCTGGCGCCGCCGGCGATGAGAGAGAGAGGCTCGCGGGTGGGGTGGGGTAGGATTAGGGTTTCGAGAACTCCGGTCTAGGACCGTCGCTCTGATACCATGTTGGGAAAAATGAAAGAGATGTTTATTCCATAAGTCCTAGGCTCTCTTATATAGAAGAGTAGCCTATGAGTAAATTACATAAAGCATACAACTGAAAATAAAAATAACAGAGAGACACACAGACAACTAATATATGCGTTAACACACAAGTTCCCATCGTCTCATATCCTCTATCACTTGGGCTTTTGCTAGATCAGCTTACATTACAAATTCTGTGACTAGTTACTATGAAGTAAACTTTTCTCCTTTAGCAGGTGCATTTACATGGAAACAAGTTCGTATTTACACGGAAATATATTCGTTGAATAACAAGTCCATCCAAAGATGGTCCAAACTCACGGTAAAGAAAATATTTTTTTTGTGTGTGTGTTTACCAGCTGTAAATTATTCAACCTAAATATGGAACAAGGACGCGTGGAAACCTCTCCAATGGAGAGAAAACACCACGGTTTCTATTTTTGCCCTAATCTCAACAGCACGAGGGAAGAGTTTTCACTAAATTTATCTTTGGGATATTTACACCCATAGTAATCTTGTAATTACCTCAGAAACTCTCGATAATCATGAATTACACCCTAGACCCCGAATAATTGTTCCGTTTTACTCCCATAACCCTCCGTTAGTTTACTTCATTAACTCAACCAGATGGCTGAGTTAATCTAACCAATCTGTGATTTAACGACTGAGATTAATCTAAAATAAAATAATAATAATAAAAAGAACGAGAGGAGGTGGGCTCGACCCTGGAACCCGAATTTGCAGGCGGGCGAGGGGCTCTGACATGGGGCTTGCAGCAGGCGGAGGCACGGGCTTTGGGTAGGGCTACTCCGACTACGAGGGAGGGGGGCTTTGGGTGGGGCTGCTCCGACCACAGGCGGAGCTGGCTTTGGGGTGGGGGTGCCCCTACCGTGGGGGAGGGGGTGGTGGCTTTGGGCAGGGCTACTCCGACCACGAGGGATTGGGGATTTGGGTGGGGCTACTCCGACCAAAGGGGGGGCTGGCTTTGGGCTCCAACCGCAGGGCTGGTGCTTGCCGGCTGGGAGGAGACCGACGAGGGCTTCGACTGGGTAGGAGGGGAGGCTTCAACTGGGGAAGGAGAGGGGCAGGGGCTTGCAGACGAGATCTTGCAGGGGGGAGGGTTGGAGGAGGAGGTAGTCGACAGAGAGGAAGGGGAGTAGGAGTAGGGGGGTGGGGGTGGGGGGGTGCAACCTGGGGCTTGTCGGCCCTGTACGTGAAGATCTTTCTTCTGAAAAAGAAGATAAACCTTGTTGTTAGTTTTTGTACCTTGAGGTGTTCTCCTTTAAAACCTCTCACTATGTGAAAAAATAAGTCCAATAAACTGTGTGCTTTGTAAATCGTTTGGACTACACTACAAGTAATTTGTATAGCGATACTTTATAAGGCGTAGGTAGGCCAAGCTCAGCCACATGACGTAGCCCCAATGAAAGGTGAACCGGTATAAATACTTGTGTACTATGAATTACTTGTTATGGCTTGCTTGTTGAGCTAATTTGTCTACGGTTGACCTTCTTCCAAATGAACACTATTTACTCATCCTCGCCCCGAGTATCTCTTCAAAACATTTTATAGCACGAGGGTCTATTTTCTTTGGACTAAGGTTAGATGCAGAAAGCACACATAACAAATAATAATAGGTGTCTTGATTGGGAAAGACTCTCGTAAAGGAGGGTCTCTATCAAGGAATTTGGACAACATTCTATCCATTAAATACACACAGATAAGAACAACTTCAACCCAATATCTTTCTGAAACATTTCTCTGAAAAGATAAGGCACGTGCGATTTCAAGAATATGCTTATTTTTCCCCTTTCATCAATGTCATTCTATTATGGTTTATAGACACAAGATGTTTCATGAATAATGCCCATGCTAGTAAGCTAATATTGAATGGATTGAGACATGTACTCTTTTGCATTATTAGAATGAAAAAAAGATGATTTTTGCAACAAGTTGTCATTCAACTAATGATATTCACACTAATAATTTTAGGAACACTACATTGATTCTTAAATAAATAAATAAGCAGTAGTATGTATCGATTAATTATCAATTAAAAGTTATAAAGTAGTGGTATCTTTGCCAAGCTGATACATTCCATGGTTTCCAAACATCGGAATGAATAAGTTATAATAACAATTGGATTTATTTTTGGATAGAGGAAAAGTAGTTCGAGTTTTCTTAACCAACTGACAAACTTCACAATGAAAGTGGCTTTGTTCATCATAATAAACCTTAGGCATCACCTTATTCAATAAAGAAATATCAACATGACCAAGGCATTCATACCATTGTCTAACCAACATAGAAATATCATTATTTTCAAAAAAAAGCACATGAATGAGCACCTTGAGCAGGAAGATGGTAAGACCATCAATGACCAAACCAATCTCGATTTCCCTCGTAGTCATCAAGCCCTGTAGCACAAAAGAGATCTTGTAAAAAATTATCATGCACTTCAGTTCTTTTGTAATTTTCTAACAGAAAGCAAATTTATTAGAAAATCGAAATCATGTAAAGCATTTTGAAGGAGGCGATCAACAACATAGATAGTGCCATTTCTGGCAACTGTCATAGGAGATCCATCAGTAATAATAACTTTTTTTATCCTTTTCTTATCGTAGTCTGTATGTAAGAAATAATTTTTGGGTCGCCTGTCATGTGTTCCGAAGCAGCACTATCAACAATCTGTTTAGTCACATGCTTGAAATTTTGGACAAAAAGATATATTCTTAGTACTGGATATTACATAGTACGATATGATAATATTATGATATCTAATACGGACACATCAATTGACGCATATGGTATATGAAATACGTATTTTGATCTTTTTTGCGGTCCCGCAACAGTCAGCCCATATCGTAAGAACCACGAATAATTTATGCGAACATATTCTAAATACAATGAACCTTATTAATTATTTCAATTATATTCGTATATATAGTAAGAAAGGAAGAGAATTATTTGCATTAAACTCATATTATTATCCAATTACATAGAACTTCCTTAGCACTTGTATATTCACCATTAGTATCTTTTTGGAACCCCTTTACACAAATAATTAAATAATGTATACATTTGAAACCTCTTTGCACAAATTCTATCTAATATGATGGTATAGTTATATCCTAAATACAGAGATACTAGTGTATTTGCTCACTTCGTGGCGGTTATTATAGAGAGGGGTTTGGCGGCCTTTCTCAATGAATTTCAAAAAGTCAATGCCAAAAATTGTCCTTGTTTCAAGCATAGAAGATGCAAAATCACATAAAAGTGATTTCACGATGAATTTATATCAAATAAAAACTCAAAATACCTTCTTAACTTCAAAAATAACAGCTATCTCAATTTAGATCCAAAAATATAAAAAATAGCTTAAAAGACATATCCAGAATTCAAATTTCATAAAATTGGAATAATCAAAATCCATTTAGAGGAGCTTCCTGAACTCTATAATTGGATTCATGTACGACATTCTAAGCAACTTCCTGCTTGCCGTCAAATTTGCTGCTCGATCCGACGAGTCTTATAGTGCTCTTATCTAGGTAATAAATCATGTACCAACATGATTATACAAAAGTAAAACATCTAATCAGATACATTTTAGATAAAAGGATAATAAGCACATAAGGTATGCCAAAAATCTGCACCTCGACGATATCGACACTTCGGATATGCTCGTATTATGTCATAGCGGGTATTATATTCATTAGTAACGATTCGTTGAAGAATGATAATGGGTTGTTGTAACGTCTCGGACTTAGGTCCCCAACCCAATAACAGAGAGAATTTGACACTGATAACTTATTGGGTTTGGACTCAATTGGACCCGTTGACAACCATTCAAAATGCTTGAGTCCAAGTTGTCAAGTAGTAATCTCCACCACTTATATCCAACACCCACACTTCGTAAGTTTCCGATGTAGGACTATATTTGAGAATTTATATTTGAGAATTGAGGTGACACCAGAAAATATAACATCGACTCAAATGATTCTATTTATTGGTATTATATATCTAGACCATTTACATGCAACGATTTATATATCTATACATATACATTTTAAATTATATATAACATATAATTTATTATTAAGTGGCCTAGATTATATATCATATTTAGAAGATTAAATGATCTAGACTAAATGGTCTAGATTAGTATTAAATATGTAAGAGTCACTATTTATAAATATAATGTAAAACTTTTAATTATAGATACTAATGTCAGTAATAATCATATATAATCTAAAACATGTAAACTTAGATACTAAGGCATATATAATCTATCTTATGCCCGTGTTCTAATTATATTTTGTATATAATTTGGATGTAATTATATTTTGCTCCTTTGAGGCATTGTATGATTGTAATTTTGCTCCTCTCTTGTGTTGGCAAGAAATTGGAATAAGAAATCTCTACGATTGTAAAAAAAATTGTGGAGAGACAGGAAACTTGTGGAACTTCTCCGAAATTGCCGACTGCCTAGAATTGTCAAACATGCTATAATTATCATGTGCAGAGATCTCATTACACGTCTCGGACTTAGGTCTCCGTCCGTTATCGATGAAAACTGACCCTAACAACTTGTTGGGTTCAGATCCAAATAGATCCATTGACAACCAACCAAAATACTTAAGCACAAGTTGTTAAGTAGTAATCCCCATCACTTATAACCCACTCTTACACCTTGTGAGTTTTAGATGTGGGACTATCTTTGAGGGCATGGGCGTTACACCTCGTGTTCAAGGTGGGAAACCATGTCTTCTTAAAGGTTTCACCCATGGTGGGAGTATATAGGTTCAACCTAAAAAGTAGTTGGCACCTTGGTCTATAAATATTTACTAGGTCACTCAACTTTGTACTTCCTCCATATCTATTTGTGAGAAATGATATCATTCATGAGTAGTATATAGGGATGAAAACGGATCGAATACGGATCGGATATGCCTATTTCCATATCTATATTCGCTTCATCTCTATCGAATACGGATATGGATACGGATATGATTCTGATATGCATTAAGAAAACCATATCCTTAAAAATACGGATATGAATCCGAATCGGATATTTATCGAATCCGAATACAGATCGAATAAAGAGCGGACCCGAATACAAATCGAGTAAAGAGCTAATCCAAATATGAATCAAATAAAGAGTGAAATCCAAATATGAATCCAATAAACATGGAGTCTGAATACGGATCGAATAAAGACTACATACAGATATGAATTGAATTTTTATCAAAGTTCATAATGATTTTAAAAATAGTAGTGAAAAATAAATTGTATCTTGACAAACGGGAGCGTCAAGTTGACCCGTGTTCTTGACTGGAAGCAAAAATGGGGATAGGGTTTCATAACTTTTGTTCGTACCCATCATCAAACAAACAGAAGTTTATTGATATCATTAATATATTGTCAGTTGTAATGCATAATACTAATATAATAACACATGATTGTACCATATATATTATATTAACTAATATATAAATAATATTAAATATTGTATTCGGATATCCGGATTCGGATCCGGATATTCAAGCCATTACCATATCCGTATTCGTATTCAGAAAATTTTTACAACCCATATCCATATTCGATCCGTATTCGATTAATATTTGGATACGGACATCCATATCTGGTAATTTTTCGAATACGGTAAGTGGATATTCGGATATATCCGTATCCGTTTTCATCCCTAGTAGTATACGAGGAAGTAATATGACAGACCCAAATCATGTTACCAGCCATAAGATTTCTAGGTTGATTCAGATTTAACCTACCCAGAAAAACACCAATATAAATTTTAGAAAGAGATATAAAGGAGCTGTGGAACAAGGAAGTGCAATTCATTAATGTACTACGACATGTCCTGACTTTGGAGAGGCTAAGAGCCAAAGGTTAATGTGAGGGAGAAATATCAATAATTATATTAATGGTTTTTTTATTGAAGGAGAAAGGGTTGTTCATCCAAATTATTTTAACGATGTTGTATATTTATGTTGTATATTGGGGGTGCTAATTGAAACGAACCGTTCGAGTTCAATTAAGATTCGTCCGATAAAAAATTGAAAAAAGTTTAATTCGAAATAAAATGGACTGAATTTGACCTTTTGAATTTGATTTTCAAATGAAATGTGTTCGTTAATAATTCGATTCGATTTGATATCTACATACATACACATATACATGCATACATACATACATACATACCTGTATATTTATGTTCATATGCATAATACATACGTACATGCATATAATATGTATACATATTTACATACACGATTGTAACGACCCCAACTTGGGTCGATCATGACCTTTTCCAAATATTCCAATGCAGAGAATTCTATCATAATTACATCAAAGAGTTGATATGCAATTAATCCAATACATTTATAAGTAACTAGATGTAGAAAATCATATATGAATATGCACTAGCAAATGTAATGGCATTTAATTCACATTGAAAGTTTTGGCATTTGTATTGTAGCATTAAGCATAACATGACAAAAAATAGCGATGGAAATAAGCAATTTTCTCATTTGTATTTTGATTTCATCATTCACAAAGTTATTAATCAGATTTTCATTTCTAAATATGAGAAAGAAAATAGCACCAGATTCCTATTGCAGTAAGCATCTAAAGGTATTCTCAAACCAACTTACTGCAATTAAGTGCTTACTCTTAAATTTATTATAACACCTAGGATCCAAACTCCATCGACATGATTTTCTTACTCACATGCTGCAAGGATATGACTTGTCAATGCATGATGTGTATGTGCAACATCAAGCACATGTAGTAAGACCCAATCTCTTTCCTTCATCCTTTATAGCTAAGTTCAAGTGGTTTGATTCTAAAATACACCACGAGTCAGAGATGAGGGTCCTTTGCATTGGTTATACACATGTAAGTTCCCCTCTATAGTTCTTATTTTTGCCCAGTCATAGCAGCTTGGTATGATATACTTAGTTTAAATACAATTATTAAGCTTAGCATGCTATTCAAAAATTTTCAGGTATTAAGGGGATCACAAAGTATCCAAAGCCATTCCTAATTTGATTTGTATGTATATATGTATGCATGCATAATCCTATTAGTTAAAGATATTGAATAGAAAAAGGAGTAGAAAATATTAGTAGTGAAATCTAGTAGTAAAGATCAAATGTTTAAGATTGTTATCCCAATTCCTCATCACACATTTATTTTCATGTTACCAAATTCCTCACCCTATCTTTTCAATCTCCTTTTGCATTATTGACCAAAGATCCCACAAGTCTAGTGTAGATTATGCTTCTTCTCCTAGCATGTGAAAACAATGATCTTGCTACTTTGAGTTCCTCAACATTTGTCGTGATTTAAGGTTTATCCATATATTCATCTTCTGTCTTTTTGTTATTTTGATTTTCCTTCCATGAGAATCAATGATGACGGTTATCATTATCAATACAACATTTATATCACATGAATAATCCATAAGCTCTTCGCTCCATAATGTGAGTTATTCCTTTTTACATCAAAAATTTTGTGTTTCATTTTCATGGCTTTAGCTTTTTGATATTGAAGATATTAGCGTTGATTGGAAATGTTTTATCCTTCTAAGTTATTTTTTTATTCCCATTATTTCAAATAATAATATTAATTTGTATTAGTTTTTTTTCTATATGAGCTTGATCTTCTCTTGCTTTAACATGCAATGATAATCATAACGTGTTCAACTTTTTCATCAATAATATTCCATTTCTTTGATAGGCTTGTATAATTACATTATATTTATATGATTCTTCCACCATATAAAAAGTATATTTATATTTTAAAGATATAAAAATTGTAAAACTTATGCATTTTTATTCAATGTATATATCACTTTAGTATTTTCTTGATTATATAGTTTTTTAACTTATCTTAGTAATCTATGTTAAAAATTAGAATTATACGATGAAATCTTTGTATTATAATACTCTTCCTATAATATTATTTTTATGAGCTTAAAAACATCAATGAAAATGTCAGATTCGAAGTAAAATGAACCGAATTCGAATATTCAAAAGTCAAAATGAATTGAATCTGAATTTAAGTGTTAGCAAATTCGTCTAAAATTCGATTTGAGTTCGGATTCAAAACTTTTGTAATGAATTGAATCAGAATCACGATGGATTCGAAAGTATTTGATTCAATTAGCAACCCTGCTATATAAAACGGTTAAAATGAAATGAAAGCTATGTTTAATTTAAAAAAAACATTAATATGATTTCTAAGTTGATTCATTTTTTACCTATTTAGAAAAACACCAATCCAAAGTTTGAAAAATATATTAAAGAGTTGTGGAACAAGGAAGCATCATTGATTAATGTTAGTATGGCATAACCATAATCTTTGGAAGGCTGCTAAGAGCCAAGGCTAAAATGAGGGAGAATATCATTAATTGTTTTAATGATTTTTTATTGAAGGAGAAAGGGGTGAATCCTAATTATTTTAGTGATGTCATGCATTTATGCTCCATACAATTTGTTTGAACTACTAAAAACTACGATTCATTCTTTTGAGATTTTGTAACCTTGTCTCAAATCTCGAGGGTGAGACTTCCTTTAATGTCATTCCAATTCCAAGCCTCTAAATTCAACTTATACTAATATTATCTTGCATACAGTCATTACATCTGATTTCAAGATATGAATCCAATAATATTTGTTTTGACTCAATAATAGTTCATTAGAAATTGTTGTGAATTTTCGGGATATAAAATCGATATTTCACTAAAAATATAATAAACAGTAACATTAATCAGTAGGACTAATCAATCGTGAATAAGAAATCTAATAACAATTAAGGGTACTAAGGATAATTCAAAAAATTATCATGATTTGTATAGGCAAGTCATAGTTAAAGATGATTAAACATGAATAGCATTAATTAATTTTCATTAACAAAACTTTGAGCTTGTATATGCATGAGGTAAATCATGGACAATTGCAGAACATCTATTACACACTCCACTGTGGATCAAACATTAAGAAGTTAAAAGTGAGATACAATGAAGAAGCATAAATCGAACACGATCAAGAGCATATATAGGAGAAGAAACAAGAATGAAAAGATGGTTCTCAAATAATATCTGGTAGGCATATATAGCTAGAGAAATCAAACTTGAACTAAGTATCTATTCAGTGAAAGCCTTCGTTTTTTTGTTTATATAGTAATATTAACACGTGAGGAAGAAATCTAAATAAAACCCAACGTGAATGCATGCAGATATGACGTTGATGAACATATGTTGACACATGTATGACATGGTTTACTATCTTTATGAAGTGTCATAAAATAGTCATTCACAGGATTCACCCACACATGATCTGAGATATACATGTCTTTAATCAAATGTATATGTTAAACTTTGTAATATTTATGAAGGAGTTGCATGGACTTTTCGCAAGTGTAGGGCTTGGTTGTTGAATTTCATGATTTTTTCCGGCATTGTTCCCTTCCTCAATATGCTCTGAAGTTGCCAAAATGCTCATGAAAAATATCATTGCATACAAATCAAAACTCTATCACAAACTTCGTATAATTTAAACAAATTCAAAATTGAAATTTACATCATGCTCATCATTTTTTTGAAATTCCTGTGGTTTTAACGATCACAAGGTCGATTTTGCAAGGATTTGGATGCACTCAAAGCTTCGAGACCATCGATCTCCTACTCTATTGAGAAAGCTGCCAAGGATTTCTGGGAAGCCAAATGGTCGATTGAACATTCAACCTTTTGGAAAGACATACATATGTGCTATCAAAGCCTCACTCTTTAAAGGAGGGTAAAAAATTTTCATTCTATCGAAAATCGATTTTAGGATAGACGCTTATGACCTCCCCCTCTATGCCTTACGATAATGACTCCCTCTGTTTAACATGAGAAGCCTTCCGCACCTTTCGGTTGCACTTCATTCAGTCCAAAGAGTCTTTCTTGGATAGAGCTACTTTCCTTTTTATTGTATTGCCTAGGGAAGACTAGACCATCACCTAGAGGAATACTCAGATTCGTCGGAGGTCCACTCCTCGAGCAAGGAAACCTGGCTTGAATTTATCTCATAATTCAAACTTCCGAACACTCATGACCGATCGTGAGACTGCCTGTTTCACATCCGGTGGCATGTTGCTTCAACCTCGACATGCCCTTGCTAATCTCAGTCTAAGAGAAAGGGTACTGCCTTCTTGATGTCCACGGATCCGATCGGCCTCTTTAGATATATAATAGGCAGCAAATATCTTCTTTACTGACCTTCGGAGAGAGCAATGTCATCGGTTTCATGTGATGTAGACTCCCACAACTATCTTATTAAGGCCGGGCAAAAAGTGAAGCCAAGAGAGGCAATCGGTAGAGGAGGGACATGATTCCTCATCCGCTCCTTTTAAATATTTCTCTCTAAAATTGTGGAGACGATAAGAAGATCAAGGTCGAAGTGAGAACTCCCGAACTTGAAGCTAAAATTTACGTCTTTCTAACATAGTTCCCACGGGATCATTTTTGGAAAGGACTTTTCCCCCTCGATGCACCTCTAATACGACTCGAAAAGTTCTCTACTTTATATAAAGCAGCTCAGATTGATGGGGGAGCTTTTTTATTAGTTTGGAGGAACTGGACACTAGAAAGCATGGGCTCAGAAGCCAGAGGGTGTCGAGGTTTTATATCAGGTAACAAAGTTTTCTTATTACTTTCATGTTTAATATTAATAATCAAAATTGGGGTTTTAGGGAATTCATAGTTGTCCTTCGTTATGGGAATTACTTATGGAAAGGATACATAAAGGTACAACTGCAGTTAAAAGCATTAAATTGAATAAAAAAACTAGGGATTTTTACCCCCATAACCTTGAGGAATTCTGCAATTACAATCACAACCCTGCATAATCGTGAATTACACGAGAAACCCTAGATAGTCCCTCCGTCTTATACCTATAACCCTCAGTTAAAGAACAGTTAACTCAATCATATTGTGGGTTAATCTAACTTATGGTGTATCCAATGGCTATTAAAAATTTGCAAAAAAATTAAATAAATAACCCTCCAAACCCACCACCCCTCCTTCCATGTTTCGTGTGAGTTGTTCGGTCGAGGATGTGGACTCTCCGGGCCGTCTCTCCTCTAGCAGCTTTCGCTCCGACGCCATCACCTCTTCCATCTCTCCTCGACGGGCACTGGCCTGGGCTGGAGGAGGTGGGCGCTGGGGTCGGCATCCACGGGCTGGGGGGGAGTGGCAGAGTTGACGGGACTGGAGGAGATCTTCAGTAAGGGGAGATTGCGATGACTTCCAGGGGGACTTCTCTGCCCTTGGCTGGAGGGTGGGCGGGCTGGGCTGCCAGGATGCTCGGGCTTGGTTGTTCAGCGGGGTCGGTCCGGGCTACCAGGAAGGGGGAGCATGGGCTGGGGGACGTCGGGGCCGATCTGGTCGGGGAGGTGGGGGGAGCCTGGGTTGGAGGGTGGGCGGGGGATGTCGGGGCCGGTCTGGCAGGGGGACTTCTTGCCTGGGTTGGAGGGTCGTCGAGGCTGCCTCGGGAGGGGTGGGAGGGCCGCGGGGGGTCGCGCTCAGGGTGTGGCGTGCGGGCAGTCGGGGGGGGGGGGGGGAGTGGGGGGTTGCAGGCCGAGGCAAGGCAGGCCACAGACACAGGCCAGGGCGGCCGATCGCGAGGCGCGTGGAGAGGAGGAGGGGGCACGCGAGGGAGGGGGTGAGCTTGGGTTGGGGGATGTTGGGGCCGCCTGGGCTGCCAGGAGGCGAGGTCGGGTTGTTCAGCAGGGGGACGTCGAGGCCGGTCTGGGATGCCCGGGAGGTGGGGCCGGGCCTGGGTGTTCAGTGGGGGGAGGTGGGGCAGCTGCCCAGGAGGAGGTGGGGCGGCTGCCCAAGAGGAGGTGGGGCGGGTTCGGGGAAGGGCAGCTGCCCAGGAGGACATGGGACGGCTGCCCAGAAGAAGGTGAGGCGGGGATCGGGAGAGGGTGGGCAGGGGTTTGGCAAGGGGTCGGCTTGGGCTGGAGGGGAGGGGTTCGGCAAGGTCTGCCTTGACTGGAGGAGGAAGGAGAGGAGGCGGAAGGGCTCAGAACCTGGTGACAAAATACCCTTCTTAGTTTTTTTTATATTAATGGCATACTTTATAAATGTGATATGGTTTTAGGGGTAAAATTGGTAACATGTAACTTTTTCTGTGAGAGTTAACGGAAAAAATAAATGGCAAGTAACACACGGTTATGCCATGTAAGAGTAAAGCATTTTTCGGGATCCTGCGTGTAATTCTCGATTTCACGGGATTATGATTGTAATTGCGGAATTACTGTGTAAAAATCCCAAAAAACTACAATACGAATATTTACACCTTCAAGTTTATCTATAAAAATTTAGCAGATTAGCTTAAATTGGACCCAAAGACCTTATCCCTTCGATTACGTACGACAAGGATTACTAAAGGAAAACCTACAGGATTGGCATGTAAGCCATAAACTGCTCAAAATATAATACGGACATGCTGGAGAATATAAGGGCCAGTGGGCCCTTTGGCACAAGGTAGTCAGAAAAACGTTAAAACAGGATGAGGGCATATACATACAGGTAGGCTCTTTACAGACATGTACTTATATGTACGAATCTATGTATGTGTGTGTCTATAGATGTCATTGTGTTGGCGCACGTGTGTGGGTACTGAAGATCTTTGTTCACACCGGACTGCTTGACCTAATAAGGTCGAGGGAGTATAAAATATCGACGTACATCGACTGCTTCTTATGGTATGCTTACAACTCTGGACTGCTTGACCTGCAGGAACAGATGATACGGTCAAGTGGAAGAATTACGCAAACAAATCTGCTCTGCTTCAGGAGGAAAATGCAAGTGAATAAATACGATTAGAGTTCTCCTAAGGATGGGTAAGGGGCAGAAAATTATTACAGCGTTATATTCTCACCCTGATAGATATGTCACACACTAAAAGAGGCGTCCAGAGAATGGTCAAAGAGATGCACAAAAAATTAACTAATCCGACCGATATATTGATTTATTATGATGAAAGGACATCCTGAAATTCTATCACGTTGATGAACAATTGATTATCCTGACCTTCTTCATCGAAAGCTTTCACATGTTAAAGGGCAGAAATGAATTTCAGAGAAGCAGGAGGAAATGAGCAGAGCAATTTAAGGAAACAGCCAAAAGCAAAAATTAACTAGAGACCAGACAGCAGCTCCTTGGCACTTTCTGCATACTTTTCTTCATGTCCATCACATGCCATTCCTCAATCAATTCCTATCAGGATGCTGAAATGAATGGCCCACACGCAGGCACCTCGCCTCCCCCATAAGCAAACAACTCCCAGGTCTCCCATCCAGGTCAACACGCCATACCGGAGAATTCTTTTGACTGCTAAAACTGACCATGTCATTAACCCATTAAAAGGTGTTGGTAACCCCCACCCCAAGGTCACTACTCAACAAAGAAAGACCAGATGTCCGTCCCCGTTTCTGATGGATCCTTGCTATTTCCTCTTTGATAATTCTGATTCAAATGAAATTCCCTTCGACGTATCCGACTTCGCCACTTTAGATGGAGAGGAAGTGGATTTCACGTATGGAGAGCTAATAACAGGAGAGAAAGACCAATACTTTTACACGGTTGGTCCAAATGTGCACGAAGAAGTCATGATCCGTGACGGCGGAGGGAGTAGTAAAGCTTCAAAGCAAGAATCCTTTTGCTTGTCGCTTCCTTCATGACAATATGAACCTTTTGCCTTCGGTTAATCTTTTATCTGCTATTTTCAGTTTGCTAATACCTTTTCACTTCATGCAGGAGGCGGACGGCAAGATATGCGACTCCAATGTCTGCATTCAGGGTCAAGAGTGACACCGAGGTACTAGATGATGGTTTCAAGTGGCGCAAGTACGGGAAGAAGATAGTGAAAGACAATCCAAACCTGAGGTAAGCCTATTTTCTTCTGTAACTTGAGTAAATAAAGAAATACTCTCAAGCCAAGTAACCAAATAATATGCAGAAACTACTACCGTTGCTCTCATGATGGATGCTTTGTAAAGAAACGAGTGCAGAGAGATCAATCCGACTCGAGCTACGTGATAACCACCTATGAGGGAAACCACAACCATCCTGCTCCATCAATGGCCATCAGTTGCCGTAGGCCATCAAGCTACTACCGTCCATGAATAGTTCCAGCTCCTAGAATCTGCTAGATGCATTATTGCTCAAAGTAAACAATATGTGTTATTATTAGATAAATACAGATTACCTGCAGGTCTGTCAGCAAATATTAAATTGCAGATAGAATGTAAAATCACTAGTCTTTTACATGGTCGATAGGCTGTTAAAGAACAACACATAAGATCTTAATCATGAAAGAGCCAAGTGTATTCGTAGAATATCCAAGTTAATACACCTTATTTTCCCAAGGACGGATTGCATTCTGGTATGTGGTGTTTACAAATTGTTGGTCTTTCTTTGTTGTCCTGGTTTGCACGGGTTTCTAGCAAGTCAAGTCAACGGGCAGCAGTGTTGTTAGAGGCGTGAAGCCCTCCAAGGCACTAGGGGTCCAAAACGCATGAGGTGATGGGCAGAAGCAAGGTGACTGTGTGTGTGTCTACATAGTACATATCGAAGTAAACATTCACACATACCTGCAAGCTCACATACATATACACACATATAATGTGGAAAGGATTAAAAAATGAAAGGTACATTCATCATAGCCCTAGAGCTCTCTTATATAGGAGAAAAGCTCTAGGGGAAAATTACATAAAGAGATGGAACACAATAACAACAACAAAGCCTTTTCCCACAATTAAGTAGGGTCGGCTACATGGATTCTTTGTCTCCATTCAGATATATCTTGGGTCAATCTTGGGCTTATATCCATAAAACTAAGATCCCTTCGTATAGTCTCTTTCCAAAACTTCTTGGGCCGTCCTCGCTCTCTCTTAGCTGGCTCAACATCCCAACACTCACATCTCCTAACCGGTGCATCCGCTGATCTTCTCTGCAAATGACCAAACCATCTTAAGTGGTTTTCTCGCATCTTATCCTCGATCGGAGCTACATCAACTTTCTTTCTGATTGCATCATTCCAAATCCGATCTTTACGTGTGTGTCCACACATCCACCTTAGCATTTTCATTTCTGCTACAACCATTCTCTGCACATGTCTATGGTTCACAGGCCAACATTCAGATCCATAGAGCATAGCAGGTCTCACGGCTGCTTTGTAGAACTTTCCTTTAATTTTTAAAGGAATTTTATTATCACAGAGAACAACAAAGGCTCCTCTCCACTTTAGCCAGCCTGCATTTATTCTATTAGTAACATCTCCATCAATTTCCCGATCATGTTGCAAAATAGATCCCATATATCTAAAAGAATCTCTCTTCTGAATGTTATCGTCACCAATCTTCACCTCGATTCCTTAACCATTGCTTCCATCAAAGGTGCACTCAAGAGATGGAAGAAATAGAAAAATTACAAAGTAAAGATAAAGAGATATAAATATCTCAACACTCTCCCTTAAGCTGGAGCATATATGTCTATCATACTCAGCTTGGAACAACGGTGGAAAGGACCCTTTGCAAGAGCTTTGGTAAACATGACGGCAATCTGATTGCGTGGAGCAACATGAGAAGTAGAAATAAGTCCCTTCTGGATTAAATCACATGTGTAATAACAGACAACTTCAATGTGCTTTATTCTTTCATGGAAGGCTGGATTACTAGCTATGAATAGATCAGCTTGATTATCACATTTGAGGTGCATAGGAAGAGGCACCTCAATAGTTAGTCAGTCAGAACGGACTTGACCCACATCATTTCCGTGCTCCCTTGGGTCATGGCCCTATATTATGATTCAACACTAGATCTAGCTATAACTGTTTGTTTCTTACTCTTCCATGAAACTAGCGAGCTGCCCACAAACACGGTGAAGCCTGAAGTAGACTTCTTGTCCTTGAGACACCCGGCATAATCTGCATCCGCACATCCAGAAACTGTGAGGGTCGAGTCTCTCCTGAATAGAAATCCTGCACCTGGAGAAGACTTCAAATACCTCAAGATCATATTGACTGCATCCATGTGAGCCTGCCTAGCTTGCTACATAAACTGGTTGACCCTGCTGACATCAAACGATATATCAGGCCTAATAATAGTAACATACAACAGCTTCCCTACTAGCTCTGTATTGTCTCTTGTCCACCTCCACGGAGTCATCGTCATAGAGCCTAGCATTGGGATCCATTGGAGTAGTAGCAGGTCTACAGCCTGTCATGTCTGTCTCAAATAGAAGATCAATGACGTATTTCCTTTACATCATTACCATCCATGCTGATTTCTTGCAAATTCTTGGCCAAGAAAATAGCGCAGCTTGCCAAGGTCTTTGGTCACAAATTGTTGTCCAAGGAAATCCTTAACTACTTTAATACCCTGATCATCACTACATGTAACAATAATATCATCAACATACACCAAAATAAGAAAAGTACCTCTATGGATTCTCTTAACAAAAAGAGAATGATTTACAATATATCTGACAAATCCCTGTTGTTCAATCAACTCTGAGAGCTTCTGAAATTGAGCCCTCGGACTCTGCTTAGATCCATATATGGCCTTATGGAGTTTACACACCATACTGGACTTCCCCTCAAGAGCAAACTCTGGTGGTTGCTGCATAAACTTCCTACTGTAGATCTCCATACAAGAATGCATTCTTGACATTTAATTGGAAAAGCGATCAGTCCTAAACCACAAAACAATAAGACTCTGCAGTGTAGAATGATGCGCAACTGGAGAAATGGTGTCCTGATAATCCACCCTATAGATTTGGGTGAACCCATGAGCAACCAATCTGGCCTTGTATCTGTCCACAGAACCGTCTGCACGGTGTTCCACTGTAAACACCCATTTGCTGCCAATAATAGAGGCACCTGGAGGAGCTTGTTCATGGAAAGCAAGAAGATGCATGGTGCATGCACGCCTCTTCTTCCGTAGAGCAATAGGCACATCCAAGTCCGCAGTATCCTCAGAAGGTGTATCATCTAACGCATCATGCACCTCAAGCTGCACATGCAAATCACCAATGCCATTAATAGAACTCAAATGCTCAGAACATACATTGGGTGTGTTGGATGATGAAGGAGGCACATGAGTACGAGGTCGATGCTGGTAAACCTGTAGAAAGAAAGTAGGCATGGTAGGAGGTGGAGGAGGTGGCGGGGGTGACAGTGGAGGAGAGAGTGGTGGTAGTGGTGGTGTTGGCGATGGTGGTGTAGTGGAGCCAGGGTAGACGAAACCGAAGGTAGAGGTATATAGACCTCCTCTCCATTCTCTGAAGAAAAGATCTTGTCACCTGTAGGAGAGAAATACATAATGGACTCAAAGAAGGTGACATCCGCACGAACATAGTACCTTCGTCGAACAGGATCAAAGCAACGATATCCCTTTCAGATCTTGGAATACCCAATAAACACACACTTGACAACTATATGAGAGAGCTTGTCAAGACTTGGAGACATCTGATGAACAAAAACAACCAATCCGAAAACACAAGGCGTGAGAGAGAAAAGGTCTGTCTCGGGAAATACAATCGATAATGGGATCTTCTCCCCCAGAACCGATGAGGCAAACGATTCACCAGGTAACACACAGTTAGAACCGCGCCCCCCCAGTACGAATGCGGAGCACGACTCTGGATCAAAAGAATCCCGGTAACATCCAAAAGATGGAGGTGTTTTCGTTCAACCACCCCATTCTGTTGAGAAGTATACGCACAAGATGTCTAATGCACAATATCATATGATATAAGAAATTGAGAGAGCTGAGCACTGCAAAATTCAAGTGCATTATCTGAACGTATAAACTTGACATTTGCAGAAAACACATTTCTTATTTCATAAATAAAGGATTGAATAACAAGACCAGCATCAAACTTGTTCTTAAGAAGAAATACCCATATCAATCTAGAGAACTCATCGACTGCAACAAGATTAAACATATGCCCCTGATGATCTGGGACACAACTAGGATCCCAAATATCAAAATGAATCAACTCAAAAAGACTATGACTACTTCGATCCTGACGACTCTGGAATGTGGACTGATGATGCTTCCTAAGCTGGCAGGCCTCGCCCTGAAAAGTAGAGTTGAGAGAAATCTGTGGAAGAATGTGACGCAACTTTTGCAAAGGAAGATGACCAAATCGAAGATGCCACACATAGGGAGAACCAGATCCAGTGCGAAGAGAAGAGGCAATAGCATAAGGAGATTGTACCGGTCTGTAGAGACCTCCTTGCTCACGGCCAGATCCAATCACCTTGCCCGTAAGAATATCCTGAAACACAAGAGCAAGTGTCAAATATGGCATGACAATGTAAATCCTTGGGGTTCGTTTGGTTGCAGGGTTGGGCAGGGTTGGGTACTATTCACAGGGTTGGGTGAATAGTAAACTGTGAGGATGGGGTACCCCTGTGAATAGTACCAAACCCAACCCAACCCTGCCCAACCCTGCAACCAAACGAACCCTTGGTAATTTGACTAATGGATAGTAAATTCATAGAAAATTCAGGAGCATATAGAACATTCTGAGGAGTTAACTGCACCTCCCCCATGATCTGTAATGGGAGAGTGTGTCCCATCTGCTATCACAACTGATCTAGCTGATTGAGTTGGAATATAAGTACTAAACTGTCCTCTGCCACCGCAGAGATGATGGGAAGCTCTTGAATCCATAATCCATTCCGACAAATTTGCCATGTAACAGCCAGTAAAAGCATATGCTATAGCTAATGTAGACGCAGAAGCTAAGGTTGCTACCTCTAATGATCCTGAATGAGAGCTAGTTGACCTAGGAGCAGGCATAATCTCTCTGAGTCGTGCTACTACTTCATCAAATCTCTGATCAGATATAGGTGAAGAACTGCCAACCTGTTGGGTCTGTTCTGACACACGTGTTGAAGCTGGAAATCCATGCTTAGAATAACATGTTTCCTTAAAGTGACCAAACCTGTGGCAGTAAGTAACAAGTCTGACAAGGGTCCGACTACCCCGTCCCCTGCCATGAGTACCTCGACCACGATACTATGTAGGGCTCCCCCTACCACGAGATGCCTCCATGGCTGAAGATGTCTGAGACAGCTGAAACCACCATAAGATATAGAGAGCATGCTCAACCTGTGATATGCCTCCTCCATTGGAGGTATGGTGGCATCAGTAAGAATTTGTGCTCTAGCAGCATCATACTTAGAGTCGAGAGCCACTAGAAAAACTCCAGTCATCACCGAATCCATATATGACTTGAGTTGCTCTAGTGTGGCAGTCAAGAGAAGGTAACCATGTAACTTCTCAAACATACCCCTTAGAGAAGTGTAAAGGGTATGAGAGGACGACCATTCTGCTTTGATGTGAAGATGTGATGAATCAGTGATTCATCATGCTAAAAGTTGAAAATAGAGTTGTGTTCCTGAGTAATTAACTTCATTTCATCAATTATTTTGCATTTTTACCATTCATGCACTTAAAATTAATATCTGCATTTTAGCACGCATAATTGCATTCATAATCATCTTCACATTTTCACCTAACTTCATGCATTTTAATTAAATCATGCTAACTCCAATTGACATGAAATTAATTCATTGTGTTCATTTTATTAACAAGATTAAAGGAAAAATACAAAAAAATTGCTAACTCAAATAATTAGCCTCTGAGACAAAACCCTAATTTCAGAATAAACAGACTAAAACGTGCATATCTTCCCCATACATTGTCTGATTTCGGTCTACTCACTTTTAAAGTAATATACATTCAAAGGCCTTCGAAACAAGACCAATGTCATAAAACTGAAAGCTCATATGTGAAAGTTGGGTTTTGGACCTCTTTTGTGCATTGTGTATTTTAGCGGTTTTTGACATGCTATTTTATATGCATACTTAACCCTTTTTCTTTTATTTCTTTTTCATTTATATACTTTGATGAAAGTTTTATTAAAATGCACAAAATCCAAATCCAAAATAAGACTGAAATCAAAGAAACTAACTGAGTCTGAGTGTCCCTTGCGAGTATGTACAAATATCTCATGTTTTCCATTTTATTTTATTTTCCTATTTTCTTATTTATTAAAAATCCGAAAAATATAGTGTGTAAATATGTGTCCTTTATTTTATCGTAATTTTCCTCGATTTTTATCTTATTTAAAAATGATAAAAAAAATACAAAACCCAAATATTAAGGTATTCTATGGACAGAGTACCACCAAAAATATCATTTTATACAAATGACCTTTTTTGCTCTTGGTCATTTCATGAAAGTTGTAGATCTCGTCGAGATGGGCTACTTTTGTGAAGAAAACATTTCAATCCGAGGCCTCCATCTATTTCTTTTAAATTTTTAATTGTATTTAAATTTTGAATTTTTTTTGGAGCAACACGTGGCACCTCCTGGGGCACCCACGTGCAACCCCACCTTTCTCTCTCTCTTAACCCCTTCCCCCCCCCCCCCCCCCGGTCACGTGCTCTGCACGTGATCGCAAACCCTCAACGCCCCTACTCTCTCCTCCCCCGACCACGTGCATCCCTAACCTCCAGTCCCTAACCCCCCACAACCACCTTGTCAGCAAACCCTCCTCTCTCTCTCTCTCCTGCTTCCATCCATAGCCTCCAGCACCCCATCCTCAGCTCCGCCTGGCACTGCACTCCTTCCCTATCTGATAATCCCTCAACAACCTAACCTCCTCCCCTCCGTTTTCCCTATCCCTAACCAATCACCCGACCCCTCCCCCTTCTTATCGCCTCATCCTCCTATTTAAGACCCTCTCCGCCGACCTGGAGACGCATCCGCCAATCGGGAGGAGAACCAGCAGCTCGAGCACCCATTCATCCTCGAGCAATGACAGAGCCTCCATCGTGGTGAGATCCGGAGCGGTGACAAAGCTCCGTCGTGACTCCTCTTCGAGCAGTCGCCCAGCTCGACTTCGGCCAAAGTCTTGAGCAGAGATTGGAGCTCCTCCGTGAGCTCTTCCCTATGCCATCTTTCGTCTATCGATCCACCATCAGGTATTTTCTTTCTTCTCCTCTTCCTGATCTTCTTCCTCCTCCTCTTACTTCTTCACTCTGCCCTTCCTCCTACGTTATGTCCCTTTCTATCTCTTCTGCCTCTCCCTTGATTACACAAATTAACATTCTATCGATCATCTCCACCTTCCACTGATTCCATCATCACCTCCGCCGACCGTTGTGACCGAGCACTGCATCATCACCTTCATCGACTCTGGTAGGCTTACACCTGAAGTCATCTTCACTAGGAGCCGGAGACTCTAGCGCAGATCTCGTCTGTTAAGCCACCGCCAGCGATACCCCTGTAGAGATAGATATTATTATGATGCTATGTACCTATTCGTTATTTCTTTGTTTTCTCTTGACTACTATGTATTTTACCCTGAAGGTTTCTCCCTATATAAGAGAGCCTAGGGTTCCTCTGAATAACATATCACAGATTTCTCCCAACATGGTATCAGAGCCCAAGCCCTAGGGCTCCCCACACATCGCCCACCCCCACCCGTTGCCCACCCCCACCTCCTCGTCTCTCCGCCACCGCCGCCTGCACCCAGGGTCGTCGTTCCTCTCGGCTCCTTCCCCCCCCCCCTCTCCTTCTCTCCGCCGCCGACACCAACCCCCAGCGCCGCCGGCCCCATCGCCGCTGGCCCCCAGCCCAGCCGGCCCTCATCGTCACCGGCTCCCAGCCCCCATCCGGTCTCCAGCCCCACCGGTCTCCAGCCCCGACGTGTTCTCGCTCGTTGCTCTTCTGCTCTAGCGGCACCGCTAGGGCAGTTTTTCCTGACGCCTTGAGCCTAGCCGTCTCTTCCTCAAGGTGTATGGATTTGGGTGCGTAACGTCTACATACGCACTCGAGTCCTATGCAGTTTGTGTAGACATCTGTCACTTTGTCTACAAACCTTAGTTCTTCTCCAGCGGCGATATGTCAGAATCGAAGGTTGATATGCCCTCTATAGGCGCATTCAAAGGTCCTGCGCCAATAGTTAAGATGGACGGGTCGAATTATGAGCTCTGGGCGATGCAGTTCATGAGTCTCATGAAGTCGAACGGTAAGAAGCATATTCTTACCGAAGATGAGCCAGCAGAGAAGACAGGGATATATGCCTCGTGGGAGGCTGATGACTCGTATGCAAAGGTCTGGTTGTCAGGTACATTGTCGATAGAGATTGCCAACGATGTCCTCCATCAGCCCACTGCCAAGGCGATGTGGGATATTCTAGCTGCTACATATTCGCAGATGCGAAATGAGACCAAGATGTTACAGCTTCAGCATGACATATTCACGATGAAGCAGAACGGCAGACCTCTTCACTCCTTATACACATCCCTGAGAGGGATGTTTGAGAAGTTATACAGTACTATCCCACTCACAGCGACTCCTGAACAACAGAAGACATTTCGGAATGGCACCATGGTGGGCGTTCTACTTACGGCCCTTGATCCTGAATATGACGCCGTCCGTTCTCAGATTTTGGCTGATACAGTTATTCCTCCTGTGGATGATGTTTACAGGAGGCTCAGTTGCATAACAGTTTCTTCCAGCTCAACTACTCCACCCCCATCGGCGATGGCAGTTTCGCGTGGCAGAGGTGGTCCGTCTTTTGGTCGTGGACGTGGACGTGGACCCCAGGGTAGGGATGGTCGCTTTAGTCAGCCGTGTTCATACTGTCACCGCACAGGCCACTCGGAGGAGACATGCTACTCTAAGCATGGGTTCCCAGCATCGGCACGTGTAGCGGAGCACTCTCAACCCCAGTTGGCATCTACTGCAGACAATCGTTTTGAGGAACTAGTGGCACGTCTACGTGATATTATGCCACAATCATCTGGTGATTCTTCTGGTGGACCTTCAGATGTTGTTGCTACAGCCTCCGCCAGTTCCTCTGTTGCTGCTAGTACCTCAGGTAGATCTACTGCATTTACACCTTCTCATGATATCTCTGATTGAATTATAGATTCGGGTGCCACACATCATCTCTGCCGAGATCGAGATAGACTTGAGTCCTACAGGGACATTCCTCACGGCCGCTCAGTGCAGATCGCAGATGGTACTCATTCCCCCCTTGTTGGACAGGGGGAGGTCTTCCTATCCTCTACTATGCATCTACAGAATGTCCTACATGCTCCTGAGTTCTCGATGAATCTGTTGTTTATTAGTAAGATTATGAAGGATTTGCATTGTTGTGTTATATTTGACCCGTCTTCTCTTATTTTTCAGGACATACTAACGGGCAGGGTGATTAGCTGTGGCTCTGAGCAGAATGGTCTATATCGGCTGGTTCGGAATTCTTATGCTGGTGTCTCCTCTCATTCTGCCGGACCAGTTTCTCCGTACATCTGGCATCTCCGTTTTGGTCATCTCCCGCTCCAAAAAATGCGCCATCTTCTGCCTCAGATCTTTCCCAGTTCTTCCTTTCGCTGTGAAGCATGTCAGTTGGGAAAGCATCATCGGTCGAGATTTCCTAGCAGTAGCTCCCCGTTCGAGTTGTTTCATATAGATATATGGGGTCCAAGTCGTGTACCCTATCATCAGGGGCACGGATTTTATCTAGTGGTAGTGGATGATTTCTCCCGTGTATCTTGGGTCTTTCTTTTAAAGAATAAATCTGAAGCAGGTGATGTGATCAAGAATTTAATTAATGAAGTGCAAAATGTGTTCTCTTCTACTGTCAAATATGTTCGTACAGATAATGCTCTAGAATTCTGCACACGGTCCCTCTCTCAGTTTCTTTCGTCAAAGGGCATTATTCACCAAACCACTTGTACGTACACATCTCAGCAGAATGGTGTGGCGGAAAGAAAGCATCGCCATCTCCTTGACATTACTCGAACCCTACTGATTCAGAGTTGTGCTCCTATTTCTTTCTGAGGGGATGTTGTTCTTACCGCGTGTTATCTGGTCAATCATATGCCATCTTCTGTTCTTGGTGAGAAAATTCCTCTCTCTATCATTTTTCCTGACAAGGAATTATTCTCACTTACTCCTCGTGTCTTTGGTACTGTGGCATTTGTTCATCTTCTGACTCCTGGATTTGACAAACTCTCTCCTAGAGCTGTCAAGTGTGTCTTTGTCGGTTATTCTCGGACTCAGAAGGGCTATCGGTGTTATGATCCCATAAACAAGAAATACTTTGTTAGTGTTGATGTCACGTTCTTTGAGTCTTTTATGTATTTTTCTCCTGCAGGTGACAGACTGGTACCATCCACTACCAATGATGATGTCTATGTCCCTCCACCTCCTACCTGGAGTTCACCTGAGTCTACTGTTCATGCCTCTACTTCATCTTCACCACCACCACCTCCACCTCCACCTCTTCCAAGACCTCCCATTCTACCTCTACCAAAATTCTATACGCGTCGGTCAGGTCCTGCTTAGGTTACACGTCAGACACCCATCACGCCTCATGTATGTTCAGATGGCATTACTACTGACGGGTCAGATATGGTACATGTGCAGGATTGTTCATTGCAGGAGGAAACTACACCATCCCGTACAGCGAAAGATGATCTTGATATTCCTATTGCTATCCGGAAGCAGAAGCGTATGTGTGCCTCTTATCCCTTTGCTTCGCAGGTGTTTTTTCACCGTCTCACAGGCAACTTTCAGAGATTTGTTGCAGCGTTGTCTTCCGTGGATATACCACGGACCTACCAGGAAGCTATGAAGATTGATTGCTGGAGAATAGCTATGGAAGATGAGATGCGTGCACTACAGTCTCGTGGCACATGGTCTTTGGTTATTGCTCCTCCTGATGCATCTATTGTGAGCTGTAAGTGGGTCTTCACAGTTAAATACCATGCTGATGGCAGTCTAGATCGGTACAACGCACGTTTGGTCGCGCGAGGTTTTACACAAACCTATGGCATGGACTATATGGATTCTTTTTCTCCAGTGGCTCGTCATTCTACCTTTTGCATTCTCTTATTTGTGGTTGTGGTCCGTGACTGGAGTATATCTCAACTGGATGTCAAGAATGCCTTCTTGTATGGATATCTGCAGGAGGAAGTCTACATGCAGCAGCCACCAGGGTTTACTACTGAGGGGGAGAAGCATATGGTGTGTAGACTTCACAAGGCAATTTATGGCCTCAAACAAAGTCCAAGAGCGTGGTTCCAGAAGCTTTCCAATCTTATTGAACAACAGGGATTCAAGAGGTCGAATGCAGACCATTCATTGTTTGTTCAGAAGTCATCGGCAGGTACGGTTGTTATCATGGTCTATGTTTTTTTTTGAGGCTCTTATCATGGTCTATGTTGATGATATTCTGGTTACAGGAGATGATATTCAGGGAATAGAAAGGGCGAAGGCATTCCTAGGCCGTCAGTTCGTTACGAAAGATCTTGGAACCCTAAGATACTTTCTGGGGTTGGAATTTGCCAGGAATGCACAGGGTTTGGTGATGACCCAACGGAAGTACATTACAGACTTCTTGACTGAAACAGGCATGGCTAGATGCAAACCATCAAGTATTCCCATGGATCAAAGCACGAAGTTGTATGATGATGACACTGTTGAAGTGGATAAGAGGAGATATAGAGAAATGGTGGGTAAGCTCCTTTATATTACCATAACTCGACCCGATATTGCCTTTGCAGTAAGCAGGGTGAGTCAATTTATGGAGTAGCCAAGACAAGTTCATATGGATGCTATATACATGATACTGAGGTATCTGAAGTCTTCTCCAGGTTCAGGATTGTTGTTTCGAAAGAGCACAGATTTGTCTATCTCAGCATGTGCAGATGCCGATTATGCAGGATGCCCTAAGGATCGAAAATCAACCTCAGGATTTGAAGTTTTTGTTGGAAGCTCTCTGGTTTCTTGGAAAAGCAAGAAACAAACTGTTGTGGCAAGGTCCAGTGCTGAATCCGAATATAGGGCCATGGTGCAAGCAAGCACGGAGATGATGTGGGTTCGATCTGTACTAGAGGATCTACATGTAGACATACCTCTACCCATGCAGCTTCAGTGTGACAATCAGGCAACATTGTTCATTGCCAACAATCCAGCTTTTCATGAAACAACCAAGCATATAGAAGTTGACTGCCACTACACTAGAGACTTGATCCAGAGAGGATCGATATCTACAACTCACGTGAGCTCAGGGGATCAGACTGCGGATGTATTCACCAAGCCGTTGCTCAGAGGACCTTTTCAGAGATGTTCATCCAAGCTGAGCATGATAGACATCTATGCTCCACCTTGAGGGGGAGTGTAGAGATAGATATTATTATTATGATGTGTACCTGTTCGTTATTTCTTTATTTTCTCTGGACTACTATGTATTTTACCCTTAAGGTCTCTCCCTATATAAGAGAGCCTAGGGTTCCTCTGAATAACATATCACAGATTTCTCCCAACAACCCCTTTTCCATCACGTCTGCTTCGACCCACCACACACACAACACCTCTACCTGCGTTCCACCACCCCCGCATCATCATCTCTCAGCTACACCACAACCGCCCCGCTTCCAGCCGTCAGTCGCACCTCCACCGAGGTTGTGCTACCTCTACTTCATCGACCCCGGTTCAGCAGCCCCACACCGTCTCGGCTTCACCGCATGCCTCCGCCCCGACGTCCCTTGGTCGTGTGTCGGCCGGAGAAGCGACCACCATCAAGCTCAGGCCACCTTTATCTGAGCAACCGACCTTCCAGAGGCGACCTACAGAAAGCATATGATCAAGAACGTGAGAGATCCCATCAGTTGCCTCTCGCCCAAACTGCAGTCATTGATGGCCCTTCATCACAGAGCCGCTTTCATGCCACGTGGTCCTCTTTGATCCATCAGATCAAAAGAACAATCGGAGGGCCCAGATCAACCCTTAGCCGCGGATCCAGGCCACGAGCCCCTTATGGATCCGAAGTGAGGAGGGGTGACACATGGAGGTTTGAGTGCACCCAAGCCAGCCTCCTCATGTGCTCACCACGTGAGTCACGGGCAAAATTACATGCGCACCTCGCCTTTTTCCTAGAATTACTAGAAGGCACAGTCACGTGCGCAGTGGGTAATTTACACCATCTTTAGAAGCTTCAGAAAAGTGCAAGAAGATCCAGTTACCCAGCCCTGGGGTAATTTACATAGATGCTCCTGCGGTTTTAGAAAATTACAGAACGGTCCTCAACAAGGATATAATTGCAATATTTTAATTATTTTTATTACAATTATACCCCTGAACATTTATTAGATCATACCTTGAGCATCTTTGATCGGATTTTGACATTCTTGGTGTCATTCTGAACCTTGAATTATTCTCTATCATATTGAATATTGAAATTCTACTTCCAAGACATTATTTGACAATAATTAATTGAAGTTCTAGTACCCACTTAATGGTCTAGTGGTTGTATAATGTGTCTACCACATAAAAGTCCAAGGTTCAAATCCCACTCTTGCAGGGGTTGTGTTAGGTAGTCGACAGCCAGCGTAAAAAATAGTCGAATCATTCAACATGGATTTGAGCAAGAATCCATGTAGCCGACCCTACTTATCGTGGGAGAAGGCTTAGCACTTTTTAATTAATTGAAGTTCTACTTGGTTCTATTTTGAGAACTTGTCTGTTAATTCATTAATTCCCTTGCTCAATAAATTGGCCCTTGATTTGTGGAGATTTATCTTGGGAAATTAATTTGATATTAATGACATATTGATTCTAAATAAATTGAGAGGGGGTTTGACTTAACTTGATTGGCTGGTGCTTGTTCCATATTTATCCTCACTTTGCATTATCATCATATCCTTGCATCAATTAAAAATCAATCAAAAATTACATTTGTTTATTTCTCTCACATGACATTGCATAGCATTATTTCCACGCATTCAAATTATTTTGCAAAACTCATGCATGACATTTCCTCTTTTCGCAATTAATTACATCTTCTTAATTAAAAACCCATAAAAAGTAAAAAAAATAACAAAAATATTCTTCTGAAAACTTAAATTTTGAATCTTCTAGAAATTAACCTAAGGAGAAAGTTGTCTCCCTGAGTTCGACCTTTGACTTCCCAATTAACCACTTGCTTTTAATCGACACATTAATTAAGTGGTTTTTTATTAATCCGAAATTGCTCGACTACAATGAAAATTTAATGTTAACTCCACATAATTAACTATGGCCTTTTAGGGTTCTTCAAGATGTCATGTTGAAGTTGTAGAATCTTCGACTCGTTCTTCGTCGGAGAGTACGTAGCGATGGGAATGTCCACATATAGCCTTTGTTGTGGGCTGACTCGGTATATCGTTGGTTATCTCCATGGACACAGTTCCAGAAAGCCACACATGTGCATATGCGTCGTATGCCTCCTGTTAGAGAATGTAATAGGTGGGTAATTGGATCTCACCAAGATCCAATTACCCCACTCATGTTTAGTCCCACATGGATGAGCGATGGGACTCCGGACTGTCTGTGAGGCTATATAAAGAGCCCCACATCCCCTGTACTCATTGAGAAATTCTAATAGAATATCCTCCCCTTTGAGGGCTTCTCCCGTGGTTTCATCCCGCTTCTTAGGGAGTAGGGTTCCACGTAAATCTTTGTTCTTCATGTTTATATTTCTTGATTTATAGATTCCGCTTCCGCTTCTCATATTTCAACATGGTATTAAAGCGGTTCGATTCTCGAGGGTTTTCGAAACCCTAGTTCTGCTCGCCGCATCTCGATCAGACAACACGAGATGATTCTCTGTACAGGCAACGCTCCTTCGAGATCTTCAAGGAGGCAATGACCTCTAAGCGTGAAAGCGACGGTTCCAAGCCGCAAAGCCCGTTCCAGGCGGTTCCAGACCGCAAAGTCCTTTCCAGGAGGCAATATCATCGCGCGCGAAAGCAGTGCGAGCCCCAGCCTCCAAGCGGAGCCACCAAGCGGTGGCCAGTCTCCCCATAGCTCCCCAGATCGCCGAGTCCAGGCGTCACCTCCCGAAGTCGCTTCTCCTTCACACGCTCTGGCGCAGCAACCGCGTGTACATCCCAAGGTGACGGGCCCGTTCCCTCGCAGCCTCTTCTCCAGTCGCATCTGTTGGCGACGCCTCCCTTTGGCGAAGCCTCCCCACGCGCGTGCAAAGGCGGCATGCCCCTGTCCTCCCCTTGGTTCCCCTCTCAGCAGCGGCAAAGGCCGCGCAGGGAACCATCTCCAGGCGTGCGCGAAGGGCAGCCAAGATCCCCTCCCAAAAGGGGGCGGCGGCCCTGCTGAAACAAGCCCCAATGGGGGCGACACACTTTTGTGAAGGGTCCCTCGTGGGAATCCTAAAGGGGGGGCTGCAATATCTTTGGGCCCATGTGGGCCGTGTATTGTTTCAAAAAAAGGAAGAGGCCGTATGATGTTGAAAAAAGAGGGAAGAGATTTGTTTTAAAAAAAAGGGAGAGAGAAAAAAAGGGAAGTTTGTTTAAAAAGAAAAAAGGAAGAAAGTCGTATAAAAAAGGAGGGAGAGATTGAACGGCTACTAAAAAATGGTTTAGCCGAAAAATGCAAGGAAAGTCGAAAAGAAAAAAATGTGAAACGGCTTTGAAAAAAATGTTTTCAAAAAAAATTGGGACAGCTTATAAAAAAATTGAAATTGAAGAAAAGCCGTAAGGAATTTTTTTGAGAATGGTCATGTTTTCCCCATTTTATTGTCTTCTCCCAATATAGTCGATGTCATGTATCCCGACTAGTATGGAAGAAAGGGGGATTAAGATATGTATTATTCACAATTGTATATCTACGACTGACAGACCATCACTCCAACTTTCTACAGATCATACGTCTTCACCGAGCATCAACTTCTTCGTCGAGGCATATACTTCTTTTACGACCCGACCAGTTCCCCGCACTGGACTTCTTCTGCAGCGATTCTTCTCCAGGCACGACAGCGATATGTTCCGGTGACCTGATATCGCAACGGTTCTACAGGAATGACATAAATACGTTCTGATGACCTGAAAGCCGCAGACCCGTCCTCGCGCGTGGTCCTCTACCAGCAGCGGACATATGTTCTTGTGATGTATTATATGAAGATGTGTTGTATACTTTCTTTTTGTTGCAAGTTGCAGCTTTCTCAACTCCAGCTTGTGGGGGAGTGTTAGAGAATGTAATAGGTGTATAATTGGATCTCACCAAGATCCAATTACCCCACTCATGTTTAGTCTCACATGGATGCACGGTGGGACTGTCTGTGAGGCTATATAAGGAGGCCTACACCCCCTGTACTCATTGAGAAATTCTAATAGAATATCTGCCCCTTTGAGGGTTTCTCCCGTGGTTTCATCCCGCTCCTTAGGGAGTAGGGTTCCACGTAAATCTTTGTTCTTCATATTTATATTTCTTGATTTATCGATTCTGCTTCCGCTTCTTAGATTTCAACACCTCCCATGAGGCGTTCACCACAATCTTGCCACCAGGCTCCTCTTGTGTGAAGATATACTTCTTGCCATTACATTGCATTAGGTTCATGAATTGCATGGTCCATAGTTCATAGTTCGTTCCATCCATCTTCGCGATGGGTGCTGGACCTTTGAAGGCACACAGGGATGGAATATCTGCTTTGTTGTCTAACATGACGACAACAATCTCCAAGATTGAGGTTGCAAACTGGAATAAATATGTCTAACAGACATATAGAAAGACGATTATGGGTGTAGACGCATACCAAAACCTCTTCCATCCACTGGAGGCTTCCTACCTAGGATGGTTTTAGAGGATCAAAAATCACACCCAAAGAATCATATCAGACTTGGAAGAACCTACGAGAAAGGGGTGCAGCAGCCCTTCCAGTTACAAGCTGCCGGCGACGGCAAGCTCAGCCGGCAGCGGCCACCTTGACGATCGGCGATGGCTGTAGTCACTGCTGCTATTGTGCAGGTGTCGGTGACGACGGCAGCCATACAAGGACGCACTAGAGTTTTTAGATGGGGTAGGGAATCTAGGGCACAAACTTCAGTCTAGAACCGTCGCTCTGATACCATGTGGAAAGCATTGAAAAATTAAAGCTACATTTATCGTAGCCCTAAAGCTCTCTTATATAGGAGAAAAGCTTTAAGGGAAAATTACATAAAGAGATGGAAGAAATAGAAAAATTACGAAGTAAGATAAAGAGATATAAATATCTCAACATATACACATACAACATATACTGACATCCATGCACATAAGCAAAGATACATACATATGTAGACAGAAAAGGCCATAATATTCTTAAAGGGACATAAGCTAAAAATATACATGCATTAATACATATCAATTAAAATATTATCACGACAATTATATGAATACAATGTTGTGAATGACAAATTATGACATCTGATAATTTTCATATAAATATTAATAATCATTTCATTTTTCCTAAAACTCAACCATGGTTGGTCCCAAGCTCGAGTAAATTGAGGAGGGTTGTGTTTGGTAGCCAACAGCTAACGTCAAACAGACGATGACAAATTCCTAAATAGTATTTTTAAAAAAATACTATTTAGAGATTTGTCAAGACAATCCGATCTTTTCAACATGGATTTAAGTAAACATTTAGATTCCGTTGAGGTGCTCCCTACCAGCGACGTGTTGCATCGCTCAAATGCAACGAGAAATTGGCAAGGACCGCTTTATCACTACTCGGATGTAGTTCAAAATTTGCAAGGTCTCTCACATGATGAACGCATGCGAATAAATAAGCAGGTTCTGTTGCATCGCCGATCGGATGCAGTCTAAATTTTGCAAGGGTTCTCACATGATAGATGTATGCGAGTAAAGGAGTTAGTCCAAAAGATGTTGCAAATAAAGTTGAGGATAGGTAGTTGGAATATTATCACTTTGACTAGCAAATAGATGGAGATAGTAGATATGATGGAAAGAAGGAAGATTAAGATACTATGTCTTCAGAAACAAAATGGGTTGGAGAAAAAGCAAGGGTAATAGAAAAGATATGCTTTAAATTATGGTATTCTGGTAAAGATGGGTAGAAATGGTGGAGTGGTTGTTCATAAGGATTTGAAGGATAGTGTGGCTATTGGAAAGATTTGGGGATTAGATTATTTGCTAAAATTGGTACTCAAAGAAGTTATGAATATAATCTTAGTTTATGTACCATAAGTTGGTTTAGAGGGAAAGGATAAACAAGCTTTCTGGGAGGATTTAGATAAGATTATGCAACAAATCTCATAAAGAGAGATGATTTGCCTAGTTGGAGATCTTAATGAACATGTGGAAAGGATGCTTCAGGGTATGTTAATATTCATGGAGGCCATGGCTTTGGGGATATTTGAAGAGGAAGAAGTCATCATGGACCTTTTTAACGGATTATGACCTTTTCATAGTAAACACTCTTCAAGAAGAGGGAGAAGCATTTAATTACTTATAAGAGTGGCACAACTAAAACATAAAATAGATTACTTTGTGATAAGGAGAAGAGATCGGTTGTGTTGCAAAGACTGCAAAGTAATCACAAAATAGAGCTTGACATCTCAACATCACTTGCTAATCATGGATGTGCAAATAAAAAGGTTGACAAAGAAGAGGATGGTTCCATAAATCATTAGAACTAAATGGTAGAATCTTCAATGGAAGCAATCAAGCTTCAGGGAGAAAGTTTTAGAAGACTTATTTTGATATTGTAACAGAAGTGCAAACGAGATATGTGAGGGCGGTAGTATCTTGTACCCGAAGGATAGCCAAAGAGATGCTAAGCGAGTCTAAGGGAGGAGTTTCATGCTAAAAGTAGGCTTGATGTTGGATTGAAGAGGTGACAAGAGAAGCTTAAAATTAAAAGAACTTGCTTTAAAGCTATATACAAGGATAGAACAAAGGAAATTGTTACAAACTACAAAATAGCAAAAAGGTTGTAATTGAAGCTACGCCTAAAACTTATAAAGTTTTGTACAAAAAGCTTAACTCGAAGGAGGACCAGAAGGATATATTCATGTTAGAAAATCGGAAGCGGAAGCGTAAACATGGAATAAGATAAATAAAGAACAAAATAAGAACGGGATTTTACGTGGAACCCTACTCCGTGAGGAGCGGGATGAAACCACGGGAGAAGCCCTCTAATGGGGCGTGATATGCATTGCACTTTCTCAATGAGTACAGGAGGTCTGGGGCTCCTTATATAGCATTCCCAGAGCCTCCAAGTCCCACCCACAGGCGGTGTGGGACTAAACACCGGATGGGGGTAAATGGATCTTCTCCATGATCCATTTACCCTGCTACAACACAATAGGTG
Source organism: Ottelia alismoides (assembly GCA_037367405.1). NCBI lineage: Eukaryota > Viridiplantae > Streptophyta > Magnoliopsida > Alismatales > Hydrocharitaceae > Ottelia > Ottelia alismoides. The sequence continues at coordinate 918,161 of JAZKJV010007769.1, read as the reverse complement.
CACTACCAAATACTCCAACACTCCCCCTCAAGCTGGAGCATGCAATGCTCATCTTGGACAAACAAACAGAAAGAAACTCAACTCACGCTACAGGACACTACGGACAATATCAACCCAACGCGCACATGCTGCAGTCGAGGACGTTGCTTCTCATGCCGTGCAGGTGAGGAGGACGAACGGGCTGGAGTGTGAGTCGACTGAAGACTCGGAATCTGACCGTCGAGTCTGATCTTGTGCCTGAAGTCTCCTCGTCGGAGAACTGGGTCTCTCCCATCTGGCTCAGAGAATGGTGCACTGCTCTGGTGTACCTATGATACCACATGAAAACCCTTGCCAACATATGGCATAGGGAATGGTCCTCTACTCTGGAGTCCCTATGGCTCACATGAAAACTCTGGCCTGACAACTGGAAGAATGATGGGGACCTCTGACAATGATGGCAACTTATGCTCATCTGACAATGACCGCACACTCGTGCGTGTCTGAAACTGGACTCGGAACTATCTGATGTCGAGTCTGAAACTGGATCTGAACCGTAGAGTCTGAAATCTGATCGGTCTGGAAATCTGAATCTGCATCTGGAATACAGGACTTGTGACTCTACATATACTCCCCCTTTCTCCCATACTTGTTGGAAACTCAACATCGACAAAGTTGGGAGAAGACAAGATAGAATGGGGAGAAAACATTAACTTGCGGCTTTTCTTCACATTTTTTTTATAAGCCGTCCACACATTTTTTTTTTAAAACCGCTACAATGTTTTTTTTTCGGCTTTTCATCAACAATTTTCTTCTTCTTCTTCTCCTTTTTTTTTAAATTTGCGTACGACTTTTCATAATTGTACGCGCCTTTTCTCTCTCTTTCTATTTTTTTTCTTTTTTTTTTCAACTCATCTCTCTTTTTTTTTCTCATCTTTTCTTAAAATAGATCCCCCTTTTTTTTTCTAAAACAGCCCTGGGCCCTTCGTTTTTTTTCCTTTTCAGCCCGCTGGAGCCCGCTGGACCCCCTCCTTTCAATATTTTTTTTTTTAATTACACGTGGACTTTAGGGTTCCCAGTTGGGAACCCTCCTCTCTCAAAACAAAAACGCCGCCCCCCGATGGGGAGGCCCTGTTCACGCGCCGCCCTCGATGTTTTTCATTTAGCGTCGTCGCCCCCCACTTGGGGGTTTCCTGCTTCTCGCGTGAGGCCCCGCCGAGGGGCTGCTCGTCTCCTGGAGAGGATCGCCGCTGATGGGACCTGGGGATGACGAGAAGGCTTGCTGGAGAGGACTCGGAGGCGCGAGGTGCCTGCTGGAGATGCGCGCGATGCGCCCCCTGAGAGATCTCGTCACCCCCGTGAAGAGATGCGCCGCCAAAACTGAAGGAGGGTGCACCTGAGATCGACATCGGCATTGCCAGCGGATTGCAGTTGAGTATGTCGTCCATGACCGCTGCGTGGTCGGCGACGAGGTCGTTTGGATCGCCTGAGATCAGTCCGAAGCCCCGCCTGGGCTTCTCGATGGCCTGGAGGCTCCGCTTGGAGCCGTAGAGACTCGCGCGAACGGGAGGAGGATCTGGAGGGCGCCGCCTGGGCGTGTGCCCTTGCTGCTGATGACCTGCCAACGCTGGTGCCGCACGATGCGGCTGGAAGTGCGAGGCTGGATGAGGATGATGTGCAGGGAGATGGAGGGTTGTGCCTGGGAGCATCGCGCCGCCTGCATGATGCGGCTGTATGATAGGGTTTCAGGGAAGAAACCCTAGAACTGAATCTTCAATAAACTTCTCGAAAATAATCTTCGATATTAAAATCGGATCTTGAATAAAGAACGAACATAAAAAATTCCGAGAACCGAACCCGCTCTGATACCATGTTAGAAAATCGGAAGCGGAAGCGTAAACATGGAATAAGATAAATAAAGAACAAAATAAGAACGGGATTTTACGTGGAACCCTACTCCGTGAGGAGCGGGATGAAACCACGGGAGAAGCCCTCTAATGGGGCGTGATATGCATTGCACTTTCTCAATGAGTACAGGAGGTCTGGGGCTCCTTATATAGCATTCCCAGAGCCTCCAAGTCCCACCCACAGGCGGTGTGGGACTAAACACCGGATGGGGGTAAATGGATCTTCTCCATGATCCATTTACCCTGCTACAACACAATAGGTGCACTACCAAATACTCCAACAATTCAGGTTAGACAAAGCAATAAAAAGAAATTCCAAAGATCTTTCTCAAGTGAGATGCATCAAGGATGAGGAAGGACATGTGCTTATTACTCAAAAGGATATAGAGACTAGATGGAAGCAATATTTCCATAAGCTTTTCATTGAAGAAGGGAATAAAGATATTACCTTGGAAGATCTTACCGGTAGTGTATGTTACCTGAATCACAGACTATAGAACGTATACAAAGGAATGAAGTAAAGAAGGCTTTAAAGGTTATGAAACATGAGAAGGGTGGGATCTAATGACATTCCTATAGAAGTTTGGAGAGTTCTAGGTGAACGGGATTTAACTTTGTTGAGATACTTATATCTCTTCGTCTTTATATTTCTCTATTTCTGCAGTCTACTTTATGTAATTTTCCCTTAGAGTTTTCTCCTATATAAGAGAGCTCTATGGCTACGAGGAATACAACTTTCATTTTTCACAACCTTCCACATGGTATCAGAGCTACAGTCCTAGACCGGAGCATGTGCCCTAGAAGCCCCGCCCCCACTAAAACCCTAGCGTGCAACCGCGCCTGCGCCGTCCCATCGCGCAACCCGCATTACTTTGTCGCCCGGTCACCAGCGCGTCAGCCACACTGCCCGTGTGCCAACGCGCCAACCGCGCACTGTGTTGCATCACCGGTGTCGCGGCCTGCTCCCTGTCGCGTTGCCCGTGCTCCCGTACAGCATCGTGTTGCAGCCTGTGCAGCGCCACCACGACCTGCTCTTGTGCCACCATGGCTACGAGGAATACAACTTTCATTTTTCACAACCTTCCACATGGTATCAAAGCTACAGTCCTAGACCGGAGCTTGTGCCCTAGAAGCCACGCCCCCGCCAAAATCCTAGCGTGCAACCACGCCTGTGCCGCCCCATCACGCAGCCCGCATTACTTTGCCGCCCGGTCACCAGCGCATGTCAGCCGCACTGCCCGTGTGCCAACCGCGCCACCCGCGCACCATGTTGCATCGTCGGTGTTGCGGTTTGCTCCCTGTCGCGTTGCCCGTGCTCCCGTGCAGCGTCGTGTTGCCGCCTGTGCAGCGCCACCACGGCCTGCTCTTGTGCCACCATCGCCTGTAAGGGTTGTGGTTCCTGCACTTAGGGTTCTGTCACCGTGTTCTTGGGTTCTTAGGGTGTGACATGATTATCTAAAACACCCTAGTTACCCAAAGGAGCCTCTAAAGAATGGAAGAGGTTGTGGCATGAGTCTACACCCACAACCATCTTCCTGTACAGTGTAGGCACATGTCTTTCTTGTTGCTGACCCAGTCTTGGAAATAGTTGTCATCGTGTCTGACAACAAAGCTAGTGTTCCATCCATGGGTGCCTTCAAAGCTCCAGCACCCATCGTCAAGATGGATGGAACAAACTATAAAATGTGGGTCATGCAGTTCATGAGTTTAATGCAATGCAATGGCAAGAAGCGCACCCTCATGATGGAGGAACCAAGTGACAAGACTGGGATAAATGCCTCATGGGAGGCAGATGATGCATATGCACGTGTGTGACTATCTGGGACTGTGTCAACAGAGTTAGCTAATAATATTGTGAGTCAACTTACTGTAAAGGCTATGTGGGACATTCTTACCGTTGCATACTCTATGGCGAAGAATGAGTCGAAGATACAGCAACTCCAGCATGATATCTTCACATCGAAGGAGAATGGTTGCCCCCTTCATACCCTCTACACTTTTTTGACGGGTATGTTTGAGAAGCTACACATGCAGCGTACACTGTCACGTGTTTCCCTCATTTTTTATTTCAAAAAAAATGTTTGAGAAGCTACATGGTTACATTTCCTTAACTGCTACGCCGGAGCAACTCAAGGCATACAGAGACTCTGTGATGACTAGGGTCTTTCTAGCAGCCCTTGATCCTGAGTACGATGCTGCTCGAGCCCAGATTCTTACTGATGCTACCATACCTCCAATGGAGGAGGTGTATCGCAGATTGAGTAGACTATCTATATCCTCTAGTGGTACTTTACAGTCTTAGACATCTTCATCTATGGCTCATCTCGAGGTAGGGGGAGCCCTACGCCATACCGTGGTAGGGGGACCCTAGCCGTAGCAGAGGGGGTGGTCGACCCCCTCTGCCGTGCACCTACTACCACAGATCAGGCCACTATGAGGAAACATGCTATTCTAAGCATGGGTTTACCGCTTCAGCTCGGGTTGCAGAGCAGACTCAACAAGTCGGGAGTCCATCACCTGTTGCTGATCAGAGATTTGACGAACTTGTGGCGCGACTCAGGGAGATCATGCCTACTCCTGGGTCAACCTACTCTCCTTCAGATCTTCAGAGGTAGCTGCCTTAGCATCAGCATCCACATCATATATAGCATATGCCTTAACTAGTTGTTACAGGGCAGATTTGTCAGAATGGATCATGGATTCAGGAGCATACCATCATCTCTATGGTGACATAGGTCAGTTTAGTGATTTCCGTCCGAGTCAGCCTGGACGATCTGTTGTGATAGCATATGGGACACACTCTCCCATTACCAGACAGGGGGAGGTGCAGTTGACTCCCGCAATGCGACTTCAAAATGTTATTTACGTTCCTGGATTTTCTACGAATTTACTATCAATTAGTCAAATCACCAAGGATTTACACTGTCGTGTCATATTTGATCCATCTTCTCTTGTGTTTCAGGACATTCATACAGGCAGGGTGATTCTCACGAGTACAGATTTGGCTCACGAATTTATTCAATGTTATGTGGTGAAGCAGAAAAAAGCTCGAAGAATGGAATAGAAGCATTGCAGTGCCTTTTTATAAGAATAAAGGAGACATTCAAATTATTTGAATAATAGAGGTATCAAATTAATGAGCCATAATATGAAAATTTGAGAACATGTGATCAAAAGAAGGTTGAGGCAAGTTTCCAAAGTAACTGAAAATCAATTCAGATCCATGCCAGCTCGCTAAACTATTTTAGTTATCCAATTGTTGAGAACAATGAAGATTTATAAAGCTAAAAGAAGAACCTCCGTATCATTTTTATCAGTTTGAAGAAGGCTTGTGATTCAATCCCAAGGGAGATTTTATGGAGAGTTTTGGAGAAGAAACAAGTACATGTTCTATACATTAACCTTATAAAGGATATATATGATGGGGCTTCATCTTGTGTAAGGATTCAGTCTGGGAAGAATGACTATTTTAACATCATCATTGGTCTGCATCAAGGTTCAGCTTTGAGTCCATTCCTTTTTACTTTGATTATGGATGAGTTGACTAGTCATATTCAGGATGAGATACCTTAGTGTATATTGTTCACCGATGAAATTATGTTGATTGATGAGACAAGAGGAGGTAAATGAGAAGCTGGAGATTTAAAAACTTGCCTTAGAGACTAAGGGGATGTTTAGTAACAGGGTTGGGTGGGGTTGGAGTATCCTCCTGTCAATAGCAGATGTTTGGATGGTTGGGAGGGTTGGAATGATAAATGTGATTATGTGTTATATTAATTTTTCTCATGATTATAATATATATTTTTATGTTGATTTTTTATTTGAACGTGATTAAAAAATTACAATAAAGAAATTGTGGGGTTCATATAAGTAATGCAGGGGTAGAGTTGGGGGTATACCAGGTTACCCCAGGGTAACCTGGCAACCAAACGAACCCTAAAGGATTTGGTATAAGTAGGCTAATACTGAATACATGGAGTGCACATTTGATTGAAACAACAATGAAGGACTCGAGGTTGGAGATGATAACAATAAGAAGAAAGATTTTTTAGATGCTTGGGATCTATTTTGCAACATGATGGGGAAATTGATGAAGATGTTACTCATATAATAACTACAGGTTGGCTAAACTGGAGAGGAGCCTCTATTATTCTTTGCGATAAGAAAATCCCTTTAAAAGTTAAAGGAAAGTATTACAAAAAAGCTGTGAGACATGTTATGCTCTATGGATCAGAATGTTGATTTGTGAACCAAAGACATATGCAGAAAATGACAGTAGCAGAAATGAAAATGCTAAGGTGAATATGTGGTCACACATGAAAAGATCAGATTGAGAATGATGAAATCAAAAGGAAAGTTGGTGTAGCCGATAGAGAATAAGATGAGAGAAAACCACTTAAAATGGTTTGACCATTTGTAAAGGAGGTCGGTTGATGCATCAGTTGGGATATTGAGCCGCTTAAGAGAGGGTGAGCAAGGCTCTAAAAGTATTGGAATGAGACTATTTGAAAGGATCTTTGTTATTTGGATTTAAGCTCGAGAATGACCCAAAATAGATCCAAATGGAGGCAAAAAAAACCCATGTAGCTGACCTTACTTAATTGTGGGAAAATGCTTTGTTGTTGTTGTATTTCAGTTTTCTTATGGAATTGTTCTATTCCACATAAATCGATATCACATACATTCCGAGTATCACTTCATTTAAAAAAAGTGTTGTAAAAGTCAATCGACTAGCCGAGTCAGGGAGGGGGGGTATAGCCGACTCAACTAGGCTATGTACAAATCTATGCAAATATATAAAAATATATGTATAAAAATGATTTATATATTTAAAATAATTAAAAATTTTAAAATCGACTAAACCGATTAGTCGCCCGACTGCTAATGAATCTTTTAGTCAGTGACCTCACCGACCAAGTACCAACTATCAATTTATGCAACCTTGTTTAAAAATATACAATGAATAGTCACATAATATTTGTATACAGCAAATATATATTCATAAATAACAACTTATGCCTGCAGATCCCTTCGATTTCTTGCGAAAAATATATTTTTCCTTGATGTTTTTTTACAAAGAACAAATATTTTGTATATTTAGATTTATTTTTTAAAATCCATTCTTATGTATGGATTCCTCAAAACATAAACCATACTTGTTTCAGATCTCAATTAGAATAAAACAGGGTATGCATAACTTTATGTGTTTATGTATTTGTGTGTGTTTCGGTGCAAGGTTAGCACCTTCGACAACACTGGCTTGCAGAACATCACTGATTACAAGATAACATTAATCTTGGAAAAGCAAGACCACGAATTGGTCTGTGGCACATAGCACAAGCATAATAGGTTGAGAATGGAATGGCATGGCGGCGAACAACCATCACTGCTGACAAAAAACAGATGCATAAATGCAAACGTGTAAGGAAGTCGACCTCGCATATTGACAAAAGAAACAGATGTCACATTCCAATATCTAGTAATGTTATATTATAAACTCAGTTCAGAAACGAGTGTCCTTATAAGCATAACGAAAGATATTTAGTGAATAACCGCAGAATGTTGAAGGCTTGCAGCCTTAATCCAACTATGGCGTGTTCCCATAACTCAGCCGAATACCATGTGATTATTTATTTCTTGAAAAGCCAACGGGTGATAATTACATATACGATCATCCACCATTATATTAAAATACATGTTAATAGTAACCGAGTTCTCACGTAGATGATCTCCCCTCCGCTAATACTGTGAAACCATCAAAGTTGAAGCATAAAAAAAGAATGAAATGGTTAATAATACAAAGCTTGCAGCAATAAGCTGGCAGCATAAAGCAGGAAAGGGACAACCTTCTCACGATAAAATATCACATATTATTTTACAGCCGGTAGCAACAAGAATAATCTCGTGTTATTCTAAACTCAGCACTTCAGTACAAAGGAGAGATTGTATGTTGCCTAAGTAGCCATTGCTGCTTGATGTAGGTTGCTATTAGATACGGAATTGTTGTTCCTTTCCTGGTTACCTGGGCACAGACAGCCTTCTCATTATAAATATCACATATTATTGTACAGACGGTAGCAACAAGAATAATCTCGTGTTATTCTAGACTGAAACTTCAGTACGAAAGAGAGATTGTATGTTGCCTAAGTAGCCATTGCTGCTTAATGTAGTGTAGGTTGCTATTAGATACAGAATAGTTGTTCCTTTCCTGGTTACCTGGGGAGGAAGGTGGATGACTTCCTCTTTGGTTGGTAGGGATATATAGCATGATTGACGGCGGGAGGTGCAGGGAGAATGAAAGGATCTGAGGGAAAGAGGAGGAAGATGGTTCCCTTCCTCCATTCAGTGAGGATTTCAGTGTGACCTTGAACACGCAAGACAGCCCTGTCCACAGAAGAAATGGGAATCCAGAGAAGAGCGTGCGTGCATCCAGAGAAGGGCCATCGGAGATAGAGTGTTCTCAATGTAGAAGGGGCACAGAACAAATCGGTTCTGGAGAAAGGTCATGTGGTTGCATGTGTGTAGGATGCGGTTGGTTGCCGCAGTCGTCCTGCTGCATGCACGGAATAGAGGAAGATGAGGTGATGATGTTCCTCTCCAATGAAGGGGGCATTTTCCCCGTGAATGTGATGTGGGGGAAGCCTCAGCTTCGTGACGAAACTCAAGAACTTGGTGCAGGTGGTTGGCAGAGGAGAAGGGACTTCCGGTGAGATGGTGGTACTCAATGCAGTTTTTGAGAGGCCATTGTAGATGAGGTGCTACAGATGGATCTACATCATGGAGAAGCTTGGGAGGATTTGGTGGCATTGAGGGGCCCTTCGAGGACGACTTCCCCGATGTTGATGTTCATGTCAAGCACTTTTGTTTCCGCATGGGGCTGGAGATGTTCTATGACAAGGTGGTCCATCCACCGACAGTGTCAAGCGAGGAAAGACCATTGGAGGAAAGAAGTATGTCGCAATCTTTGGAGGATCTGGCGATGAAATACCAACCAATCATGCGAGATCCGTGTACGCAATCTCTAGGGTCTATTTGGTTACCAGGTTACTCGGTTTATCCCACTCCATTCATGGGTTGGAATTCCATCACAAATCAATGTGACATCACATCACATTCCTTACTCCAACCTCATAATCATCCAAACAACTATTCACAGGAGGTTACCTCAACCCATCCCATCTCAGCAACCAAGCAGACCCCAGAGGTAATGGAGGCACAATCCTCCTTGATTCGGAGTGATTCGGGTAAGGATCCCTCATAGCAGTGGAGGCACGATCACCTTGATTGTGCGAGATCTGCAAGATGTTGTGGTGTCGAGTAACGACTCTTAACCCTAAACCAATTGGTTGGGAGCATGTCTATAGTTAATGGCCTAATGCAGACTGAAAATCAGCTAGAGAAATATTGCATTATGGCCTAACTAGGTCAACCGGAAGGAAAGACCTGGTTACAGTTGTTGAAGCAGAAGGCAAATAGTCCATGAATTCAAGTTGGATGTAAGGTCGAGTTAGTCCCAACCTACCGAGATCTTTTCAAACTGCAGGAGCATGGCAGTCAGCCAATTCGGGTCGTCAAGGTTTTAAAAGATTCGATATGGTGTAGTATCCAGGTGAATGCATGTACAGTAGGGACCATTTGGTGCATCGCTAATTGGGAGATGGGGTTGGCTTTTGGTGGAGGTCGAGAGGGCTCATCCTCGTACGATATTGCAAGGGTGGTATCTTTTGGAGCCTCAAGATCTACTCAACTCGAAAACTGGTGGCATACCGGATCGATCAGAGAGCGGGATCGATGCGTCTTGTTTGGCAGAGAGTGCTTTCAAGATGGGAAGAGGGAAAAGAAGCGAATGTTAGCAGTGGTGCGTGCTAGAAGGCAGGAGATTGGAACTGAGAAGGGCGCACATAAGTCCAAGTTTGACCTCATTCTCCCGTTCTCAAGAAAGAGGACGCTGAAGGCTAGGAGGTGGTTGGAGTGTGAAATAGAAGAAAGTTGGGGGCCAACCCTATCATGAAATTGAATGAGAGGTTGTGAGGGAAACTAGATAAGCTGGAAGAAGGTTTGGTGACGTCTAGGGAAAATCAATATGAACGTGGATGTTCAAGCACATGTTGAGGAGTGTCTGGTGGCTAATAGCAAGGATCCTCTGCTGGCCAGCAGAGGCCTGCTGTACCACGTGGGCCGCTCGATCATGATCGAGCGGTTCACACGCAAAGGGCCACTTTAACCCTGAATTCGTGTGAACCGCTCGATCTTGATCGAGCAGCTCACGTGGTACAGCAGACTCTGCTGGCCAGCAGAGGAGCTGCTCTCGGGGGCTAAAATACCCCATCGTTAATCTTCAGAGTGGATCATGAAGATGGTTACCTAAAAACGTGAGGGTTTGGGTGATCGAAAGAAGAGATGCAGTTGGAAATCTTTTAGGGTCGTAGTAGGTCGATGTGGCTTCTCTGCAAGAAACAAAACTAGGGATTGGGATACAATAGATCGATGTTCAGTCCCCGATTATCTTAGTTCATAGATGTTGGGGCTGATGGCAGCGTTGGAGTTGTTTTGTTGGCCTGGAATGAAGACAAGTTCCATTTGATGGAGGAGAGAGTGTGTCCAAAATTTATCTCGATGATATTAGAAGTGTCTGGTAGTTGGAGGTTGCTCCTTTCATCGATCTACGATCCCATCAATGGTTCGCGAGGCGAAGCTGGGGGGGGGGGGGATCACACATTATTAGGGCAACTTTTCGAGCTTTTCTTGGCTAATAGGTGGTGAGTTCAGTGTAACTATGTTTGCTTCGAATCACCCAAATGACAGAAGTGGGTGGGATCCTGACTCGGTGGAGTTTTCAACTTTGATTGAAAAGTTGGCCATAGAGGTCGTGGATGTCACGAACGACATGTACATATGGTGGAGTAGTTCGTCTAGATCCCATACGAACCAATTATTGGTACCAGTGGAACTATTGGAGTTCTTCCCCTTGTTGTCGGCCTATATGCTTCCTAGATCACGATAGGATCACACGCCCATTTATAGATATTCTAGGGAAGAGACAATGATTGATCTGCAGTCGATCTCACGAACTCCTACCGCTCTATCAAATCCGAGAGCTTCTGAAACTATGTTTTTTGACTCTTCTTAAGGCCATACAATCTTGTGAAGTCTACAAACCTTCCTGACACTCTTCCTCAGCAGCAAACCGATGTGGTTGGCGTATATAGACCTTAATCTATAGGTCTCCATAGAGAAACTCATTCTTCACATCAAGCTGATATATGAGCCAATCCCATGTCACTGCAATAGAAAGAAGGATTCGTAATGTAGAATGCCGAGCTACTGGAGGGAAAATATCTCGATAGTCCACCCATATATCTAGGTGAACCCACGAGCTACAAATCTCGCCTTGTAGCGATCGACGTTGCCATTTGCTTGGTGCTTTATTGCTAACACCCACTTGCTAACTACAACAGATGCTCCTACAGGAGTTGTAATAATGCTCCATGTGCCATGTGATTGTAACGCGGCCATCTCCTCCTGCATGGCAAGACATCACTGATTTTCTTGTATCGCCTCCTGATATGTCCATGGTATCTCCATGGCTGACAGTCCCACAACAAACCTCCGAAAATCCACTAAGAGTCGTCCCAAGGAAACATGGGTTGTAAGAGGATAGGTACCACAAGTACGCCTCGACATCCGCAGAGCAATAGGCACATCAAGATCACATGCCTCCTCCTCAACTTGTAAACCAACCTCATGAGAGGGCACCTGCTCATCCTGTAAAGAATCATGTTACCTGGACAAATCACTAGCGCTATCAGTAGATATAATGTGCTCACTACATACCCGGGGCATGGTGGATAATGGGAAAGGCCCATGAGCATGGGAACTGTGTATGACCTGCAAACATAGAAATGTAGTAACATATGAGCTAACATATTGGGTGATGGTGCACGGGTAGGCATAGGAGCATGTGTAGGTACTAACGGTGGTGCATGTGGCAGTGGTAGGGGTGATGGAGGTGGCGGTGGTAGAGGTGCTGCAGACGTAGGATGAGGAGGCATATATACCTCCTCTCAAGAGTTAGACGAAGTCAACCTGTCGCATGTAAGAGAGAAATACATAATAAACTCAAAGAATGTGACATCAGCACTAGCATAGTACTTTCGCCGGACTGGATCAAAATAGCGGTACTGCTTTAGGTACGAGAGTGGCCTATAAAGATACATTGACAGCTCTAGGAGAGAGCTTGTCACAACCAGGCGTTAGATGGTGAACAAAGGAAACATAGCCAAATATACAGTGTGTAAGGGAGAACAACTCCTCGAGAAACACAATTGAGAAAGGAACATTCCTTCCTAATATAGAAGATGGCATGCGTTTCACAAAGTAGCAAGCAATGAGGATCGCATCACTCCAGAAAGGGAGCACGATTCTGGATCAAAAGTATCATGATCACATCAAGTAAATGACAATGTTTGCATGTGGCAACACCGTTCTTCTAAGAAGTGTAAGCACACAAGGTCTGGTGTACGATGCCAAGAGATATGAATAACTTAGATAGTTGTAATGCGCAGAACTAATCACCCTGCCTGTGAGTATGTCCTAAAATACAAGAGTAGATGGATCAAATATGGCACAACAATGCAGAACCTTTGTGATCCGACTAATAGAAAGCAAATTCATTTGAAAATCAGGAGCATATAAAATATTTTGTAGGCGCGTGGATGGAGTCAAATGCACCCCTCCCCCCCCCCCATCCTGTGATGGGTAATAAACCTTGATTGCAATGACGACCCATCTACCAGGGGTATAGATCTATAAGAATTAAACTGTGCTCTATCTCCATACATGTGGTGAGAAGCACCGGAGTCCATAATCTACTCTGCCATATATGCCCACTACAAGTGATAAAAGCATAGGCTATGCTTACGGAACTCAAAGAGGCTCAAGCGATGGTTGTAGCATCCGGGAACCTGTAGTGATGCCAGCAGCATGAGTCATTATTTCTCTCGGACGGGAGATAATATCATCAAGTTATGGATCTGTCTAAGAAGCCAAACTATCTGAAGGCTCAATATGCTCAGTTACACGAGCAGATGTGGGGTATCCATACTTATGATAGCATGTGTCCTCAAGTGACCCGGACGATGACAATAGGTGCAAGGGCCACGCTGACGTATACCTCCTCTGTTAAGGGGACCATGCCCTTTGAACTGTATAGAACTTCCCATGCCGCGAGATGCAGCCATCGCTGAGGAGGTTTGTATGGTGGCAGGCAGTAAAATAAGAATCCTATCGAGGCGACGGTAGACCTCCTCCATGGGAAGAATTGTCACGCATGTAGGAAGTTGTGCATGTGCGTCCTCATACTCCAGATCCAGGGCTGCTAAGAAAATCCAACCATCAAGGAGTTCACGTATGCCATATGTTGCTCCGTAGAAGTGGTAACATGCATGAAGCTTTGAAGCTTCTCAAACATGCCGTGAAGCGAAGAGTAGAATGCATGCAGAGTACGACCATTCTGCTTGACCATGTATATATCAAACTGTAGCTAAAGAATCTTAGCCGCGTTCTTTGCTTGGGCATACATGGCTGCCAGAATATTCCACATCGCCTTGGCGGTGCGCTAGTTCACAATGTCATTGGCGATCTCTGTGGTAAGAGTCTCAAAGACTCAAACACACACGTACGCGTCATCTTGCTTCCACGAAGCATTGTCCCCAGTCTTATCTGTCGGCTCTGGCTCTGGCAGAATGTGCTCCATGTTATTGTATTGTATAAGGGTAAAAAATTGCATGGATCACAACTCATAGTTGGTCCCATCCATCTTCACGATGGGATCGGACCCTTGAAGGCACCGAACGAAGAGAAGATGTCGCCTTTGTTCTCTGAACTCGATCGGGGTAACAAACCGATCTAAGGAAGTCTACACGATGATATAGAGGATTTGTTGTACGTGTTGACTCATACAACCATCCCCGTTAATCCTCGATTTGCATTAAAGCCGGGAAAGGTGATTTATAGGTCTGAAATCACCTTTTCGATCAAAATCAGATCGTACAGCAACTCCAGATGGCAATGGAGAGGATACGAAGGTAAGGTAGAGGCCTATCGAAGGCCGAGAGACGGTCTAGGGGGGCGATGGAGGTGCAGGTGTGCTGGACGGCACTGAGGGTGGGGCTAAGGTGGCACTACGGCACCGCTAGGTTGTCCAGCAGGCACTTGTGGCGGTGTGGAGCCCCTGGGAGGGCTGTTGAATGTCGTGCGGAGTCACTAGGGCCACTGGGTAGCGGCACAGCTGGCCTCGGAAGGATATGGTGGCTGCGCAATAGCCGTATAAGCCGATGGGGCGGTGGGGCACGACCTGGGGAGGCACCAGCAGCGCACAAGGTGAAAAAGATGGGTCGGCGAGTAGGGTTAGGGCACGAGGTATAAGAACTCTGATTTAGGACCATTGCTCCGATATCATGTGGATAGAAAATAATGAATTGCATATTCATGAGGGCTTAGGATTCTCCTATATATATGAGAAGTATGTACAGCAAATTACATAAAGTAGACAGGAAGAAAAGAGAACACATAAAATAAATAAAAGATGACTAATATCTCAAAAGTTAATAACTATTCAGGACTTTGAGTGCAATTCATGATTATTCAGATTTATGTATGTAAATATGAAGTATATAGGCTTATGAGTGTAAAAATCTTTATGCTAAAAATACAACATAAACAAGTTACAATATAAACTAAATATACAACATGATAGCATGAACTAAATACAAGCATAAACATATAAAAACTCAGTGGATTAATTGGTCAACTAAGCCGACTAGCCAGGCCAACCGACTATTGACTGACTAGGCCTAGTCGAGTCGGCTACATCCTCGATTCAACTAATGGGGCCGACTAGTTAGATGATTTTTACAAGCTTGGCTCTATATTTTTTTCAACAAACGTCCCCTTTAATTAATCAAAGACAGATCTTCACCCACAATGGTGCACCGGAGCACCATAAAATTTTATAAATATTGGATGCCTTCATTGGTCAAACATCAAAAGGGTCAAGAGGGACCTATACTCTTTCTTAATCGAACATGAGCCATCCCCACATAGAGTAGTCCCGACTTTCCGACTCTCTGACAAACTCTTAATCTCATGGGTAGGTCAATCAAGCCAAGGAACTCCTGCACTTTTTGTTCACAAAAGCCTAAGGCGAAATATGGAGCATGTGATTCATCCCTCCATGCCCCCCGCCTTGTCCTGATTTGATGCCAAGGCAAACCACTTTTAAATTCTAGCACATGCAATCTTATCTTTAGTGTGGGAAAGATGCTTTTTGCATGACTAGAATCATGACCACTTTGAACATGTAGAAACAACATTTATCATGGCCCACCTTCAAGGCCAACATGCCAATTCAGTTACACAAATATTCAGATGTCAAAAAATAAATTCACATGTCATTTCCACCTTAGCTTCATTAAAAGTTAGAAGCCTTTAGCTTCATTATCAAGGGACTGGCATAAGTTCCTTGACATTTCAATGTTAACTTGGTAGAAGAACTTCAGATTCAACACCGTGATGTTGAGGTCTTGAAAAATGTACTGCCTTTGGGTTAAGATCCCTTATCAGGTAATGAAAGAAATGATCCTTTAGAAGCATTCAATGTCAAACTGATCAGCAATGAATGAAGAGTTGTAACCATTAACTAACAGTGTAAAGCAGTTTATATGTTATTATATAGTTAAAATAATACCTTCAACCTAAAGACCCCCACTTAAGATCAATTCCCGGTCATCAGACCAGTGGAGTTCCAATACTATAACTCCAGTCTCCAACTAATAACTAAACAGGCATGTGTGTGTCGTAGAGAAAAGTCATTGACAAGTAAAGTTACCTTCTTCACCATATACGAGTTTCAACTTCAGCTTCAATATCCCTATGAAAAGGAATGCACTATTACCATGATGCATATAAATCGAAAGTTTCAGTTCACAAGGTGCAACTCCATCCACTAAAGCACAACTCCACTGAAAATGAAAAGGCCCAAATCATCTTCCTGATTGCCAATACACCTTGAGTTTCGCAGTTTGAAAAAACATCAATTTAGAATTGGGTTTTTATCACTTGTGCCCCTTTGAGATATCGCAATTTCAGTTATGCCCTTGTTTTTTTGGTAATATCAGTTGTGCCCCTCACTTCTTCTCCGATACCACTTGTGCCCTTCCGTCAGATTGACTGTCAATGAGTTGACTTAACCATGGTTTTTTTAAACCTTGGCGCAGTTAAGCGGGGTAGTATTGTCCAGACTTCTTTTTCATCTTCGTCCTCCTCCATTTGTTCTTCTTCCTTTCTCTTCATAATTTCTCTCTCTTAGTGACACCTTCATGCATTCATCGAATCTCTAAAATTTTTGCATTTTCACGGATATATCACTCATTACGGATCAAACGGTGAATTTTATTGAATTTTTTGATGAATTTTTATGAATCAATTAGTCAAAAATTTATCTTAATTTAACAAAAACTGAAAGCTCTCCTCAGTCGGACAGGCAGAGGAGGAGGGCGGAAGGGGGAGGCACGGGGGTGGGGGAGGCGTAGGGGGCAGGGGGCGACAAGGGGCGGGGGGCGGCGGGGCGACCTGGGGGCGGGGGCGGTGGGGAAGGGGGAGGCGTATGGGGAGGGAGAGGCGCGGGACAGAGGGAGGAGGAGGTGCAGGGGGCGGGGGCAATGGGCCAGGGGAGGCGTAGGGGGCGAGGGCGACGAGTGGAGGGGTTGCGGGGGCGGATGGGGGAGATGTGGGGGCGGTGCAAGGGGCGGAGGGGGTGCGGGGGGTCGGAGGGGGGAGATGTGGGGGGCGGAGGGGGTGCGGGGAGTCGGAGGGGGGAGGTGCGGTAGACGGAGGGAAGTTCTGGGAGCGGAAGGAGGGGGGTGCAATGCGAGGGGCTGAGGGCAGTGCAGGGGTCGGAGGAGGGAGGTGCGGGGGGTCGGAGGTGGGAGGTGCGGTGGGCGGAGGACGGTGCTGGGAGCGGAAGGGAGGTGCGGGGGGGCAGTTCAGGGGGCGGAGGGGAGGTGCAGGGGGTGGAGGGGGGAGGTGCGGGGGGGCGCAGGAGGAGGAGGACGACGAGGACGGAGGCAAGGCACGTGGGCGGAGCAGGAGACTCGGGGGAGGCTGCAAAAGAGCTCAAGGAGGAGGAGGGAGGAGCTGTGGAGAAGGAAGAGGAAGAGGAAGAAAATGGGAGAGGAGGAAGAGAAGGGAGGAAGAAGATATGAGAGGAGGAGGACTTTTCAATTCTTTTTTTTTAAATTAATTCCATTTGTTTCCTTGAAGTTAACGTCCGTTTGTGTTGGTTATGGACGGTCACTAACCCGAGGGGCATAAGTGATAGATTAGCAAGAAGTAAGGGACACAATTGATATTACCAAAAAGATAGGGGCATAACTGAAATTGTAATATCTCGAAAAGGTACAAGTGATAAAAATCCTTTAGAATTTGTTTGTTTAGGGATATTCGGTGTTCTAAATTAGTCCCACTGAAGTCAAACTGATCCTCTTTAATTAGGTGATCCATCAACCCCGGAAAAAATAAAGCATTTCTGAGATGCTCCTCTGAACATAGATCCAAACAGCTACTGCACTCCATAAAAGGGTGTTTACGTGGCGGGTACCAACCCGTTTAATCGTGACCCACCCGATCCATCGTTACCGGGTCACGAGTAAGAGCCGTCGACGCTACCCATTCCAACGGTTACATGATTCTCAGGGATTCTCAGATTATCCGAACTACCCCGAAGATACCCGTGCGGAATCACTATAGCATGTGACTTTTCTCTTTTCATAAAATATATGCATATGAAAAACTATGTAATCGAGAAGCCCTTCGATAGAATATCAGTTATTGGAAATTAACGTGACATCAAATGAACATTCACCATGTAACCTAAATGTATTTCAAAAGGAATAAAAAGATAAATTAGAAACTTATAATAGGAAATCTCTATTTTGGTTCGTACTGTGAGGCGGACCTTTTCTTTCTCCTCTACACGGCCCACACGGTCGGTCATTGGCGTCTGTGAGAAGGCACCAATCTCTCCCGTTTCTACCTCTTTCTCCCTCTCTTGAACGAGTTCCCACCGTCTAACGCAAATGCCACGGCCTCTCCTTTGTGCGGGCGCACCACCACCGTCATACCCGAGCAACCATCGCCGCACCTACGTCTGGACTCTTCAGGTCTCGAGCAACATGCATCAAGGGCAAGCCTCCCCCCCAGGTCTTCATCCACGGAAGACGAAGGTCCCAGGCTACCCATATACATCTCCCCGTCTCTATCTCAGTCTCTCTCACGAGCCATTCACCTCATCATCACCTCTTGCATCGTCGTACGACGCATGCCTCCCCTTGTCGGTTCGTCCAGCTGCGAGCACGAACCTCGTCGCCCTTTCTCTGTTTTTCATTTAAAATACGACATCAGCTTTGTTTCATCCACCGCCACCGGTACCCGGTTTTACCGTAGAATTTCAACCCGACCCGGATATTTCACCGGGTTTTTATTGTCCCTCGAAGATATTACAGTATCACGTATACCTCTCTCTTTTTTGGAATATCAATTGTGCACCTGATTTTTTCCTCCGTTATTATTTTTTCTCTGCAGATAATTTGGCCGTCAATGAATTCAACTAAATCATGGTTATTCAAACCATGGTGTGGTAAGAGAGGCAAACCGAGAGTAGAAACGTCATTTTCCAGAAACATTCTTCGTCTTCTTCCTCTCCCTCCTCATCTTCCCTCGTTATCACACCACCATCTCCTCCAGCTTTCTCCTCTACTGTCCCCCACCTCCGCTGACCTCCTCCTCTGCGGCCACCTCTTCTAACGCACACCTCCTCCGGCCCCCTCCGCTACCTCCTCTGACACACACCTCCTCCAACTCCCTCTGCCACCGCCCTCTCTCCTCTAATCACTTCCTCCACCGCCCACACCTCCCTCGTCGCTCCCTCCCACACCTCCTCCACCCCCCTCTCTTCGACCCCTTGCCAATCCCGTCATCCTTTGCCCGCATCTCATTCGGCCCAGATGTCTCTAGGTGTTCTTCGTGCAAAGCCCTGATGTATCGTGCTTGGATCTCCGATGAACAGTGGTTCTCGTCGATTCGGGATGCTCAGATTCCAAAATTTTGGCGATAGCTTTGTTATGAGATCTCGATTGGCTTTGTCCCAGGTGATACTTCAAGTGCTGCTACGGTGCGAGTAGTCCGATCAGATTGAGAGCTGATGTTGTTCAATTGAAGTCCATGCTTTATAGACCCTCCAGATGAAGATGAATCTACAAACGTGAATAAGGCTTGAGGAATGGAACCTCGACCGAATCGTTAGGGATCTGTGTAAATGAATGAATAGAATTTGTATGCATGGATTAATGGTGAACGAAGGTGATAATGAAATTGGAGATCGACGGAATGAACATAATGATGAATCGAAATCGAACTGGAGAGATAAATTTCTGATTGAATCGATCAGAGATTGGATTCAAAGTAGAGGGGTGGGGGAGGAGAAGAAGACAAATAGAGAGATTTTGGGTAATAAAATACCATATTTATCCTAGGTATTGTTTCTAATTACCATTATGTCCTAAAGTTAACGTTCATTTGGGACAAAGATGGATGACAACTAACATGAGGGGCATAGTTGATAAAACTTCAAGAAGGTAGAGGCACAACAGATATTCCAAAAAAGTTAGGGGCATAACTGATATTGTAATATTTCAGAGGGTCACAACTAATAAAAAAAACCCTTTTACTTTGGATACCGTATGCTTATAATCAAAACTTACGGGTCGAGTAGGGTACCCATTTGACATGAAAAGTGCACCTCTAGCACTATTCAACTTGTCTATAAAAATCTCATAATTAATTTGACCTAATATATATCTTTCTTTCATCATTAATATAGGTGAGTAACACCACGCAAGATCGGGCCACCAACTTGTATGGAAAAAATTAAACTCTTTTGGATCAAATAATTGTGCTTCTGCCTGAGGCGTTCAAATGCCTTTCTTTTTGCTATGTCATGCATTGATTGCTTCTCCTTTTTGAGACACTAATTTTCTAGCCCTAAAAAAGCCAACAAAAAATGAAGAAGAATCAAGGAAGTCAGCTTGAACACTGACATCATGGCATGCTCTATCATCATTCACCCTCTGATGTCTATGAGGAACTAGATAGTCTCCCTGTTGGGAAATTGAGGGGTTCCCTTAACCTGTCCTACAAAGGATGACTAGCAGCAGAACATTCCCCACACAGGAACCAAGAATATAATCGTAGCACAATAATCAAGCAAGCACAAAGGGATGAGAAATTTTACGTGGAAAAACCCTCCTCGATGTGAGAGAGGGGAAAAACCCACGGGGCACGACGACCCGCAACAAAATCCACAAGGTTGGAAAAATGAGAGGGCACCTTCTTAGTTTTATTGCCCAATAAAATTGAGGCCCAGTTACAAGAATAAAATCAGATAGTTGTAACCTTATACTTGGAGAACACGATACCGTTGCTTCTCCCTGTCATGAGTTGTCCCTCCTCGTACGCAATTCTTCCTCGTGTGGATGCATCCCACGCCTCTGTGGGATGCTCTTCACACCCCTGCAGACTACTCTTCACGTCTTATGTGGACTACTCCTCATGTCTTGTGTGGGTTACTTCTCTCCTTATTTTGGGAAAGAGAACTAAGATAGAAGAGATGCTTGAGTTGGGATGTTCTCCAATGTCATGCAAGGGGTCTTGTTATTTGTACTACTCTTGCCTCCTCTCTCCAATCCTACTCCTACATGAAGTAGGAGTCCTCAAAGGGATAATCAGCCTTTTTCTTCTCTCTCTTTTTTGATTATTGGGAATGGATAATATTCCCAACTCTCCCTCCATTCCCAATGGGAAGGTGTCTTTAAGAAGATAAACACTGAGAGGTGACACCGCTCAGCTCTCTGCAGAGCTGCAGTTTGTCACAAGGCACGACCTTTGTCGGCATATCTGATGGATTTTCATCTGTGTGGACCTTCTTCAGAATGAGATGCTTCTTGTCAGTAGTATCTCTAAACCAATGATATCGCATGTCTATATGCTTTGTGCGAGCATGGTGTATTGTGCTCTTTCTCAGTCAATGGCGCTCTGGCTATCACAGAAGACAATCGGCTCAATGTCTTTGCATCAACGTTCACCAAGGAATCGTTGTAGCCACAACACTTCTTTTCCAGCTTCTTCCACTGCAATGTACTCGGCTTCAGTCGTTGAGAGTGCAATACATTTCTGCAACTTGGACTACCATGAAATCGCTCTCCCTGCGAAGGTGAAAATGTACCCGGAAGTCAATTTCCTCTGATCCACATCTCCTTCCATGTCAGAATCTGTGCATCCACAGAGTTTGGGATCTGACCTCCCAAATACCATACACATACTTGAGATCCCTCTCAAGTATCTCATAATCCAATTCACAACTTTCTAATGATCCTTCCCTAGATTCGACATGAATCTGCTCACTACACCCACAGCATGAGTAATGTCGGGTTTGATGCAAACCATGGCGTACATAAGGCTGTCAACTACGCACTGGTAAGGAATCTTGGTCGTCTCAGCTGTCTCCTCAAAAGTAGACGAACATGTCTCTTTCGTCAACTTGAAATGAGCGGCAAGGGACGTGCTGACAGGCTTCACATTCTTCATGTTGAACCGCTCCAGAATGCGTTCAATATACTTCTCTTGTGACAACCAGAACATGTGCTTCTTCCAGTCGTGAGTGATCTGCATCCCAAGTATGTTGCTTCCTTGCCCAAATCCTTCATCTCAAATCCCCTGAAGAGTTCCCTTTTGAGATTTGCAATCAACTCGGGGTCATGACCGACTATCAACATGTCATCTATATAGATCAACATGATAGTGAACATGCCATTGGGAAGATGTCGAACGTATACACATGGATCCGATGTAGTCCTCTTGAAGTTCTACTTCATCATGAAGGCATCAAACTTCAAGTATCACTGTCTAAGGGCTTGCTTCAAGCCATAGAGAGTCTTCCTCAACCTACAGAATCATATGCTCTTTCTCCTTCTCCTGGTATCCCTGTGGCTGCTCCATGTAGATCTCTTCCTTCAGGTCACCGTGAAGAAAAGTCATCGTCATGTCCATCTGTTGTAGCTCAAGGTCTAGGCTTGCAACAAGACCTAACATCACTCTCACAGAATTCATCTTCACAACTGGTGAGAAGATCTCATCATAGTCCACACCCTTTTCCTGGTTGAATCCTTTCACAATCAATCTGGTCTTATACTTTAGTTGCTTGACACCATAATCTGTCTTCATCTTGTAGATCCATTTGTTCTTCAGCGCTCTCTTGCCGGCAAGAAGCTCAACAAGATCATAGGTATGATTTTTCTTCAGAGACTGCATCTCTTCATGCATTGCAATTTACCAATGATCTCTCTCCTTATGCTCTTGTGCCTCCTCCAAAGTGCATGGCTCATTGTGATCAATCAGCATTAGTACTGGAAAGTAGGGTAGCGAGATGATGGCTGATGTGCCCTCCCAGATCTCCTGACCTGAGGCTCTGTTGCATCTGCTTCTTAATGAGGTTGCTCCCCCTGCCCAGGATCCCCTGAACCTGCAGCAGCGGGGTCTGCATCTGGATCATATTGTTCTAGTTATGCATCTTCTTCATCTGTACCTGTCACTGGAGAAGGATCTGAGTCCTCATCGCTGTCATCATCTATAGCAATCCCATCCGAGTCACCATCACCACTATCATCCTCAGTTAAAGTCTGGTTCTCATGGAAAATCACATTTCTATTCCTGATGATGGTCTTCTTCTTTAGATCCCAAAGTCAGTATTCGAACTCCTGATCTCCATAGCCAACAAAAATGCAGGGCGTTGCCTTGTCATCAAGCTTTTTCCTCTGTTCCTGATGGTATAAATGCATAAGCTTTGCGTCCGAACACCCTCATGTGAGCATATAAGGGATCTTTCTCAGACCAAATGCGATCAGGGACCTGAAAATTCAAAACAGCATATGGAGATCGATTAATCAACTAGCAGGCAGTCCGAACCACCTCAGCCCAAAAAGTCTTGGACAACTTCGTTATCTTCAGCATGCAGCGAACTCTCACCGCAATGGTCATATTCATCCGTTCAGCGACACCATTGTGTTAGGGTGTGTCAGGCTCTGCCCTTTCATGCATGATTCCGTGCTCTGCACAGTAGCTCTGGAAACCGTGAGAGGTGTACTCCCCTCCATTGTTTGTGCGCAGACACTTCAATACTTTGCTTGTCTTGTGCTTCACTATGGCATGAAATTTCCTGAAGCAATCAAAGACTTGATCCTTCGTCCTCAACATATAAACCCACACCTTCCTTGATGCATTATCAATGAAGGTGGAAAAATACTTGTTTCCTCTCAAAGATGATGTGCCCATGGGACCACACACATCAGAGTGAATCAACTGCAGAAGGCCTTCCTTCACCTTTGATCTGGTCTTGAAAGGTGCACTCTTGTTCTTTTCTATCTCACATGAATCACAAGGTCACAACGTTATGTCAGTGTGACATGGTATCAACTCCTTCCTACTTAAAAGTTGTAAGCCATTTTGGCTCATGTGTCCGAGCCGACGATGCCAAAGATCGGACGTGTCAGCCTCACTAGCATGTAGGTTGTCATCCATGACCTTCACCCGAGTCTTGTAGAGTGTGAAACACAACTTGCCTATGGTCATGATGAGAGAGACCTTACTGATCTTTCATCTGTTGTTGCCAAACTTCAGATGGTAGCCCTCCCTATACAGTTGAGAACCGAATATGAGGCTAAGCTGTTGGTCGGGAACATGCCTAATATCCTGTAGAGTCATTGCACATCCAATATCAGTCTGAATTGAGATGGTGCATGTGCCAACGATCTTGGGGTAACTGTTGTTACCCATATTGACTCTCCCAAAATCTCCCTCTGTATAGGAAGTGAAGAACTCCTTGTGCGGAGTCATGGGGTAGGAGGCAGTCGTATCAACGGCCCACTCGAAGTCATCTCCTACATGTAGAAACTGCTCCTGAATAGTGAGAACCAACTGATCCTAATCGTCATCAGCCACTGTTGCAGCAACGTTCTCATGTTCATCTTTCTTATGATCCTTTTTGGCTTCTGCTTGCTCTCTTTTCCAAACTCTACAGTCTCTCTTCCAGTGACCAGGCTTGTTGCAATGATGGTACTTTCCTCTATCCTTGAACTTCTTCCTAGATTTCTATCTCTCTCGTGATTTTCCCCTATTGTTGGATCTGCATCTTCTCTCAGCTGTGTACACATGTGAAGAAGAGGACTCTCCAGATGATCATCGTCTGATTTCTTAATTCAGAAGACTACTCTTGACCATAGATATGGTCAGCTTGTCGTCCGTAACAGAATTGCTCACGGTCATCACCAGAGTTTCCCAACTGTGTAGCAGGGAACCCAGGAGAAGAAGCGCCTACAATTCATCATCTAGCGCCGTGTTCATGGTACTCAGTTGATTGATGAGATTCTGGAACTCATTCAAGTGCTAACAAATTTCATCACATCCTTGTAATTTAGATTCACCAACTTCTGAATCAAGAACATCTTGTTGGTGGCCGTCTTCTGCTCATAAAGCTCTGCCAGTTTCTCCAATAGTTTCTTCACATTTGTCTCTTCTGCGACATGGTGGAATACCGATAAGTTCATCCATTTACGATGGTGATGGCTGCTTTCCTGTTCAGCTTCGTTCAGTCACCTACGGACATGCCCTTGGGCTTGGCTGTTTCTCCTTCCACCGGCTCATGGAAGTCCTTGCAATACAAGATGTCCTCCAACTTGGCCTTCCGTATTTGCCAATTCGTGCTCGTCAGCTTGATCGTTGTGTCTTCATCATTCTTCCTCATCTCGACAATGCGTGCTCCGATACCACTTGTTAGGAAATCGAGGGGTTCCCTTAACCTGTCCTGCAAAGGAAGACTAGTAGCGGAACGTTCTCCACATGGGAACCAAGAAAATAATCGTAGCACAATAATCAAGAAAGCACAAAAAGATGAGAAATTTTACGTGGGAAAACCCTCCTCGATATGAGAGAGGAGAAAAATCCACGGGGCACGACGACCTGCAACAAAATCCACTAGGTTGGAAAAATGAGAGGGTACAATGCCTTTTCAGTTTTGTTGCCCAACAAAATTGAGTCTTGGTTACAAGAATAAAATCAGATAACTATCACCTTATACTTAGAGAATACGATACCGTTGCTTCTCCTCGTCATGAGTTGTCCCTCCTCGTGCGCAATTCTTCCTCGCGTGGATGCACCTCACGCCTATGTAGGCTGCTCTTCACGCCCCTATGGGCTGCTGTTGAGGGCTCCGCCGACTAGGATTAAGTCTCAGAAAATCAGATCAAGGTCGTTGCGACCCCAACCGACGAAGCGTGGGCTCAATCAAGAAAACAAACCACCAATAAAGATATCAAACAATCAAACAAGGCAAGCGGTCTTGCTAATTTATTTTACCTGGTATAGCTACCAGGGTCGATCACAAGGAGCACGGGATGGAAAACCTACGAAGTAGTCGGGAAACCAAGAAAAGAAAGAAAATTGGCGGTTTTTAATTTTTCAAAATTTTTTATGATTTTTATAATGAGAAAAGAATAAAGAAAAAACCAAAAAAGGAACACTCAAACAATTATTTAAGGGTCCAAAAAATCTCAAAAATTCAAAACAAAAACATTTTTAGGTTTTTTAAAATATTCAAGTGTTTTTATGAATTTTATGGGATTTTTTTGATTAATTTTCTAAAAATAAAAGAAAGTCAGAAAAAAGGCAGACTAAAATTATTTAAAATGGTTATAAAATCCTAGCCGTAATTTTATGTGAAACTACAAAACAAAATCTAACTACAGAAGAAGAAACACATTTTTTATTTTTTATGAATTTTTAATGATTTTTATAAGAGTTTTACTCTTTTTCATTTTATGGGTTTTATAAATGGGAATAAGATGAAAATTGGACAGGAGCTAAAACAACAAAAACACACAAGCAGAATTTTTTTGGAAATTTTCGAGATATTTTATTATTTTTAGTTGATTTTCCAAAATAGATAGTGATATTTTTTAAGGTTTTTGAATTTTTAAAAATTAAAACGAAATCAAAACACAATCCAAAAATAACCAAAATGCCTACATAGTAGCAGGGGCTACATGTCAAATTTTCAAGATTTTTGGAGCAATTTTGCTATTTATTAAATCAAAAACAAAACTCATAGCTCACAGGGACCTATATGCAAATATTGAAAAGTTTCAAGCCAAATTATAACACGTGTAAACGGTTCATGGCTTAACTTGCAAAAAATCCAATTCCACACATGGACAGCACGTGAATCAGGCACTTAGGGGTATAAATGCAAATACGAATAATAAAACTTCACTCAAGAACAACAATAAAGTCCAGGGCATGTAATGCAAATAACCCAGGAGGGTCATGTGACAGACCACATGATACACAAAAAGAGGGACAAGAATGCAAATATCAGAAGCACAAGGTCCTAGATGCAATTTGTCCAAAATAAAAATAGATGTTAAAAATATTTACAAGACTAAAAAGTAAATGAAAAACAAGACAGGGCCTAAGTGCAAATACCCTTTATTATCAATGATCCGATGGTCGAAGGCGTCCACTTATGATCGGACGACTGAGAGCAGGGGACACCGGTTCGACGATGGACGGGTGTAAAAGGATCCTCAGATGGATCGGACGGTCAAGGCTCCTCGGATGATGGCCGTCGACTATTAGACCTGGAGAAGATGTCGATCCGACGGTGGAGGCGACACCTGGAAGAGCGGCGAAGAACTCGCCTCCTGTGAACTTCGATCAATCAATACGTGTGGCAGGGACATCCTACAGAGCTGCTAGGATGGGGGAAATGCTACTGGCGATGGTCCGCAGCTGTGGCGATGCTCCGATGAGGCCAGGACCAGGGAGAACGGCCTGGCAAACCGTGAAGACATGAAGTTGTTGTGCTCGAGTGTGCTGACCTCCATATGAGGTCCGTTTAATGCTCTGACCTTCATAGACAAACCACGGGGTTGAGGGCAAAGTGCCTCGACTTGTTAAATCTTGAAAAGGGTGGCTGGTCCATCGTGGTGTGACCCTCCGGTAAAGCGGTGGCGGAGGAGGGTCCAAACCCCGTTCCTAGGCGAATCGGGTTGGATGGGTGGGCGTAGAAGATGGGGAGAAGGCTGGCGAAGGTGATTGGGTCATCGGGACAACAAAAGGAGGATCCGACCAGGGCGAATGGAGCTAGGCAACTAAGGTTGACCAAAAACCTAAAAGCTTGAATCAAATGCGGCAAAGACTAAAATTAAGCTACCTGATGGGCGAGGTCGTCTGTGCTGGAGGTCATTGCCTCAATGGGTCGACGGGCCCAGAGGCTGAGCTCACCTCACAGTGGAGCACGACGGAGTATACGTCGGACCTAGGGCTACACACCTCGAGACCTCACTACAACGCACACCCTCATATGTTGTCACTCATGGATGAAGGCAGAGGTCACTGGAGACGAGGGCAATGGCCAAAGATGCGGAAGAAGATGGGGCTCCATGAGTCTTTATATGTTGCAGGGTCTGAGAAAGATGGGGCATGGGCACACGAACTGAGGAACGGATCCCTAGAGATTTCATTGAGTGTGGATCGTGGATCATTCCCCAGTAATCAGAGTAGTGAACAGAAGGAAATGGCTATTGGATCGGGTCACAGAAATTAGGAGAAAATCGAGTGAAATCGAGTCCACGCGAAACGAAGCTCGGGGGGCAGTTGACTTGAGTCAACGAATCTGGTGTGGACCAATCCCGTGCGGCGGAGGAAAATGACAAAATAGCAAGATAATTCAAAAAATAAATAGATTAAAAATAATAAATGAATTTAAATTAGAAAATAAATAAAATAAAAAATGTTTATATTTTTCAAGGGATTTTTCTATGATTTTTATTTATTTTTATGAAAAATAAATTATTCTATATAGAGTGTACTGTATTACATACATGTATAAAATACCTATGTATTTTGTATATTTATTTTTATTTTCTGATTTTTAAACAAATATCCAATTTTGTATTTTATTTATTTACAAAATAATATTTGGAGTATAAAATAATTTTTATTTTATTTATTATTATTGATTTACAAGTATAAAATAAATATGGCAAGATACATATATACAAGTATTATATACAGGGTGAGAGAGAGTTTTATTCTAGTTTTATTTTTATTTTGTTTTTATAATTTTTGTTTTAGTTTTAGAAATATATAAAAGGGAATCAAAATATCTTTTTATTTTATTATTATTTTTGCAAAAATACATTATATACATAGATAGTATATATGTACAAGGTAGAGTGGCCCTATTTCTCTCTACTTATTTTATTTGGCGATCAGGCCAGTGCTTGGCCCTCTCTTGGGTTTGGGTCACTCAATATTTTTTCTAAATATTTCCTTCTTTTTCTTTTATTCTTTATTCTTTTATTTTGCACAAATACATGCTAATTATGATATATTAATGCATGCATGCTTATTGCTAAGTTATTGTATTTACAGCTATTTACATGATGCTTTGCCAAGATAATTAGCTAAAATAAAAGAATAAAGAGTGATGAATGAGGATTCATCAGCTGCTCTTCATGCCTTACGTGGACTACTCCTCACGCCTTGCGTGGGCTACTTCTCTTCTTGCTTAGGGAGAGATAAATAAGAGAGAAGAGAGGGAGAGATGCTTGAGTTGGGATGTTCTCCAATGCCATGCATGGGATCTTATTTATACTACTCTTGTCTCCTCTCTCCAATCCTACTCCTATATGAAGTAGGAGTCCCCAAAGGGATAATCAATCTTTTTCTTCTCTCTCTCTCTCTTTTTAAATTATTGGGATGGATAATGTTCCCAACACTCCCCTTGCTTAAGTTTTTAATAATATATAGAAAAGATGTTGCAAATCTCCTACTATATATGACGTTGGGGTGGCCAAACAGAATCCCCTCTCTCTTGCATCCCCTCGACTTCTCCTCCCCTCATTTCATGTCGGAGATGATCATGGTATAATAAGTACCGCATCGGGAATTACTACAGCAACTATATTTAAATATTATTTTGATAATCCAAATCTCAATCCTCATCAAGGGAGGATAAGCATATTCTCGTACATGACACTATGCAACCATCACTACGACTTCACATGTGAAATGACATTGTATGGTAGAATATCAACGAAGTTGATGTATAAGAATATGAGATGAAAAATCGGAGAGCTTCCTTACCTAGACAAAGATGACATATATGCCTCATTTAAAATGTTGATACGATATGAGATGCGAAGACACTCCTTAGAACCATTGTCATATAGACGAGGTCGCCAGAGGTTATCGATAGCAGTTCGATCTTTTCTTCGTCGAGCCTGGGAGAAAGCCATCACTTGGAGTGCAAGGACGCTTCCATAGTGATCATGTGAATTCCACAAGAAGATCCAAATACAAAACATCTCTCTTGTCCAGTAGGGTAAGGTTTAAGAAAGTACTGTAGCCAGCAACATATTGGATTGTGTAATCACAATATGATCATTTATCCTATGATAACTTATCTCCAGATAAAGTCTCCCTATGTCATGATAAATGGATGTTATCTCGCAACTGATTTTCTTGTATACAGAGTGAAGAGAATACAGTCATGTTTAGTGGGTATTCTTTAATAGTTCATTTATTTCTACATGAAATGAACATGAAATTCGTATTTTAGTTTTATGGTTTAACGTATTAACCGTGAGCATAATATAAGATCATTTTGTAGATATTCAAGTTTGATAATATATGTACTTACTTATTTATTTTTATTTGTTTATATTTATGAAAAAAATAACATGCTTTGAATTCTAAAATGTATTTTTGTCCAAATGTATTCGTAGAGTATGTATTTATGACTTTTAGGTATTGTTGTCGGATCACAATGCCTCATCTTGCATTTGATTGCTAGAGGGAGAGGGTCTTTGGGGTCTTGAGAACAACACCTATGAAATAATATGTGGTTTGCTTGTTCTGTGTATTTTAATTGGCATATATATATATATAAGATTTTTATCAATTGTATCCCGCTGAGGTATTGCAATCTCAGTTATGCCACACCAATTTTAGAAATATCAGTTTTGTCTCTGACTTCTTACACAATGATCACTTGTGCCCTTTCGTTAGTTTGGTTGTCAATTAGTTGAACTAAATCGTGGTTTATTCAAATCATGGTGTAGTTAACATGGGCATAACATGAAAAAACCGCTACCTCATCATCCTACTCCACCTCCCCCTCATCCTTGATGGTGACGAGAAGCTCGAAATTCTTCATGCTCAAGCTTCGTCAACGCTTTTGCTAGTCTAATGTGAACCCATCCTATGAAGCTGATCGACAAGTATTATAGGAGGATAACTTGTTGATAGCAAAGGAGCACGCTCATTACCTATAGCTTGATAATGCTATCAGAGCTCATATTTGATCCTCAACAAAACCTTCAACGGATATCAGTATCATCATTCAATCCCCTGCCAATGATCAGGAGCTTCATCAGCCCCTATTGTTCCAGCCTGGGATTAGGAATGATCGTGACGAGTGTTGTTGTACTTGTAATGGAAAAGAAGGCTCGAGCTTGTTGCTCGACCTTGTCATTACGGCCACATGTCTCTGTTAAAGGTCAGTCAAATAGGGATGTATAGAGGGGATCTCTTAAACGATGGCAATGGAGTGGAACTCGGCTCGATGATAGGGCTTGTGGAGGTGTAATACAAAAAGGGGATCAAAAGTGGATGCATTAGGTTGTGGATTGTGTTCAATTGTTCAATCAAAAACAAGAGGAAGAATTTTAAGAAGAAAGGTGGGTGTTGTACTAGAGAAGAAGCACAAATGAGGAAGAGATTGGGATCACAAGAAAATAGAGATGCCACCGCGGCAACTCCTTCTTCCTCTCCACTTTGAAGACATGTTGGAGGTCGAGGGCAGTGGGAAGGAGGCACAAAAGGTTGGGTCAAAGGTAGCGGGGTAGGCGATGGGGAGGGGATGGAGGAGGTCAGGGGTCGATGGGGGTGATTGGTATTAGGGGTGATGAGGAGGGGATGGAGGAGGTTAGGGGCCGGTGGAGGTGATTGGCATTAGAGGCGGTGAAGGAGGAGGTTGGGGGTGGTGGGCAAAGCGGGGGCGGAGGAGGCCGAAGGTGGAGCTGGGTGGTGGGGAGGGAGGGAGGAGGATGGAGCAGAGGGGGAGGAGGAAGGGTTGGATGGGGAGGAGGATGGGTTGGAAAGGAAGGGATGATCGGAGGAGGGTAATGGGGTGGAGGGAGGAGGTTGTGGGACTGGAAGGGGAGGAGGATGGTGAGAAGGAGGAGGGACTGGGGGGAGGAGGAGGGGTCAGAAGGGGAGGGGCAGTCGAAGGAGGAGGAGGAGGATGCGGTGGTCGAAGGAGGAGGAGGGGCTGGAAGGGGAGGACGATCGGAGGAGGATGGGCTAGAAGGGGAGGTGGAGGATGGGGTGGTGGAGGAGGAGGGGGGAGGAGGGGTTGGAGTGGGAGGAAGACCTTTCAACCCTTTTTTTTTAATTTAGTTCTCCTTGTGTCCTTAAAGTTAATGTCTATTTGCAGTGGAGAGAGACGGCAACTAACCCGGGAGGCACAAGTGATCATTGCAGAAGAAGTCAGGGGAAGAACTGATATTCTCAAAAAGGATGGGATACAACTGATATTGCAATATCTCATAGGGGCACAAATGATAAAACACACACACACACATAGGAGAAACTTCAAATGATGTGGGGTCTCACCATATTTGTGGTGATCCAACGTCAATTTAGCTATTTTTCTCATGTATCTTGCAATTTCTCATTCCATAGATTTAATAGCAAATATTAACACAACATTTAAATCAAGATAGAATTATGAAAATTTTATTATATTAGATGAAAACGTTAATTTGAATATGGATGATAGATTTTACAAAAATGTGCAATTTATACTTTTATAGCATTGTTATAGAATGTTTATTAAATTAATATTGGCTTTTAAAAGCTTAAGAAAGACCCACCTCATTTGAAGGATCTATATGTATATATGTATGTATGTATGTGTATATATGTGCATATATGCATATGTGTGTATGTATGTATGTGCGCATGCGCGTGTGCATGCGTGCGTGTGTGTATATGCGCTCCCACCTGAGTCCACGAGGAACATGACCTTCCTAGTTAACCCTTCTCTCATTCAATATCCCCTTCCCTTCCTTGTTCTCTAACCTAAAAAACCCCAAGCTACCTCCCTCTATATGAGTCCTCCCCTCCGTACCTTCATCGCCACCTCAATCCAACTTGCAACCCCAAGTCCTGTAGTTGCCTCCCTCCATGGATCTTCACCACCTCAATTCTACCGTCTCCATCAACCACACAATCGGCTCTAAATTTATGTGGTCGTCTCTCTCGTCGACTCTTCTTTACCTCGCCTTCGTTACTATGATCAACCCCATATGCAATCATAATTCTCCATAGTTCCTACCTCATTAATCCTCTCCCTTACATCTCCATAATCAATTCTAATTGTGGTTCGATCCCTTTGTAACGTCCCGGGCTTAGGTTCCCGGTCCATTAACGGAGCATTACTGGCCCTAACAACCTCTTGGGATCGGGCCCATACGGACCCGATTAACCACCCTCAAAATGCTTAAGCGGGGTTGCTAGGTAGTAACCTCCTCACTTTTTATCCCACCCGGAAATTCCTTGTTTCCACGATATGAGACTTTTTATGGGGTTTTACAATCTCCCCCACTTATATTCGCAACGTCCTCGTTGCGACATGGCACATCACTTCTTCCCAGTGACAGTGGCGGCTGCACGCTCCGGGTAGCCATTTCCTCCAACCTCTTGTAGGGGCGGCTCCACCTCTCGGGTAGTCCTTTCCACTGTCAGAGGGTGTTCGGCTCTGATACCATTTGTAACGTCCTGGGCTTAGGTCCCCGATCCGTTAACGGAGCATTACTGGTCCTAACAACCTCTTGGGATCGGGCCCATACGGACTCGATTAACCACCCTCAAAATGCTTAAGCCGGGTTGCTAGGTAGTAACCTCCTCACTTTTTATCCCACCCGGAAATTCCTTGTTTCCACGGTATGGGACTTTTTATGGGGTTTTACAATCTCCCCCACTTATATTCGCAACGTCCTCGTTGCGACATGGCACATCACTTCTTCCCAGTGACAGTGGCGGCTGCACGCTCCGGGTAGCCATTTCCTCCAACCTCTTATAGGGGCGGCTCCACCTCTCGGGTAGCCCTTTCCACTGTCAGAGGGTATTCGGCTCTGATACCATTTGTAACGTCCCGGGCTTAGGTCCCCGGTCCGTTAACGGAGCATTACTGGCCCTAACAACCTCTTGGGATCGGGCCCATACGGACCCGATTAACCACCCTCAAAATGCTTAAGCCGGGTTGCTAGGTAGTAACCTCCTCACTTTTTATCCCACCCGGAAATTCTTTGTTTCCATGGTATGGGACTTTT
Organism: Ottelia alismoides; assembly: GCA_037367405.1. Taxonomy (NCBI): domain Eukaryota; kingdom Viridiplantae; phylum Streptophyta; class Magnoliopsida; order Alismatales; family Hydrocharitaceae; genus Ottelia; species Ottelia alismoides. The sequence goes on along the minus strand of JAZKJV010007769.1, from coordinate 884,707 downwards.
TATGGGGTTTTACACCCTTCTTGTCCTCCTTACCACCAACAACATCACCAATCCCATTGCCATCATCATAAGCTATCAACCTGATGTTGTTGCACTCACGTCGTAGGTCTATGATTACTAGCAAATCCTTCTCACAGACAACGATATTGTTCTATGTCATATTTGTGAATCCATGCATGTTCTTTAAAAAATTATCTTTGATTTTGCTTCATGGTTTGGAAATGATTTGATGGGATGGTCATAATTTCTTTTAGCTAATCATTTAAATGTCTACTTTAAAAATTATTTATTAACAAAATATTGCATCCTTTTTTCCCCTAATTTAGAAGAAAATAATTTTACTTACGAGGAAATTGACATAAATGAGGAAGATGAAATTGGATCTAAAATTGATTATCTACTTTCTAAAAAAGGTAGGATGAAAAGATAAGAAGTGTCTGAAATATTTTCCTTAAAAAGCTATAAATATTAAAGTTTAGCTAACGTGAAAGTGTAAAGATAATATGGAATTATTGGAATTTATTACTTTTGGGACAACATATATACAAGTAAGTTTAATGTAGATAAGAAATAAGAAAACAATGTGTTTTAATGTGTTATCCACAAAATCTAATTTTTTGGAGCGCCCTCACCTTGTATAGACTAAGTTTGATCAAATAAAGGCACGTGAACTTATTTTTAACTTTGTTATCGCACTTGAGCATCCTTTCTAATACATTATTGAAGGGTTTTGGTTCAATGTGTTTTTAAAGTATATCAATCAAAACATCTCAAAAGTGTCTAGAGTTATATTCACACGCATGAAAATTCATTTTGAGAAGAAAAAAATGAGGAAAAAATTAGTTGAATATTAACATGATTAGTTTTACATCGAACATATGGACATCATTATATTGATTCTAACATAACTGATAAAAATGCATTTTCATTTTTTGAGTTGGAGCCACCACACATTAGATTTGTCATTACTTAAGCTAATTTTAATATTTTAGTTGATTGAAGGATTGATAATAAAATACTAGTATCACATTGGATAATGTTGGTAGTAATGATGTAATTAAGAAGATATTGATCGATACTTTTAGAGAAAGACGATGCTTGTTTATTATAAAGCTTTTCGTGTAAGCTATTTTGCACGTGTATTAAATTTGATAGTCCAAGATTGATTAAGTATGTTTAAAATGGCATTTCCAACATAAGAGAAATCATCAAATATTTTTACTTCTATGAGATTATCCATGATGTTCCAGCATGTTGGATTCTACTTTTTTTTCATGTTATGTTTATCATTTTTATTGAAGTATATCTCTCAAAATTATGCTAAAAAGATGCCAATTACAAATTGCTACCTTTTGAAACTACTTTTAAAGTTGTTTTACAAAGTTACCTGAGTATCTTCTAATACTTCATATCCAGCAACAAATTTATTTCTTCTTGAAATATAGAAAGCAACTACGATTTTAAGAGATAAAATGACATTGGATGATGAGTATCTTTAACAATGATAGTTACAATGAAAAAGAATTATGAAAAATATTGGAAAGATCGTAGCATATTGATGCTCATCACCATTATTTGTGGTCCCAAATACAAGTGAAGTCAACTGAATTTATATTTAAGAGTATTTATAATTTCTTAAACGGAAGAACAAAACGACAACATCTTGAGCTTATGTCCCTAGTCCGTTATCGAGGAAAACGCGGATTGTACTGTTGACAACCATCTAAAATGCTTAAGATCAAGTTGCCAAGTTGTAATTGTCCACTCTTATTAACTCATTCTTACACATTGCAAGTTTCTGGTGTTGAACTATGTTGGGGTGTTATAACCTCCCTCACTTTTATTCACAATGTTCTCATTACGACATGGTCCAACACTTATTCCCAGTGACAGCGGCGGCCATACGCTTCGGGTAGCCTTTTATCCTATCTCTTTGTAGGGGTGGGGTTCCACCTCTCGGATAATCCTTTCTACTATAAGAGGAAACCCGCTTGGAAACTCACAATGTGCGAGAATGGTTTATAAGAGTGGGAGATTACTACTTAACAACTTGAGTTTAAGCGTTTTGGGTGATTGTCAACGGGGTCCAATCGAATCTGACTCAACAAGTTGTCTGAACCAGTTTTCCTCAATAATAGTTCGGAGACATAAGCATGAGATATTATAAATGATATCAGAGTCAATTTCCTTCTGATAGTGGAAATGGATATATGAGAGGTGGAGTCACCCCTACAAAAAGATAGGAGGAAAAGGCTACCCGAAACGTGCATCCGCTACAGTCGCTGGGAATAATTGACGAGCCATGTTGCAGTGCGGATGTTGCGAATATAAGTGGGTGGATTTGTAACACTCCAAGATAGTCTCGCATCAAAAACTCACGAAGTGTATGTACGTGTTATAAGTGGTGAGGATACTACTTGACAAATTGGACTTAAGCATTTTTGGTGGCTGACAACTTGTTGATCAAGTGCAACTCAACAGGTTGTCAGGATTAATTTTCCTTGATAATGAATCATGGATCTAAGCCAGGAACGTTATACAAACTATGAAGCTGAAAGTGTGATTTCTATCCTAAAAGAACTGGCATGCATAACCAAGAAATTAAACATTTTTATCTAAGTGGAGAATCATCAAATCTGTTCCGCGTTGACATGACAAATGAGGTAGAATTAGATGGTTATTTAGATTATGTGGAAAGTTAGCCTTCTAGAAAGTTTGATTTGAATAGTGCTTAGCCTACGTCGAGATCAAGGAATGTCACTCCCACTTTTGGAGTGTCGAATCGGTGGAATAATATTATTTCCTTTGAATTTTTCAATTCTTTTAGTGATGGCTAATCAGATTTTATCAATTCCAGTGGCATAATTTGCTTCAGAGTCAATGTCTAACACATGAGATAGAGTTCTTCAAGATTATAGAAGCTCTTTTATTGCTTGATACTGTTGAAGTTTTAGTATGTTAATTGGATTTAGGTTTCCCGTAGCTTGATAACTCTCAAAATGAAAGCTTAAAGGTCATAATTCGATGTTAAATGAATTATCCACTTGAAAACGTGTTCATTTTAATCTAATCATTTTGATTTGAGCCTTATTTTTATATTAATAAACTTTTATGTGGATTGATGATGTGTTGTTTTTTATTTGTTTATAGGGATATCAGAATCCAACTAGACGAGAAGTCTTGAAGCATTAAAACATGACTTTGACTTGAAATTGAGAGCTTCATAATTTTATATCAGTCGTAATTTGAGACTTCTATATATGTAAAATTCATGTCCACTGTACTCTTTACTCGTATTTTTTTGCCCATATTATGTTATATAGCTTCATTAATTTTAGGTTGTTTGACAGATTTATTGTCGCTTCCACTAAGCTTTTCGCCGTTGGAGGACTATCTATGTGCTCATCTTATCGTAATCTAAGAAAAACACAACCCACATGTGTTTAGCCATGTATGCATACTAACACTATTCCCCGTCCTTCTGGTTTTGTATATGTACGTACAAAGATGACATACAATGCTTTTTTTATAATTTATGAAATTTCTTGGTTTTTTTTAAAGCAAGTGAACAATTTATTTTATACATGGTGTTTAGATAATTGTATTATACATAACTTTTCAATATAGTTTTGACTTGTATATTGTAACGTTAGATATTGAAAACATCTGAAATTTTTAAACCACGCACACACACACATATATATCATAAAATATACAATTCAAATATACTGGATTCTCTTATCGAACATGAATTTCAAACTTGTCTATATTTAAGTTTTGACATGAGTTGAACTGTTCAAACTAAACTTGAACTTCCATTCTTCAAATAAAATTGAACTCAAACATATCGTATCAAAAATATATCAAAACAAAAACTGTACCTTCAAACACTCTCATTAAATCGAACTAATATATAGGTCTTCAGTTTGGTTAACATTCCTACCCATTGATGAATCGTGATTTTTTTGTCTCAAAACTAAGATTTGGGTTTTATTAGACAAATATACAAGTTAGCATTTTTTGGTATTTTTTCTTGTTAATGGTAATATGTACACAATAAAGTTGATTTTATTTATTTCGAGTTAATGAAAATAACTAAAAATATGGGAAATTATGATAATATACAAGTGATAATTTACAAGATTTTTGTACTTCTTCTTTAATGCAATTATGCATGCTAAAATATGAGTATTATTTACATATACATGAATGAGAAAAATGCAATATAGATGAATAAATTCACTTAATTACCTGAAAACAGAGCTTTATTTTCATCTTTTAGAGTGTTGAATAACATATTCATCACCCATATGAAAATGTCAATACATGGTTGCATCATGGATGTACCCTGAAAGAAGTGGTAAATTTTTTTGTTGGTATGTATAAATATGTAATTGAAAAATGGAAAAGGTTTGTGAATAGGAGATATTACAATCTAGCTCATGGGTAAATTAAAATAAAGTTTAAGCCTCTCGAACAATGAGAGAAGCGACCCTTGAGACATATCTTGTTTTCCCCCACCACAACTCAAGCATTGCCCAGACTAGGATCCTACCTCATTGCACCAGAACTAGACTCCAATTCCAATCCAACTTAGGTGCCTCAAGTTCACTTCTTAAAATCCATTAATCTCAAGCCAATGATCGATTTTTGCTCCAACATCCTTCAATCTTCTTCAACCCTATTCGTAAAAATACTAAAAGAATTGAATTATCTGAATTTGATTGAGATGTATTCAATAAAAAGTTTTAAAAGTACCAGATAAATATTCGGCTCACCCACAAGGAAAACATACATTAGACTTGCCAGGAGCTGCTTTAATTCATGTAACTATTGAATATGTCTGTGGACACTTTAGAAACTATGCTGGTAGGTGAACGGTTTGCTGAAATTAATGAGGTGCTATCCACTCTGTCACTTGTGGCTCTGATAAAAACATATCGAACATATATGTAATGAATTCATTTTGTTCGATTTAGATTGAATCTTGTTCAAACAAGTTGATCAGTGACTCATAATCTGTCTCCCAGTTGCCATTGGACTAAGGATAGACTGTGCTTTCCAGGTCCTCCTCTGAAGAGAGGTTTTCCTGTGTCAAAATAACATCCAAAGAATTTGTTGATCACTGATATCAATAATTTCACAGTCTTCAACTAGTTCTGCTATGCTTCTCCCAGATGTACTCTTTGCATATTTTGTTTCTGTGGTCATATCGATGGTGACTTTTTCACTGCAGGAGCAGAACGTGTTTAGACCCACAATCAACTTCCGCTTCGACAGTTCGAAGGAATAGCCGACTAAGAATAATCAGAGTCTAGAGTAACGGTGTAGGTGAATACATGTCCAGGACACCGAAGTCTATTAGCTAGGAAGAGAATATGATACACAGTTACGACAACGTCATCTAATAAACCTCTTAGCTTCTTAATGGATCGATCAGCAAACTGAAGGATCATGTGTGTAGGTTTAAGCGGACCCAACCCGAATTCTTGAAGCAATGAGAGGGGATGAGGTTTATAGAAGAGCACCTATCAAACAAAGTTCGCTAAAAAATCTGATCAAATATCTCACATCTGATTAAAGGTGCTCCCTTGTCTTTCTTTTTCTACGGGATGTCACATATAGTATTCATGGTGGCCATGGTCAAGATGTACTTTTCAGCTCGACTACGTCTGTTCTTGCATGGCTGACGCTTCAATGTACATGCCTCATTGAGACCTTTCTTTATTGTTGGCATGTATTTCATGGACTTCAATAATAGTATTTCTAAAACAAGATTTTGTATAAATCTCAACAATGGTGGGATCAGACAAAGTATTTTCATTTTTTCATTTTTTTTGGAATTTTTGATTGCGTAAGGAAAAGGAATATTCATAAAACCAAAGGCATTGTTCTTAATTACATTATTATTTATATGACTGGCTAGGAGGTGCACAATCATTCAAAACATGCAAAAATAAATCTTCATGAGCTTCAACTTTGTCGATTGGTTTTGGATTGACCGCTTCTGCGGCTTTCTCCTTCGCTAGATCAGTTTGGCTTGGCTTCTATTCTATTTTGAGATTTTTTATTTTCTTGATTTTTTGGTATTTTTGGTGGTGGTGGTGGCCTGGTGCTTCTCCTCCATCTTCTTCCTCCTCAACGGACTCTACTGCTGGATCGGTTAACGCATAAGATGATGATTCGTCAAAAGACGCTTTTCTTCCCCTTTGATGCGGCAGATGGTAGCAAGGTCCTACCTCTCTTGAGAGTCACAAAATTAGACAACACAAAATCTGATAAACCTAACTCTATGGGATCGGATGGAACATCACGAATTACATGCTCTTTGCATTTAAAGTTGTTGGAGTTGGCCTCGACCTGCACAGGAATGCTTGTTTTGGTGGCAGTGAGGTTGTCGAGATTCCAGCTCATCTTCGATAGGCTCTTCACCTGTTGAGCCAAGCAGTCCAGAGTAGGGTTGATTGACACAATCTTAGATGACTCAATGTGATGACCACGGTGAGACTAGTAGTACGACGAAGGATGCGAATGTGAATACTAAGAATTATAGTGAGGAGGATGTCGTTGTTGATGCTGAGAAGGAGGATGGCATTAATTCTATGGAGCAACCACGTAATTGTAATTAGGCTGGTATTAGTGGTACACTGACTGCAAATATTTCAAATTCTGTCTCCATGTGTTTTGATATGGTGGAGACTGGTGTAGAGGCTGTAAGACAAACTTCCCGCCAGAAGGTTGGTGGTATGGTCGAATGGCAGACGACGGGACCTGTTGGTGTCCGTCTGGACGAGCCAGTTGTGCATCATTATTCTAGATACCATTTACCTCTTGAATTCAAGGTAGAAGTGGGAAATAAGGATCGATATAAGATTGTTGGGTCTCGAATTGGTAGACTATCATATGTTTCTACGGTTGTTGTGGAGGTGTCTCATCTGGAGCTTTCACATAGCATACGTGTTGGATAGGTTGCACTGGACTTGGCTAAGGTTGTTATGGTTGATAGCTCCTTCTTCTCAACGTGAGTCTCTGTAGACTGGCTCGCAGATTGGACAAAGTTGATGGTGCTGACCAAAAGCTCCAACTGCTTGGTAATCTGATCCAGCTTGTCCAGATGCTGGGTTCTCTGTTCGATCACATATAATTTTCCAAGGTCCTATGATCGATTTTCAATAATATCCACTTTTGACAAGTGGCTCCCAATGATGCTCAGGTTGGAGCTCTCGTCCCTGTCCACTTCATGAGAACCTACCATATTGATGAGCTTGTGATGGATCTGCTATTGCTTTTGGTACACGCATGATAAGGTGACCTCTCCTTTGGTCATTTATTCAAATATATTCTAGACCACATCTTCATCCCTATTGAAGTGAGATCCACCACATTCAACATTTACGAGCATGTGTCTTTCTTTAGTCAGACCCCAGAAAAAGTGTTGGACCAAGCTGGTTTGAGGAATATCATGGTGGGGGCACTTCTCTTGAAGGTCTTTAAACCTCTCTCATGCTTCATGAATGGACTCGTGTAGTCCCTGAGAGAAGTTGATGATTCTTGCATGCACCTGGTTGAGATGACCCGAAGGATAGAATTTGTGCAAGAATGCAAACTTCATTTAATCCCATGTCATCACGACCTTCCCCAAATAATTTATCCAGTACAAGGCCTTGTCCTGAAGGCTGAATGGGAAGGTTGTCATTTTAACTACACCTAACAGAATGTTAGGACAGTGCATTTCTCTGTAGATGAAGGAAAATTTCTGGAGATGGACATAAGGTTCCTCGTTCGTGTTTGCATGGAATGAGGGAAGATGATCCAAGAGTTGTGGCTTGAGCTTAAAGTGTCCGTGGACCACAGGATTTGAATCCACTCTGTCACCTGACCAACACCAGGATTGTAAGTTTCTTTCAAGGTGGGATTGGGAGCCTCTCTTTTGGGTTCTTCTTCCCCTCCACAAGGTCAATATCTTCGTTCATCATTATTTTCTCCTCTTCCTCCTCCTCGATTTTCTCTATCTCTTCTCAGATCACTAAGCATATCTATGAGGGCGATCCGAGGGAGACCTGATCTGTAAGTTGTTGCTGGATAGACTAAATGTAAGCTAGCAACTGAGCATTTACGACATTCTGATCTGGATGAGGGCCCTGATTCAATTGTTATAGTCCCTTCCCCTCCTTGAGGAGTCATCTCTGAATCAGACTCAAAAGAATTGATCTGAACGGGGTCCAAGTTTAGCTCTTAATCTACACGTTGACATTCATCTCGATCAGACTGGTAATTTTGTGCACCAAAACTGTAGATTGGTCTGGAATTAGGGTCAATTCCAGACAGATATGAATGGAGCACTTGATACGCAGATAAATCGATCTCCATCCACAAGGGGCGAATGTCGGGACAAGAGTGATCCCGATTTATTGGAGAATAAGAAGACGAGGAGTATGGAGAGTGGTTCACAAAATCCAAACCGGGCTCCCGAGAATTGCCTCGGATTATTGGTTATGTAGGATTCATGGAATCGATGTAGGTATCGGTGGGATCTCAACTAAACCATCAATGAGTTGACATCTTGGGAAACAAAGGATTAGATGAGGAATAAGGAATATGCTAATAAATAAGACAATGAAATGAAGAGGAAATAAGAAGAAGGCTCAAAGTGAGCAGAATAAAAATGGATAAACATGGAAGTAAAGAAAAATGGCGCAAGTGCGCTGGACTAATCTTTGACCTTAAACTAATTCAAAACAAACATAAAGTAACGGGTTCGCCAATTCACACCAGTGAATACATAAGAGTTCGGCTATTTTTATCTTTTCAGTTTTAATTATTATTCAGGCTTTCTGATAGCAAGTTCTTAGATGCTAGACATATAGGAGAGTGGGTACTTCCCACTATCTTTGAAATATGTAGTTTGCACTTTTTAAGGTCCTTGATATCGATCCCAGGATAGCTACTCAACCAAAGAATATGAGTTAGGAAGCTGATAGTGGCAAATCAAGTACTTTCCGATTGCTAGATACTTGGGCGCGAGATGATGAGACAAACACCCATGTATGGGGATGGCCTATGCTCAATACTTCAGACTAAGTCTGCAATTAGACAAAGCCCTACTCACCCACACACAATGGAAGCGTCGGTACTTCACACGGCCCATATGATAATCAAGGCAGCCACATACTGGGTTCTAAGTCTAATCCTTATGGTCATACCTCTCTCAGTCTGGAGTGTACCTAAAAATAATGTGGGCTTTATGAACCCAATACAGTGAAGTTCATTACGAATTTTGTTTATGGTCAAAGTGTTATTAGCAATCCCCTTGTTTTAATTTTTTTATTTTCACTTTTTGTGAACAGTTTTCAAAATAATCTCCTAACGATTTTTTAGATTCTCTTTTTAACCTAAGTTAGCCAAAACATAGAGAGATAGAGAAAAAGCAATGCAAGTATCACGATGATGGAAAACACACCATAGCGATGAATGATGTATGCTCATAAGAATACTCACAGTGCTTCCCAGCACTCTCCATGAGAGATACAAGATAAAAATTTAAATCTACACTACAACGGTATTCAAGCCGACGAAATCGCCCGAAGTAGGAATTTCTATTAATGTGAAGCATAGTTTTAGTTTGATCTAGGTCCAAATGTATCAGAGACTATAGAAGCATGCATATATTAAAGATTTGAACCTAAATTACTCGATCAAGCAATCATAAAAATCTAAGGGCTCATTCACATAAAATAAATAAAAATAAAGGCGGAAAACTCAAATCACAGAAAACAAATAGAAACAACAAAAAAATAGGGAGAATAAAAGACATAAAGCGAGAAAATGTGAAGAAAACCATGCATGCCCCCAGGTGAACAAACACTAGTAAAATAGGCCCATATAGTGTCCAAAGTGTCATGTCCCTGTATTATTACAATAATAAAATAGTCACTCTCTTACAAAATAAAATAAAAATCTACATTAGGCTGCCTTGTTGCTCAATCCTCGCTCTTCTTTCCTGCTCTCTCTTACCTGCCTGTAAAGAATGGGTCAATCTCTGATCTGCTTGGCTGCTTCAGTTTCCTAGAAGACCGTCCTCATGCAGCGGGCCCTCACAGAAAAGTCAATAAAAAAGATGATAGCACAAATAAACAAATATTTGAATAAAAGAAATAAAAATATGTAATTAGGTAGATAATATGTGCAACTATCCTACAATGCGCGTTGCTATCCAACAACATCACCATTTGGTGTATTGGATCGGGACAGGGGTGCCTAACGTCCTGTCTTGGAGAAGCCCGCGGTGTCTGATAAGTCGGATTTAGCAATCGTTGTATCGGCCCTCTCTCGACATGAGAACCTATCAGATAACCAACAATCAACCCATGATAATGAATAATCAATGTAAAAATGTGGGAAGAAATTTATTATACCCTACAAAAAGATATGTATAACACGTAAGTGTTGGGGTCGAACCACTGAGAGCAAATGATGGATAGGAATAATTATTAATTAATTAATAACTAATAAGAATTATTTGTAAACTTTTTATGGGTTTTATTTATTATTATTTTTATGGGTTTTTAAATGTTATATATATATTTTTTATTTTTTATTTCCTTTTAATTTTTTGAAAAAAAATATTTTCTTTTTGATTTTAAGATATAATATATATTTATATCTAATTGATATTATAGATATTATAAATAATATATAGAATATAGTAAATATATGTGTATATATAAAGGGAGAATCCCTTCTTTGAAAGTTTTAATTATAAAATAAACTCAAAGTTTTCCAAATAAAACGTTTTTTGTGTTTTTTATATTTCTATCTATTTTTGTGATTTTTATATAATTTTACTATTTTTAATGTATTTTCATGTAATAAAATACACAAAATAGTGAGAAAAAAATAAGCTGAACGTTTTGGGGGGTTTTAAAAATAGATAACAAGTTTAAAATTTCCCAACACTATTTTTAATATATGATAAATAAAATATAAAAAATATAGTACATAAAATAATATTTTTAGTTTTTTAATGGAAAATTTCCAACTTTATATTTTTAGGATTTTGTGATTTTTATGGTTTCTTTTTATATTTTTGTGTTTTTTGTTTAAGTATAATATATAGTAATATACTAACCCTTTTTTTTGGAATTTTTAAGGGAGTTTTGATTTTTTGGAAATTTTAATAAGTATACAGGATGAAGAAGACTTATTTTTTTTATTTTTTTAAATATAGGAAAAATAGTTAAAAGGCCACGTGAAAAATATATATGGTAAATGTATATAGCATGCTCCTTAAATAGTTTTCCTACATTTTTAAAGATATAATGCTATTTATAATAATAAATATATCCAAAATCAATTTTTGGACATGGCAAAGACCTTTCTGCAACTTAATTAAAGTTTAAAGGCATTTAATAATGCTATAAACAAAATCTAGGGGCACGCTAAAAATTTTCCCTATTAATTTCAAATTTAATAACCACTTGACATGGATATAAATGCGATTAAATAAAAATTGGGGCCCTGCTTGTAATATTTCCAAAAATATTACACTTAATATACAAATATTAGGACACGATTTAAAAATACAAATTTGATGGGGTATATATGCAAAATACCCAGGCCCTCATGCGTGCGGGCACATGAGGTGATTGTGTAGAGGACATAGATGTAAATAAACTAAAGTTTGATATCCTACTTGAAATATTTACAAAAATATTTGAATGTCATTAACTATTTACATGAGTATTTGAAAGTTACAAAAATTGCAGAGGGAGGCTTGCATAATTTACCCACTAAAGTGCATGGATGGATGGCGCTCCACGTGCCACGTGTTTCACTTAAAATCGATCAACAACGAGGCGACGCTGCATTTCGCTTCAAATCTGATGGTTATAACAAAATCTGGCAATGGGGTCCATCCGACGGTCGCTGCTCTTCCCCAAGAATAGGGAAAAACATCGCTGAAGGAGAGATTCAATCTCTGATATCTCCTTCCCTCGGCCTCCTCTGATGCTCTTGCTAGTCTCAAATCGTTCATTGGGACGCTCCGCTCATGCAGGTGGCCTCTAATGGCTTCCAGGTCCCATCGATGGGGACCTAAGAGCTTTTACAGTTTGTAACAACCTGGAGCTTCAAATGAAGCTTTGATTCGGCTGCAGGAGGTCTTCGAGGCTTTCAACATGCACAAAAATGATCATTGGCTCAAAGCGAAGGGCTTCAGCCACTTATTGAGGCTGGACAACAAGTGAATGGGCGGGGCAATGAAGCCCTAGGTGAGGGTGAAGGTCGAAGCTTCGAGGGCCTTGATTCTTGCAGGATCGAAGGGGGAAATTGGGGGTTATGATGGAGAAATGGATAGGGAGCAAAGACGAGGTATTTTGATGGGTCGACACATGGTGGATTATTGTGAATTAGAGTTGTAGCATGAAGCTCCAACAATCGAAGAACTAGAGATTACACTATCCTAAGGTGTAATTGCATTAAAGGAAAGCTAAACTACGTTATTGGAATGAAAATCTACCTAGGAATGACAAGATAAGTAGCTTAACCTGCGTAGCACATGGAGCAGGTGGATTCGTCGGAGCATCTCCGATGAGGCTTCTTGGGTCACTCCTTCCTCCACCTTATCCATGTCGACAAGGCTGGGAATAGTGTGATGTCACCACAGGCTCAGACTAGGGACTTCTATTGGGGTTACAGAGGAACAAGAAGGATAAAAAAACTCAAAATGAGGTGAGGAGGTTTATTTATGCACAAAGCGGGGTAGGTGAGAAGATTACGGGTGTGCAAAAGATGGAGTGATCGATTGATTGCTCAGATGTATGGCATGATGGAGGGGTAGATGTTAGATGAAGAAATTGAGGGTTGAGGAAGTGAGGAGGAAGAGTGAAAATGGGGACAAGAGGAGAGGTATGCATGCTCTGACATGGGTTAGAGGGGTGGGCGGTACAATTGACTGTTGGGTCAACAAACAAAGAGCTCTAGTTGGTTCACGTGGGCCAACCAGAAAAATCCAAGGAACAAATCTCTTGTAAAATTAATAATAATTAATAAATGAATTTATTAAATAAAAGTTAAAATACAGAAAATATATATTATTTTATTTATTTATTGTATCAATATTTTTATTTATTTTTAGAAGATAATTTATTAGGTGCTAATTTTTACATGTAGATATATAGGTATATTTACCTATGTTTAAGGTATTTTATTTTGCATTATCTATTTAATTATTATATAAAAATATTTAATATATTTATAATATATTTAAATACATATTTACATATATTTTTATTTTATTTATATACTTAAATAAATAGGGGTGTATAATATATATACATAATTTATCTATGTATTTTAATATATTATTTATATTAATGCATTTTTAATGCTTTTATTTTATGTTTTTAATTTAATATATTTCAAATAATATTTACAACTATTTAAAAATATAAGAAAGGTAAAAATGTAAAGAGTGAATAAATTGACTAAAATACACATGTATATAGTATAATCTGGACCTGAAAGCTGACTTTTACATCGTAAATCTATTTTTAATGAAACCACCTTTATTAAATAGATAATTTAATTTTAAAAATAATAAATACGAGTTTGATGAATTTCAAGCTTGTATGGAGAAGATATAAGTTTGTGAAGTTTTGTTCACAGCTTTTTCTTTTGTGTGTCTCAAGTGCATAGTGCATTATTTTTCTATGAAATTAATTTGTATGTTTTTTCATATTTCTATATACAAGTTTTATATAGAGGGTTTCTTTATTTGAGGTGTATAAAAAGGAAAATAAAATCAGGTATAAATATTTATTTATTGATAAAAAAAATTATTGTTTTAACTTTGTTTTCTGTACAATTTAGTGCCATATCTTCCATTACTTTATTCCTTGTCGACCAAGTCAATCTTGACTTAGTATCGAGGTTTAGGGTCATTCTGTATCTTTGACACTTCATTTCTTTTTCTTTTCTTTCCTTTATTCTTTTATTTTGGAATTAAATACATGTATTTATACAGTGTATATCATCGATTAATGAGTGTTATTTTGTACAAATTATGATATTTACGTGCATTTCACTAGGGATTTAAGGTAAAATGAAAGAATAAAGGTGATGAAATGGAGATTCATCAGCTACCCAAGAGCTGAAGCCACCACTATTATTGAGAAATAGGCCATGGGCCATTGCGCAACAAGGACATTACTAATAAGTGGATGATTGTAGCACCTCAAACATAGTACCACAGCTAGTAATCACAAAGTGTGGTACTAGCTTATAATTACTAAGGGCTACTACTAGTCAACTTGGTCTTAAGAATTTTGGGTTGTGCTCAATGGCTCCAGTTGGGCCCAAGCCCAATAGGTTGTCTGGGCCATTAATCCCCAATAACGGATCCAGATTAGGGCCTGAGACGTTGTACATACCTTCAAATCCTATCGCATTTCCAAAATAAGATAACCAACGTTGAATTTTGGTTTATCCTAATATCTCATAAGTGCTCATGTATTTCGATTTAATGGTAAACTTATATGATCATTTTTAGAGATTGTATTCCTCATATATCCTCATATGCATAATATTGAAGTGGTGTGTAGACCTTGATTGGGTCATCAACCTATTGGTCTGTCAATTGTACATATTCATATATATAATAATAAATCTGTCTCTAATTAGTAGATGCATGTTTGTATCACAACAACAAACGATATAGGTCTTGGTTATCTCGATCTCACTAAGTTACATCTTTGTCCTAACTCATCCGACGCCTCCAAATCTCTATTCCTATGCAAAGGATACGTATCAAGAGGCCGGACGACTGTCTACCTTTGGAGTTAGGATTGACATCTCCTTCTGAGGAAGGAGATCTTTTCTTGATAATTACTTGACAACGTGGTTTTAGTTCGTAATCTAACCCTTTTGATATTTAACCCTACACCAACCTCTATGATCCAACCTTTAAATTATCAGTTGTATGATATGAAGATGGTCATGGTACATAACCCTAATTGTATGAAAGGACCTATTATGTAAATTAGTTATTCTTTATTTCATGTAAAGGATTGGTTTACAATAACTTCTATTACATAATGGCTCGGCATGGGTTCAAATGTCCAGCATTGTTCCCTTCAGATCATCTCTAGATCTGAGTTGTAATCCTCTCTTCCATCACCAATCAAGATCAAATTCCATTCATTCCAAATATTTTAGTTATAATCTTTGGTCGAGGCAGGGGCAGAGCCAGGTGGGGCCAAAATATATATGTGTGATTCATGTCCAAACCATAAAACAAAATTGTCTGATTTTTGTCCAAGTCACGAGGCACGTTATGAGGCCCATTATATGATTGAAAAAAGTTAATTAAAAATATAACAAAAAGGGTAAATATGGTATACTGGTATGGCAACTATGAATGACATGAAAAGTGTAGTTAACAATACACTCATTAAAAAAAGTTATTATTACGAAAAATACAAATGTTGCATGTGTGTGTGTATAGAGAGAGATGGGGTGGCTCCATGGGGGCAGCCAACGGGTTGCTCGCACACCATTTTTTGATATTTTTTATTTTTTGAAAAATATCTCCATGCAATTTCATCACTAAATCTCTCTAATATACAACTCGAATTTCATCAAAAATAAAGACTCATGTGTCCTTCATCTAGAACATGTCGATTACAACAATATTGAAACCGTTAAAATTAATGTTCTAGATGGAGGGCATGAGAGTCTCTATTCTTGACAAAAGTTGAATGGTATATTAAAGGATATAGCGATGAAAGATATGACGATATTTTTCAAAAAATAAAAAAAAATTGCGGAAAAATGGGAGGGAGCAGCCCGTTGGCTGCCCACAGGAAGAAATTCCATTTTTCTCATATATATATCAATGACATGTAACCAACTCTAAAATAAAATGAGATGACATATGATTGGATATCCCACAGGGTCATACTCCATCAATCTTCGAATAATGGTCAAGTTTAGGTATCTATACATAATCCCAATCTTCAATAATAAGTGAATCTGGAATTGTGAATAGTAGAACACTGATATCAACTAAAAATATTTGTACATTAATAATTATTTCTAACGACACACAGTGTTTGATCCTAATTTATATAAGGTAAATACGTAAAATGTAGAGCTCATATCCATATAATAAGACATTTGCATAACAAAAAATCTGAATATATGATAAATAACTGTATAAACGAATGAATCGATGCAAACATAGTCACGAGAATGCCAAAGTAGACTTTGGACTATTAATGGTGTCGAGTCATCGATGTGTCGATGATAAAGGCTGTGCCGAGTCGCTAACATGCTAGATTGCTTGGACAATGAAATCTCACAACGTGAAAGACTACTAGGAAGGAGGCAGAGTTAGTGGGGGTAAGCATTGTCTTGAGAACACGTTCTTGATATCGTGCTAACATTGCTAGACCAATGGTTTTTAGTGTGAGGTGATGGAGAACACGTTTTCATGAACTATAAGGATGAGGTAGGATTGGTTTCAATATGAAATAATAGGGCAAGAGGGAGTGGAAGGTTGGAAGTTGAATCATTTTCTGGAAAATTAGAAAAATGAGAGATATGAATTAGGAATGCAAATGGATATGAATATATCTGTATCCGACCACCACCATATATATTTTATACATATTTTGACATCCGTATCCATTTTTATAATGGATAAGGATATGCATATCACTTTGATATCTGTAAACCTCCATATCCATACCTATTTATCTGTTTTCATATATAAATATACTTATATACTTATTTTAAGCATATATAATATAATTTTATATATTCTTTCACCATATTTTGTATAATTACTATGATATAAACAGATTTAGTGTATTCATATGATTCACATCTATCTAATACATGTATATTTAAGTTAATATGTACAATTATTCTAACGCAATCAGAAAGAAAGTTGGTGTTTCTCCGATCGAGGATAAGATGCGAGAAAACCGCTTAAGATGGTTTGGTCATTTGCAAAGAAGATCAGCTGATGCACTAGTTAGTAGTTACGAGATGTGAGTGTTGGGATGTTGAGCCGGCTAAGAGAGGGCGGGGACGGTCCAAGGAGTATTGGAAAGAGACCATACGAAGGGATCTTTGTTTTGTGGATATAAGCATGCGATTGACCAGAGATAGATCTAACTGGAGGCGAAGAATCCATGTAGCCGACCCTACTTAATTGTGGGAAAATGCTTTGTTGTTGTTGTTGTATACAATTATTCTAATATTATTCATATACAATAAATATTCATTTTACATTCTTATCTGTTTTTTAAGGATATATTAATATAATTTTCATATTCGTCAATATAAGTATTCGTATTTACAAACAACGATATAGTAGCACCTATATATGTATCCATTTCTTTGCATATTTAATAGAAATGATGGGGTTTTATGGAATTTGGAAAATGAGGAAGCAATGGTGGTGGTACTTTATGGAAATTAAAAATGAGAGAAAGGAATTGTGACCCTTCTATGGAAATTTCAAAAAATAAGAGGAAATAGTGCTGGAAATGAAAAATAAAATGGCTCCTTTAATAATTTAACCATTTGAGAAGGGGACCATGCCCCTGCCCGCCCACTCCTAACTCCCCCTGGATTGAGGCTTCATCTGAAGAGCTGACCGGACCACATCTAAAGAATGAGAACCATCCAACCCTATTGAAGATTTGATCTTTGTAGATCCTTTAAGCGTAAATGAGCACATCATCTATTGATTGGAGACACCTCCATCTTCGTTTGTAGAGGTACGATCAACTGCCGCTTGGAGCCTGCGTATTTTGGGTTTGGGGAGAACACCTTCCGCCCAGATTCTTGGGAGCCACACGATCGTCAAAAGAAACCTATGTTTCAGCAGTCTTAATCAGATCCGAGAGGCTGCCTTGCCTTCCATCCATTTGATTCCAAGGGCTTGTTTGGTTGCTGGTTGGACTGGGTTGGGTTGGGGTACCCTGTGAATAGTAAACTGTGAGGAGGATTGAGAGGGTTGGAAGGAGGGGTACACCAGTGTACGCCAACCCAACACAGTCCAACCCAGCAACCAAACATGCCCCAAGTGTTCTCACCATTCAGGATTATCCCCCCCCCCCCGTACGTGAGCAGAGACATTCCATCAACGCCATCGCTTAATCACAGTCGTTGATCGACAATTGAGGAATAAATACGCGATCAACACACGACTTTTGTAATATTTACATGGACAACCCTGACATCCTTGCTGCTCCCAAACATGTCCCACTGAACCTCATGCACATAAATCATCACGTAATTTATTTGGACTTTTACTCAATAGCCCCATTTACTTTTCTTTTTTCTTTGTGCTCGTAATAGTTTTCATATATTGCGTACATACCCCATTGTTCCAATATTGGATAAATACTACTGTTAAATATATATTAAATAAAATATTTACACTAAATATAAAATAAAATAGTAGTAAATACCTACCAATATACTTTATAATTATATCATTTTTAAATTTAAAATTATTTTCTATTTTTAATAAATAAAAAATTGTCTACAAAGGTTTCCTTTTACTCTAAAAATCAATAAAAATTCAAATAAACTCATAAAAATTCTACAAAAACTATATTAGATAGACTTTATACACGTCAACATATGTACAAAATCCGAATAAAAATATCAAATAAAAACTTAAAATTTTTAAATATAGTTGAAAACGTATAAAAACCCTATAAAATCACATAATATTTAAAAAATACATACAATACCTCGTTCTAAAGACTTTGAAATTCTCTACAATATAAAAATAAAATATTTTTTTACTATTTATTTCTTTTAAGGATACAAAAACAATACATTTTAACTCAAATTCAATGCTTCCTATGTAAAGTCAATATAAAATCCTTAAAACCACAAAAAATGCTTCAAAAATTATAAAATAGAGAATATAATTAAAGCATGAAAATATATTCAGTTCTATTTTTCAATCTGTTACATATATTTTAAAACTAGAAAAGAACGCTTTTCATCACTTGCATATAATTGTAATAGGTAAAAATTTTCTAAATATCAAAATCCAATAAAAAATACAAAATAAAAACAAAATAAAACATGTAAAAATACATAAAATATATACCTACATTGGTATAATAAAAACACCATAAAAAGAATAAAAGCATAAAAAACAAATAAATATTCATTAAAACTTTATAAAATCCCTTAGAAATTTAGAAAACCCTAATCCACTAAATAAATCTACCATATACCTTAGCCAAATAATTTGCCTCCCAGACACTTCTTGCTTAGCACTACACATTAGTTACAGGAGTATAAATAAAAAAATAAAATTTCTTTTCAATTGTCTCGATCGACAAAATGACACCTCCTGCTTATAGTGGGGTAGATCAAAGCATCTCATCACTTGTCACTATGAATGTATCTACAACATTAGACCATTGTGGTGTGATCCAGTCTCTTTCCTTCCTCATTTACAAGTTCTAACAGAGCCCCCACTCAATCAACCTAAAGCCTTTGGTTTCATGACTCCCTTGGGTTATTACCTTCATATTAGTCTAATTATTCTTACTTAGTAACCAAGCTCAATTTAATTATCAGTTTATGATATTTTTTAATTTTTTGTCAATTCCCACTATAGAAGATTAACCCATATCTTAAAGTAAATTCAAGTGGTTCATTAGGAAACACGTCGTGATCAATCGAGAATGGGGGTCCTCAATGCAATGGTTGTATAAAATATCTAAGTTCTCATCTTTACTTCTTGTTTTAGTTTAATAAAATTATATAGCTTCGATATTTGTTACTTAGTATAAGTATGATGATCAATCTTAGTATGCTATTCAGAAATTTTGAGGTATTATGAGACTTACAAAATACTTTAAGATATTACCAATTTAATATCTATCTATTATAATCCCATTAGTTAAAACTAAATATTTAGTATAAGAAAACATAGTAAAAAAGTAGTCATAACATCTAGTAGGGAAGAACAAATTTTATTCCAATTCTACATAGCACATTTATTTCCATATTCTTGCATTCCTTACGCTACTTTTTCCCTCCACCTTTTAATCATTGACTAAAGATCCCACGAACCTAGTTAGACAATGGTGTTCCTCCTTGCACGTGAAAACAATATTCATGTTACTTCAATTTCCTCCTTAACTTTTGTCGAGATTCATGGTTCATCCAGATATCCCTCCTTCGCCTCTTTTTGTTTTGATTTTACTTGCATGTCAATCTATAATGACGGCTATCAATATCAAGACGATATTTATCATCACATGAGTATTATACAAGCTCTTCTCACCATAATGCCATCTATTCCTTTGTATATCGAAAATCATGTGTATTTCATGGTTTTAGTTTTTAGATATCTATGATCTTCACAATAAATGGAGTGGTTTTATCTTGTTAAGTTATATTTTTCCATTTCCATTAATATAAATTAATATATTTCAAAAAAATTAGTTTGTATTACTTTTTTATGCGAGCTCGATCTTGCTTTGCTTTAACATGCAATGATAATAACAATACATTCGACCTTTTTTTGTCAATAATACTCTATCTCTTTAGTAGACCTTATAATTATCTTGTATTCATATGTTTCTTTCATTGTAGGAAAAAATAGTATAATTTTATTATAAAAGAAATATAACAATTGTATAAAATCAGGTACTTTTCCTTTGATCTTTTTCTTGATTATACATTTTTTCAATTTAGCTGAGTAATATAGTCAAACTAATAACTATACAATAAAATCCTTAAAATTATAATATTCTTCACATAATGTTTATATAAGCTTTATAACACCAATTAACATTTCAAATTCGAAGTAAAATGAATCGAGTTTGAATATTCAAAAATCAAATTAAATCTGAATGTAAAGTAGCAAATTCATTTAAAATTAGATTTGAGTTCAGATTTGAAAATTTTAAAACGAATTCAATCAGAAACCAATGGAAAGATATTCAATTCAATCAGCATCCCTTTAGGGGACAGGAGGGGATATGGAGAAGGAAGGAGATGGTACCGCTATGTAATTTGATCAACTTGAAGGATGAATGCCACATTTTCACATATTCTATTAATTTTAATAGTTAAATGGATGGAAGTTAGATACATGAGTTTTGGTGTAAGAGTTAGTCAATTTATAAAGGTTTTGGAATAAATATGAAGTACACAAGGGTGCGCGGGTAATTTGCAAAGATTATTGAATTTGCGGATAAAAATCCCAAAAAGATTAAAGGGAGACAGCAGAGCTGCTATGGTTAAATCCTCAGCGGAGGATCTGCTCTCACGTTATCATCACATCCGAAGGAATTTTCGACGAACCCAAGAAAACATGTATATATTATTTGCAGTATTTCTCTACACCGTACGCGGCACGCACAATCCTTTTTTCCATAGTAAATAAAATCGTCGAAATTGACATTTATTAAAAACAATCTTGGCTTGACGACTCCAGCCAAGACGACTCCACAGATGTATCGTCGGAGCGGAACAGTCCAACTCAGCAGCCAGCCCCATCTGTTTGTAGCTGTTCTGGCAATTTTTTTCTTATAATTTTTAGGCAAAAGGCGAAGTTTTCGTGTTCGATAGGCCAACATCTGGCTATAATAAAAAAAGAAAATAGCAACCGCATGTGGCGGTGAAGGCGGCGATAGCCCATACGAAGATGGACAGAATCGGAGAATCCAAAATCGCGGCGACACGATAAGAAAACAATAGCGTTAGCGCAACAGAGAAGATCCACACACCTACCTTGAGGAGGGTGTTCTTCCTCGAGGGAACGCCCCTTGTCTTCTCGAGCTCCCTCATGCAGAAATAGATGAAGGCGAGGAGGGTGAACGAAGCGACGACAAAAAAAAGGGTTTTTCGTTCGCCCTTAGTTTCGTATATGGCATTAAGTGCACTGTACAACATGAAGAGAAGACTTAAAAGAGGGATCCAGGCGAAAAATGTAGCAAGAGCACGGTCTACCATGCGGACAGCAGCCGCGGCAGCAGGAACTGTCTCAGCCGAGTTGGGCTTGGAGTCTCCAGAAAATTCGAGATCGATCTCAACGGTGCGGCATGATCTCGCTTGGGATGCCATTGCCTTCGTTGCCCCGAAAACGTTATCGAAGTAAGAAACTCTAACGTTCACTGATTCTTCTTCCGCACCTGGGATGCCATGAAGGTCGGCATGTGTTTTTATAGTGAAATACGCATAAGATGTAAGTTTCTTGGAAGATCACCACCCTCACCCACTCCTACGACCAGAATTTAACTATTTTTGAATCTATATACATATTTTAAAAGGGAACACAGAGCCTGCACCTCAGGGTGTAGGAAACTCCGTGCACACACACCTCATTTTTCGACTATTTTTTTTATTTTTTTTGAAATAAAAGTTGGGTGGATTTACTTAATATGTTAAGGGGAATATCTGTTTCAAGTTTCATGCAAAACAAACATTCCTAACATGTTCATCTAGACATGATCGATTTCAGCAATTCTGAGACCGTTAAAATTTGGTAGTCTTGATGGAGATGATAGAAGTCTCGAATTAAGTTGAATTTGGAATGACAACATGGTGATACATGGTGATCTAAATCCCCCAAGGTTTCATTTCAAAAAAATCAAAAAATAATGAAAAATTAGACCGAGTTTAGGGAGTTACTTGCACCCGCCGAGGTAGGCTCTTTTTTTCCATTTTAAAAGTGGATCTTTGCAGCTTCTGTTGCCACGTGGATAAGCCCTTCGGCTTCCTCTCCATTCTCCTGACTCAGCTCCTTCCGCGCCCTCCATCTGGCGTTATTGCGAAATGCCCCCGCTCCTCTCTCTCGAAATGCCTCCGCTCCCACCTTTTCTCTCTTTGATGATTCCCATCCGTAATAATTGTCCCTTTCTTTTTCTCACACCCCATTCTCTCTCTCTACTATATTTACTTCTATTTTCGTTATTCTATAGGAAGTTTTGCGTACATGCCCCTTAAAATATAATCATATTTTAATGCAAGAAACTTTAGTTGTTTTTAGCTGAGGTGATTTATTTTATATAGGGTTTAATTTATACACTAGGCCTCTTAAAGAAAGATCTTAATATTTTGGTATATAACATTTGATGTGTTATTATATTGTCATGATATGTTATGACATACCCATTTAAGAAGGATTTGGTAGTAATAAATCATGGTCATGGTTTTTTATACATATATGCAGCCTATAAACATCAAACACTGTCAAATTCCTTCAGACTCTTTGTATTTGCTTATAATTGTTCCTTTTTTAAGCAAATATTTCTAAGATTGTACTCTATTAGAACCATTTTTTTGGTGAGCTACATGAAAGGTCATAAAATTTTAGGGTATGCGTTGAATACATATAATGAAAACAATAATGACATTTTGGTGCCTGAAGTTTCATTGTTGTAACACTTCGTTATGGTATATTTTAATGTTAAGATGATAAAAGGAACAAGATGTGACCTATATGATCAAACTATTTGCGTAAATTGCATGACTTATAGTTGCCTTCAATCAAAAAAAATCATGATAATGATTACTATAGTAACAACAATGAAACGTTAATTCTAAACTTGAGATTAGGTATATCATAACTATAAAACAACATATTGTCACTTTAATTTGAAATGTCGAGTTACCAAAATATAAGAGAATTTCATCATATTTTTTTTCAATGTATACTATATTTTTTGGGATGTTAAATGTGAGTTATTCATTTTTTTAAAGTTGAATTAAGGATTTAAATAATTTTACCTATACATAAATTATTATTTCTATCTTTTTTTTATTGATTTGACTTTTTGTACATATGCACACTTAATAAGAAATTTGATTTTCTAAATTACTAAAATTAATACATTACAAAAAATCAACCCTAGGCAGTGAATAGTTTAATATTCATCACCATATCCTCTATAGTTATATATACGATAAAGAAATATTATTCGTTACTTGATTATTTAAATTAGCAATGAATAATGCCCTTCATTGCTATATTCTTATCAACAAATATTATAACATTGATTATTTGTCGACATCCTCTTCTAAATGTTGTTGAATTGAGCAGTGATTAATACAAATTAAAACGAATAAAGTAATAGATAAATCATCGTTATATGAATATTTAACAACGAGTCTGGCATTCGTTGCTAACTACAAGAACAAAAGATAATGTGATTTTTACACCCATAACCCTGAGTAATTCTGCAATAACATTCATAACCCTGCATAGTCGCGAATTACATGAGAAACCCTGAGTAATACTTAACTCTTATATGACATAACCCTGTGTCATGTTCCGTTCGGGATGCCCGTTATGTTTGACGGTTTCCGTTAAAAAAATACAAAACTGCCCCTCATATCAATTGTTATTTGCAAGACATGCCATCGATACTCCCCTCTCTCCCGACCAAGCACCACCTCCCCCTCAGACTATGCGTCGAGCGCTGCCGAGCTCATCCCTTTCTGACCGTACGTCGACCTCGCTCCATCTCCTTCGAACCCACCTCCTGGGAGAGAAAGCTCGCTCCCACCGTCCAAACCCCCAACCATCCCCGACCGAAGCCCCCCTCCCCCATGACAACCGACCTTGCACCTGCATCGCCCGCCCAAGCTCCAATCCCTCACGTCGGCTCCTGCGAACGACCAGTGAAGCCCCCAACCTACCCCCAACCCCCCCGGCGACCGACCAGTCAAGTCCACCCCCTGCCCCTGACCGACCGAAGCCCTACCCCCACCCGAAACCCCCCTCGGCGACCGACCTGCACCTGCATCCCCCGCCCGACCAACTCCCTGCACCTGCATCCCCCAACCCCCCTCCCCGCCCCCGCGACCGACCAAAGAACCCCCCCCCCCAAAGCGCAACCCCCGTGACCGACCAAAGCCCCCCCTCCCTCGTGATCGACCAAAGCCCCTCCTCCCCCATACACCCCCACCTGCATCCCCCAAAGCCCCACCCCTCCGCCCGAAAACCTCCCCGGCGACTGACCTACATCCCCCGGCTGACCAACCCACCTGCACCTGCATCCCCGCCCCCCACCCGACGGCACCTGCATCCCCCATCCGCCCAAGGTCCAACCATACACCGACCTGCATCTGCATCCCCCCCGACCTGCACCTGCATTCCCCCCCCCCCCCCGTGACCTGCACCTAACCCCCCCCCCCCCCCCGCGACCGACCATTCAGGTCCCTCCTCCCCTATGAACCGAACTGCATCCAGCTCAGAGGCACGGAAGCCCCCCCAATCTTGCTGCTTCCCACCGCTCCTATGCATCCGTCTGTCGTAGCCTTCCACCATCGCCGAGCAGTGATAAACGCGAAATTCGATGTGGTCAAAATTGGTATCTCACACAAGGAGGAGACGACCGTCGTTGTGGCGACTCACAAGTGAATCTTGTATTTAATCAACAATTAACCCACACTAAAGATCAATAGATTAGAAATAATGTGGAGTTAAAATTTATTTTTAACTCTGCACAAATGGTGTATAGTGACAAGTATGCAGAGAGTTCGAACACAGGGAGCAAACAGGGTAATTCAAAAATGTGCACAAGTGAGTGTGTGTGTCAAGTGTCTACACTAAGCAAGCAATCAAAGGGAATTTTTGTGGGTTTTTAATTTTAATTTTTTTTATTTTTAATTTTAAATTTTGTATTTTTGTTTTTAATTTTCTGATTTTTATAATTTATATTATATATATATATATTTCAGTATTGGAATATAAAAACAATGTAATGAAAGGCTAGATAAAGGACTTATAAAAATGTGCAAAAATAACCAAAAATTCAGCAATAAAATGTTTTTGATATTTTTAGGATTTTTTTACTGTTTTGTGATTTTTTGGGTATTTTTCAAGGTGTTTTTGGTATTTTTAAAGACTGAAATAAGTCAAATCAGTGAAATAAGTGCTGGCTGTGAATAAAATGGAAGCAAAAATAGCAACAATAATCAAAATTTTTCACACTATTTTTCAAATAAAGAGAACAAAATGAAGAACAAACAACAACTGAGTTTGTATTTTTTGGAGTTTTCTTTAATTTTATATATTTTTCTGAAGTTTTTGAGTCTTTTTAAATTTTTAGTGTTTTTCTTTTGAGATTTTTAATGATTTTTGGAATGACACTAAAATATTGTAAAATAGACACTAGGTAATTTTTTTGGAATTTTTCGAAGTGTTTTAATATTTTTTGGCATTTTCTAAGCTAAACAGTGCATAAAAAGCAAGTTTTTGAATTTTAATAAATATAAAAATAAAATAAAATCAAAAACTAAAATTATAGCGTGGAAGAACAAGTGTCCAGGAGCTTAACCCTATTATTGTGGAATTTTTGGGGCTAAAATGATGGTTTAAATAATTAGAACAAGCATCTAAACAATTAACAGGCCTAGCAGGGGTATATTTGCAATTTCTCAAACATCCAGGGGCTCACATGCAAAATTTCCACAAAAATATAAACTAAATATTCAATTTTAAGGGCCAAACAGCAATTACAAAACCCGGAGGGGTATCGATGTAAATTGCCCACTAGGGCGCGTGACTCGCACGCACCTGGTAGGGACCAAAATGCAATATTTGACACTATCAGGGGGGTCGATGCAAAATATCCCAAAGTTTTACTCTGTAATACAAAATCTTGGGACTAAACCGAAATAACTAAACCCCAGGGGGGTCCTTGCAAAAAGCCCACCACCTCACGTGTACAGGTCACGTGAGGTGACGTGGCGGAGGACCTAGACGTAAATATAAAGAGCTTGGGGGTCTTTGTGCAAATATTACAAAAAGATTACACTACAGACAAAAGTTTCAGGACTAAAAGATAAATACAAAATGCGCGAGGGTTTAGTGTGCAAATTACCCTCGGCGCGCAATCCAACGGCGATGAAGGAGCCACTTAGACACGTGGCGCGTTGAGGACGGCCGATGACGCTTCGTTGGTGAACGTCTGAGATTAGATCTCGGCTGAGATCGACGGTGGCTGGGTGCGGATGATCGAACGGTCCACGCTAAATCTGGAGGGGCTCCCTTGATCGGACGGTAGCGAAGGCGGCTGGAAGAACAAGGCGGAGCTCCGGCAGGGCGAAGTTCCTCGAGCTCCTCCTGCCAGCTCCGGTGGCTTTTGAGCTTCAAAATCGGGCTGCTACCTCCTCAGGTCCTCCTCTATCGTCTGGAGTCGTCAAAAAGCCACGGCGGTGGCCGTGGTGCTTGCTGGGGGCTCGCGGAGCTGTGAGGCTTCGTTGGCTCCGGCGAGCTCAAAACTCGAGCTCCAGGTGTCTTCACTTCAACTTTGACCTGCAAAAATGGTCAAAGGGTCCAGGGCAAACTGCCTGGACCCTTGGATGGTCGTGGGGAGGCGTAACACGCGGTGGCGACGAACGACCGGAGGTGCGCTCCGGCCACAGTGATGGATCGAACGATTGAGTCGACGGAACTCTAATTTTTTTGAGGGTTTTTCATCCTTAGGTTGACAGGAGTAAAATACATGAAAGAAATAACGGGGAAGGGGGTCCTCGATGGCTGAAGCCAGAGGAAGAAGATACCTCGACCGGCGTACTTGCGGGAGGTGGTGGAAGCGCCTCCGACCTCGGGTGCCTTGGCTGATGGCTTCGCGGTGGAGCTGTCACCTCCAGGAAGCTCTGGAGCTAGGATTAGGCGCGAGGGGTGGACCGAAGGTGTTCAAAATTCAATCGCAAGGTCGGGGTGTCTCTTATTTGGTTTGACCCTGAGTTGCAGGGGTCCAAAGACCAAGAAAAATCTTGCGCCACAGTGATGCTTAGCCCGATGTAATCATATGGCGAGCAAGATGGATGGTAGGTGGAGAGATTTGCAGAAGAAAGTTTCACGAAAGGATGAAAGTTTCTGCCTCGAAAAATCCGCAAATGCGGGGAGAAAACGAGGTGGCAGAGCTACAGGGAGGGTAGGGCGTCCAATTGACCGAAGTCAACTGTGACGCCTCCTGGTTGGTCCATGTGGACCAACCAGGAAAAACCCTAAAAATTATTTTGAAAAATCAATTAAAAATAGAATAATACGAATTAATTAATGGTTATAAAATAAAAAATATTCGCCATTTTATGTAGTATTTTATTATGATTTTTAATTAATTTTATGAAGTATATTTTTATAAGTTTGCTTTTTACCCTATATAGGTATAATACATATGTATTTAAGTATTTAATTTTTATTTTGTGTATTTTAATTTTATTATTTTTATTTATTATTTTTTAAAATTCTAAGATACTTTTATGTACACAAATATATTTTTATTTAATTTTTCTGATATGTTTTGTGTATTAATAAAATAGAAGCATATTTTACATAGATATAAGTACAGGTATAATACCTATGTGTCAAATATGTATGTATTTTATTTGGTATTTTATTTAGGTTTTTATTCCAATTTTAATGTACATAATTATTATAAGTAATATTTACAACATTATAAAATATGAAATTGAATAAATAATGAATAATGAATAAATTGAATATTTTAATCTGTACAATGTACAATAGGGGTCCAAAACTCAACTTTCAAACCGTAGCTTCGCCAAATGCGAAACCACCACCATTAAATAGATTATTTTATTCTATATACAATTAAAGGTGAGCATGCTGCATTTGGAGTTGTCGTTTGTGAGATACGGGTCTGGGAAGTTGGCATTCTGGATTTTTATTCAGACCATAACTTTTTATCTGTACATTATTTTTCTGTGAAATCAATTTTGTATTTTTCTTTATTAAATTATCTACAACTTTCATATACAAAGTTTCTTTATTTGATGTATAAAAAGTGGAACCAAAAATAGGTCCCAAAATGAATAAAGAATGAATAGAATGTAGAGGTATTTTATCTGTATTTCTGACCTTATCTCCCCCTACTTTATTCCTTGTCGACCTATTCATCAAGATGCCTAGGTCTCGGGGGTTTTGGGTCATAAAATATTTACAATATTTTATTCTTTTTCTTTTCTTTATTTATTCTATAATTTTAGCTTTAATTACAGTATTTTATACACTATTTGAATGTACATGCATGGATGCTAATATGATGAAATTAAAGGTATTTACAGGCATTTGCTAGGGTTTTTGGTGCCAAAATGATAGAATAAAGATGATGAAATGTGGATTCATCATCCCCCTATATTTACCTTTGCTAGTCCCTAGCAAACACTTATGCAATAAGTGCAAAAGAAAAAGAAAGAAAAGAAAAAGAAGAACTTGGATTTTATTTGATTATCAAACTTGTCTTCACAAAATCAAAGTTTGGAGCTTAAGTCGGACCTTTGGAATTTTAGTGCGTGCGGAACCTTAGTGAGAACCGTGTTTGAAATCCAACAGTCCTCGAGAATCCCAAAACTCTGTCCAAGTCTCCTCAATAGCCAGGTCAGAAATACTTCAATTCATACGCAAACCCTTACGACTATGAATCTGACTCGTATAGTGTAAGTGATGGTGGCTCTCCCCAACTAGAATGACAAAGAAACTGACTTCTCCAGTACGACAACCCAATGATTCCCCAATCCAATAACTCCATCCTCGAGGAGCGGGGTATTCCCTTCTAAGTTCAAGTGGCAACCGGCTCAAGAGGAGGGGGTGAAAAGAAGAATGGACGGTAGCCAGTGTAGCTACCTGTCCTGGAATGCAAGACCAGTGTAGTCAAGTCATCCTGCTGCAGGCTCACATATTTGACTTTGGAACTCAAGCTTGCTTATTGACTTTGTACATACTTGCAGGCTTTTTATTTTTGTACATGCCTGAACTTTTTTTTTTGAATACTATATACAGCAGCATTTACATAAGGAGTTTTTCCTCTTGAGCCAGTAGACTATCCCTCTTTTGAAGCTTTATCGCAACCCACAGCCTCCTGTCTTTAGACTTCCTAATCACTGGACGGGTTGGGGTGCACTTCCCTCCCTAGAGGAGGACAAATGTTTCCACTTGTGTGCGTCTCATACCGGCAAATCCAATCCCCTCACCACTCCAACTGAGTTGAGCCATGTGAAAGGTGCAGGTGTCCAAGTTAGGTCATTATCAACAAGAATCGTGCGTGTGCTTCGAAATACTCTACTTAGGCAATCAAGAATCCATTGAACTAAGTCCCGTGATCCTCAAAGAATTAAGTCAACTAGACCTGAAGTAACTCAAACCCGGTTCCTATAAGGTTCCTGTTATTAGGTATATTTTAAGGTCCAATCAAGCTTCAATCTCCGGATTTTACTTAGACTCGTTCAACTACCAAACTCAATCCAAAAAATGCAAATGCTATGCAAATGATATGCAGAATGCAGAGAATATTTTTGTGATGCAATTTTCAAAGATTTTGAACTTTTTATGGATTTTTGAAAAGATGATGATGCATATGCATTTTTTTTGTCTTTTTCAAAAAGATTTTTCAAATGTTTTTGGATTTTAATTTTGCAAATGTTTTTGGGATTTTTGAAGACAAAAAGGTTTTGGCTTAAAACAAGGTGAAAACTATGTACACGGGAGTGCTTCAAGAAATGGATTTTAAGAATTTACAAGGGTAAGTGATCAATTTTATACATATATATAGGTAGTGGATTTTGGTGAGATGTATGTATTCCTCAAACTTATTTCAAAACAATTTACACGCAATTTTTGAAAACTATAGTCCAAAATAATTTTTACAAACATTTTTGCAAACATATACACACATTTGAAAATCATTTTGCAAAGGTTTTTCAAACAGTATATATAGATTTTTCATAATATTTTTGCAACCATTTTTCAAACCATTTGCAAATCATTTTTCAAACATTTTTATTTCACACAAAGAAAAGAATTTTACAAACCACACATTTTTACAAAGGTTGAAAACATGTAACAAAATATTTTCAAAATAGTTTTCAATAGATGTTCACAAAGATTTTCAAACTATTTTTCAAACATTTTGCAAAATACATTTTCACCTGATTTATTAATCAGTAAATACAAAAAGAATATGAGGAATAATAACATCTTTTTATGAAGGATTTTTAATGAATTTTAAAGAATTATTAGCCATATTTATTACGAAAATACGAAAGTACGAGTTATGGCTAAAGTATATACGTAGTATATACGACCCCCCTATACTTAGCTTGAGCTATGTCCTCAAAAATCGGAAAGAAAAGAGAAGACATAACTCGTACTAAGTATAGGCAAGTCTAAAGAATGAATGAATCAATGAATGAGAAGTTGACCGTCCCCCCTATACTTAGGATCAAATAATCCTAAGTATAGCAGACTGTACACAACGCAGGGAGGGTCAAGGGCGGGAATGAACAGATCGTACTCAGATTGTCTCCCCCTATACTTAGGGTAAAATATCCTAAGTATAGACAAGAAGAGGAGACAATGGAGAGGATCGAAATGAAAATGACAGAACTCGGGGTGCACACCCCCCTATACTTAGGACAAAGTACGTCCTAAGTATGGAAAACTGTCTACAAGGGCGGCATCTTTTTGATAGATGAAGAAGATAGAAAAGGAAAAGAAAAAAAGAAGAAAAGAAGAAAATAATTCAACAGATGGAAGTGATATGAACAGATGGATCTGTACAGCGGAAGATGGAATTGATCACCATGTATGAGATGTAGATGATGAGAGTCAAAGGACACATCTCATACCAGAAGAATGGGGGCGACGTCAATGGTTGGCGGATCATGATCTAGATATAGCTTCAGGCGCTGACCATTGATGCGGAAGGTAGAGGAAGATGACGGTTCGGATATGTCGATGCTGCCATTGTCATGTACCTTCCTGACCACATACGGACCTTTCCACTTGCTCTGCAACTTCCCTGGGAATAATTTCATCCTGGAATCAAACAACCATACTCTCTGATCTGGCTCAAACTGTTTATGGCTGATATGCGAATCGTGCCATGTCTTCACTTTCTCTTTGTATTGTAGGCTGTTCGAAAAGGCTGTGTCTCTAAGTTCTTCCAGGGCTGCCAATTCTGCTCTTCTCTGGTCTCCTATACTCTCGGGATCCTAAAGCAACTCAGTGACTGCCCAAAAAGATTTGTGCTTGATCTCCACTGGCAAATGGCACGGCTTGCCATAGACGAGACGAAAGGGAGATGTCCCCAATGGATTCTTGAAAGAAGTCCGATAAGCCCACAAGACCGAGTCCAAAAGTTGTGACCAATCCTTTCGGTCTGGGCGGACAACTTTCTGCAAGATTGTCTTTATCTCCCGATTCGATACTTCGGCAAGACCATTAGTCTGAGGGTGATATGGAGTGGCAACCCGATGGTCAATGCCGAACTCGTCTGTAAGGGCCCTAACCTTGTCATTGATGAAGTGAGACCCCCCATCTGAAATCAAGACTCTAGGTACCCCGAACCGTGAAATGATATTTTTCCTCAAAAATTTGCAAACGGTTTTAGCATCTGCGGCTCGGGCGGGGATGGCCTCAACCCATCGACTGACATAATCAACAGCGAGCAGGATATGCTCGAATCCCTGACTCTTAGGAAATGGGCCCATGAAATCAATCCCCCATGCATCAAAAACCTCACAAAAGTGAATGGGTTGCATGGGCATCATGTCTCTCTGTCCGCAGGTTCCCATTTTCTGACAGTCAGTACATCTCTTCACGAACTCATCAGAGTCCTTGAAGAGAGTAGGCCACCATAGGCCGGATTGAAGCACCTTCTGTGCTGTCCTTTTTCCAGAATGATGTCCTCCTGCCTCAAGCTTGTGGCAGCATGTGAGGACGCTATGATGCTCTTCTTGAGGAATGCACCTCCTCCAGATACTGTCCCCTCCTTCATGATAAAGGACGGGATCCTCCCAATGGTAAAACTTGGCCTTCGTCAGGAAGGTCTCGAGTTTCTGCCTGGGCCAACCTTGTGGAACCGTCTTAGCAGCAAGATAGTTCACAATGTCGGCATACCACGGGAGCGAGGTGACAGCCAAGATCGCCTCATCTGGAAACGTCTCTGTGATAGGTGCACTGGGCTCAGATTCCTCAAGATTCTCCAATCTGGAGAGATGATCCGCCACCACATTCTTGACTCCAGGCTTGTCCTTAATCTCAATATCAAATTCCTGGAGTAGAAGGATCCATCTGGTGAGACGTGCTTTGGCATCCTTTTTAGCCATTAAGTACCGGATGGCGGTGTGATCAGTGTAGATGGTCACTCTAGATCCGAGAATGTAAGATCGATACTTATCAAGAGCAAAAACTACGGCTAGCATCTCTTTCTCAGTCACAGTGTAATTCCGCTGCGCGGCATCCAAAGTCCGGCTGGCGTAGTGAATGGCAAAAGGTAAACCATCCCTCCTCTGTCCAAGCACAGCCCCAACGGCAAAATCTGAAGCATCCGTCATGATCTCGAATGGGAGAGACCAATTGGGTGGCTGAAGGACAGGAGCTGAAACAACCATATTTTTGAGAGTTTCAAAAGATTCAAGATACTTATCATTGATAATAAACTCGGTGTCTTTTGTCAGCAAGTCAGTGAGCGGTCGGGCAATTCGACTGAAGTCCTGAATGAACCGTCGGTAGAAACCGACATGCCCCAGAAAAGACCGTAACTGACGCAAGTTGGACGGTGGATTGAGTTTTCTGATGATGTCCACCTTGGCAGGATCGACCTCCATGACCCTGTTGGAGATGATATGACCAAGGACCGTCCCCTGAGTCATCATGAAATGACTCTTCTCCCAGGATAAAACAAGGTTGACCTCAATGCAGCGCTTGAGCACACGGTCTAGGCAGTCAAGACAAGCGTCGAACCCGTCGCCATAGACCGAGAAGTCATCCATGAAGACCTCTAAACAGTCACCCACCATGTCCGAGAAGATGGACAACATGCACCTTTGGTATGTCGCCGGAGCGTTACATAGACCAAAGGGCATCCGTCTGAAAGCATAAGTCCCAAACGGACAGGTGAATGTCGTTTTCTCCTGGTCTTCGGGCGCAATGGCCACTTGATTGTATCCAGAGTACCCATCAAGAAAATAATAATGACTCTTCCCGGCTAGCCGCTCGATAATCTGATCAATGAATGGTAGCGGGAAGTGATCCTTCTTGGTGGCCTCATTCAATCGTCTGTAGTCCACACAGACCCTCCAAGAAGTTGGTACTCTGGTAGTGATCTCCTCTCCAGACTCGTTGACAACTGTAGTGATACCCGTCTTCTTAGGTATCACATGTAGCGGACTTACCCATTTGGAGTCGGAGATGGGATAGATGAAATCGGCGCTCCACCACCTTGAAATTTCTTTCATGACTACGTCTCGAAGATTCGGGTTCAGCCGTCGTTGGAACTCACGCGACGGCTTAGCGTTATCCTCAAGATAGATGTGGTGAGAGCAAAGATTTGGGCTCAGCCCCTGGAGATCAGCTATACTCCAACCGATTGCCTTGCGGTTTCTTTCAAGAACCTCCATCAGACGAGATTCTTGCTCTTCAGTCAAATCTGCTGAGATAATGACTGGGTACATTTCTGGCTCACCCGCAAGGAATCTGTATGTCATCGACTGCGGCAGAGGTTTCCGTTCTGGACAACTGGGAGGTGGCAGATCTGGCTTCTGATATGTCTGTGTAAATGCTACCAGGTCTGCATGGGAGAACTCTCGCTCTGCATGAATTTCTGACGAAGGGCGGCCTGCTGAATCATCAATAAACTGTACTGGCTCGCATTCTGTCATGGCTGTTGGCTCAGAAGGAATCAGACAAGGCAAATAATCATCAAAGTCATCCCAGTCAATGTCAGAATCCGAGGGATCAGAAGAAGATGAACATGATTGAAATTCCTCAGCACCACTCATCACAACACTGTCAGTTTCAGATATATCCTCATCCAGGGATGTGCTCTCCCGGCTCTCGACTGCCATGAGCTTGAGATATAGTGAATCTGTAGGCAAGGCGAGGGTCGGTGCTACGGGATCCTTCCAGTTGGATTCATCATCAGTCATCTCAAAATCACAAACCTGGTGGATGTCTAGCTCTCCCTCTGTCATCTGCTCGGCTTCGCTGGATTGTTCTGAGCACGCCAACTCTCTGGCTCTGGTTTGGTCGATCGTATCTATTCGTATGCTTTCGCCCTCTACGCGAAAACATACCGTCCCACTGTCATGGTCGGATACCTCCTTGACAGTGGCCAAGAATGGGCGTCCAAGTATGATGGGGGCATCGGTTACCGACTGAGGGATCTCCATGTCCAATACAACAAAGTCCACGGGGAATTTCAGCCCTTAATGGTAACGACCACGTCCTTCAACAACCCTTTCGGCCTCTTAATCGACCTATCAGCAAACTGAAGGACCGTTCTGCTTCGAAGAAGAGGGCCAAACTCAAATTGCTTGAGTAAGGCCGCCGGAAGGAGGTTGATCGAAGACCCGCTGTCTAATAGGGTACGATCGAACCGCTGCTCCTGGATCTCGCATCTGACATAGGAAGCTCCTGTATCGGGTCGCTTGGCTGGCAATGTGTTCTGAATGGCGCAGCAAGTGTCATGAGTGAGCATATGGATTTGATCTCTGTGCCTCTTCTTCCTTCGTACAGTAGTTGTCTCTTTCAAGTTCTTTTTGAAGAAGGGGATATGCTCAAATGCTTCCCGTAGAGTCAGCTGAATGTGAAATCTATCAATCATTTGGTTGCCGAACTCTACCTGTTGGGTCTTTTTTGGATTTTCTTTTTTATTCCCCTTCGCTCGGCGGAGTGCCTTAGGGAAGGGGATGGTAGGGGCCTCCTCAGATGGAGAACTAGGAATCGGTCCCTGTGCTTGTGAAGAAGGAGAATCCATACAATAATCATCATTCACCACGTATGGATCCGCAATTTGAACAGAAACCTTTCCTTTATTCATATTTTTGTTTTTCTTTTTGTTCCCACAGTCTCTAGGTACAAAAT
Source organism: Ottelia alismoides (assembly GCA_037367405.1). Lineage (NCBI taxonomy): Eukaryota > Viridiplantae > Streptophyta > Magnoliopsida > Alismatales > Hydrocharitaceae > Ottelia > Ottelia alismoides. Next base: position 848,814 of record JAZKJV010007769.1, on the reverse strand, counting down.
GTGGCAACATCACAGATGGTGGCTCAACAAAAGTAGATGTAGTGGCCTCAGCACCACCACTAGCACCGGTCTTCGCGGCATCAGCACCGTGCTCTGGTTCATTATCCAAAATGATGGCATCAGCACCACCGTCTGCAACTGGTATCACGACGGCATCAGCACCGTCGTCCTGGACTCCATCATTGGTGGCATCAGTACCACCGTCTTCAACATCGTCATTAACGACATCAGCACCGCTATTCTGCTCCTCTGGCGCTCCTGGTTCAGCATCTGGTTGTCGCTCAGAAGAGGCGCCGCCGGCTGGCATCCTACCGCTCCTAGTAGTCATAAAATCGGCATCATTCAAAGAATAAGACATGTCATTCAAATCATCACTAGGAGAAGTATCCTCTGTAAACTCTACCTGCTCAGACTTCCTTTTCAGATTATTCGAGTTAGGTTCAATCTGAGCGGGGATGGCGGCCTTGCCTTTTATGATGTCTCTCATTTCCTGCCGGAATTCATCCATCTCTTGCCTGAAAGATGCTCGCTGTTCAGATAGCAAGCGGGCAAGATCATCAAGGGCTGGGTTCTCAAAGGCAGGTCCCTGAGAACCGGATGGCTGTCCCTGCTGGAAATTGGGCTGCTGCTGCTGTTGTGGCTGATACTGGGGGGAAGGATGGTGATAGGAATGCTGAGGCTGTTGTCGCTGCCTCCACTGCTGTCCCTGATAGGCGGGACGAGGACCATTCTGATATTGCTGTTGATGGGCATACTGGGGCTGCTGGTGTTGCTGTTGTGGCTGGCTGTTCTGCTGTCCTTGGGTAGGGTTCTGCTGTTGGGACGAGGATCCACCATTGCCCCAACGGAATCCAGGGTGATCCCGACGAATCCCGGGATGAGGGTACCGGTCGTACCAAATCCCATTGACTTCCATCAATGGTTCCTGCTCAAAGGAGGGTGGAGGAAGAACTGCCAGTGGCTGCTCCGGCTGATACACCACCATCTGCGTATCCGTAGATGGCGGCTGCGATGGATAGTACGGTAATAATGGAACCGGCTCTGCTTGGATATGGTTCACCTGACGGTACGAGGTAGAGGGCTGGTTGGCATTGCTACGGCTCGGATCAGCATGTGATCTGGGAGGCTGTTGTGACTGAGTTTGTGCCTCCTGTATGCACAAGATCTGCGTCTTCAGATCACTCATGGTCTTGGCAATTTGGTTCATCTGGGCCATGCCTTGCATCTGCTTCTTCTCGAGGATCTCGAGGCGATCCAGCTTCTCACTAATGATGCCCATGTCGGCTGCGGCTGATTCAGCTTAGGCTGCGGCAGCTGACGCTGTGTTGGGACCAGCATCGATGCGGGCGATCCTCTGAAATGATCCCGCTCCTTGCGGGGGCTTCTGCTGTGTATAGACTCGGGCTTGGGCCATCACTGTGGAGTTTTCTGCCATGCCTTCATAGAGGCCCAAACGTCGTCTTCTCCCTTGGAGAAATAAGACCCACCGCCAGAGGCGTTCACAAGCCCCTGCAGCTCCGGTGTCAGCCCGCAGAAGAAACTCTGCACGAGATTGGGCTTGGAGATGTCATGATGTGGATACCGGTCGATGAGCTCTCTGAATCGATCCCAGGCTTCATGGAACTGTTAATTTGGGATCATAACGAAGTTAGTGATCATGGCTCGAGCTGCGTTGGTCCGGCCGAGAGGGTAGTACTTCTTCATGTACGCGGTCCGGAGATCTGCCCATGTATCGACGAATCGCCCAAGGTGTTTGAGCCAATATGCGGCTCTGTCAACCAAAGAGAATGGAAAGGCGATCATCTTTATAGTGTCCTCGGTCATCAACCGATCATGGATAGTGCTGCAAATCATCTCGAATTCCTGGAGGTGGAGGTGCGGCTCTTCGGTCGGCAACCCATGGAACTTGGGTAGAAGCTGGATAGTGTGGGGCCGAAGCTCGAAATCTCCGTGAATGGGCGGAAGTCTGATCCAACGGTGAGTGAGGGATGCAGCTGGGTTGTGCAACTCCCTCATGATGGTCTGTGGCGGTCGCTCAGCGTCTGGATCGCCTCCTCCTGCATCTGGTCCTCCTCCTCCTCCACCGCCACTGCCCCCAGGTCGGTTCTCTCTCATCTATGCTATCTCTCTCATCAGATCACCCATGAATGTTCCCTGGTCACGGATCTGTCTCTGCATTGTTTCCAGGGACGCTAACAAGGAGTTGTTGATGGCCACCTGATCAATTATGAATGGAGGGTGATCATGGTCATCTGGGTGCTCGCCTCTGTCTCCCATTGCTGGATTTTCTGAAAAAGCAAAAGAGGCCATCTCAGGTGCTGTCGAATGAGCCGAACTCTGTGATGCACTGAATTCTGAAACAATTGGACTGAGAGAAGGAGAATGGGAAGGGTGGTCGAGGGGGAACAAGGTGGATGTGAACTCAGGCTCGGAGAGCGGACTCTCCGAGGTATTCCTAGATGAATGAGGAGGAGTGCTGGATAGCGGTGCCGACAAGGTCGGCCTAAGAGATCTCCATCCCATCATCTTGATTATTTGGGAAGATCAGGGAAAATGCAAGAGAAGAAGAAAGGAATGAAATGAGATGCAACAAAATCGCGCACAATTATGCTGTGTTTTTGATCTTGACCTAAACAAATCTAGCAATCAAACACAAAGCAGGGGCAAGTTCACCAACTCAACACGTGAAGCCGTGAAGGTTCGGCTTTTATCTTATCAATTTTACCTTGATTCAGGAAGTTATCTTTTCACGAGTCCTTAGAACGATACGCCTGAAGGAGAGAGAGTACTGCCGGGAAAGTGTCCCCGTACTTGTCCTCCTCCTGTGTAACCTGTAACTTGCGCTTTTTGAGGTCCTTGTAACCCTTCCTGGATCCCTACTCAGCCAAAGAAATAGAGGGAGGAAGCCGATAGGCGAAACCGATACTTCGGACCTCGCTCGCAACGGAATCACCCGTGAGCGTGCAAGATCCTACTCGGACGCAGCCGGTGAGACAGACACACCCGTGAAGGCGTGGCCTAAGCTCGGTACTTCGTACAAGGTCGGCGCTCACACAATAATGAGTCACCAATGGAGACCAAGCCCTACTCGACTACGTACGATAGTAGCGCCAATACTTCGGAAATCCAGGCGATACACAAGGCATCCACAAGTTGGGTTTTTGGCTCTAATCCTTACGAAGCGCTCACCTCACTTGGAAGGAGACCTTCCCATGCAACCTGAATACAAGTGAGGGTGTTACTCTCCCCAAGCAATGAATCCAATTACCGATTTTATTTTTGGTCGAGTTTTCTTAGCAGTCCCTTTTTTAATTTTTTTAGTGTTATCGCTTCTTTTGAGTGAATTCAAACAAGCGCCTAACGGTTTTTGTATTTTCTTGATCCTACTTTGTTCCAAAATCAGAGGGAGAATAGAGTCGGAAAAGCCGTGCAAGTCGACACCAAGGTGGAAATCTCACCTTTGTGCCTAAATGATGCATGCAAAGTAAGAAGACTTACAGCGAATCCCAGCTCTCTCCATGCGGGATGCAAAGCAGAATTTATAAACCTAAACTACATGGCGATATGCAAAGACGGAAATCATCCTAGAATAGGCAATTGCTAGCATGAAGAACCACAAGCTAGCCACTAACTCTCAATCCGAGTGTCCGGTCTAGGCTCACCCCTCCTATGCTCAACACATTTGAGTTAGGAGAAAGCGCTTGTTCGGGAATGAGCTCGCGGCGCGTGGATCGAAAGCTAATAGCTAACTATTTAATTAGTCTAAGTCCAACAACGCACTATAGGAGCATGCAAAGGTAATTAGTATGTTTCGACCTATTCTAATCGAATCAAGAAGGACCTATAATCTAAGGGCTCAATCCACAAAAGAAAGGAAAAAGGAAAACAAAACCGGAAAATGACAGCGATAAAACGCGATAAAAACCGCGGTGAGCCCCCGGGTGAACAAACACCCGGAAATTAGGCCCGGTAGTGTCCAAGTGTCCAAGAGTCCAATGTACCTGTATTATTACAAATTAAGAGGTCACTCTCTCACAAAAATAAAGGGCAACTAAACTAATCACTCTCTCTCAATCCTCTTGCTCTCTCCTGCCGGCCTGGCTAAAGAAGGGCTGGCTCCGCTTCCCAAGGATGCTCCGGGTCACCTAAGAGATCCGCCTCGCTCCGCGGTTCCTCGCAAGAAGACAAGAAAGGGTGGTCAGATAGCTCAAGCAATATATATATCAAAAATGTGAGAGAGATGAAATGAAGCTATGGTAAACACTAAACACAAGTAAACAAAAATGAGCTACTCGTTGTTGCTCCCCGGCAACGGCGCCATTTGATAAACGCGAAATTCGATGTGGTCAAAATTGGTGTCTCACACAAGGCGGAGACGACCGTCGCTGTGGCGACTCACAAGTGAATCTCGTATTTAATCAACAATTAACCCACACTAAAGATCAATAGATTAGAAATAATGTGGAGTTAAAATTTATTTTTAACTCTGCACAAATGATGTATAGTGAAAAGTATGCAAAGAGTTCGAACACAGGGAGCAAACATGGTAATTCAAAAATGTGCACAAGTGAGTGTGTGTGTCAAGTGTCTACACTAAGCAAGCAATCAAAGGAAATTTTTGTGGGTTTTTTAATTTTTTTTATTTTTAATTTTTAATTTTGTATTTTTGTTTTTAATTTTCTGATTTTTATAATTTATATTATATATATATATTTTTTCAGTATTGGAATATAAAAACAATGTAATGAAAGGCTAGATAAAGGACTTATAAAAATGTGCAAAAATAATCAAAAATTCAGCAATAAAATGTTTTTGATATTTTTAGGATTTTTTACTGTTTTTGTGATTTTTTGGGTATTTTTCAAGGTATTTTTGGTATTTTTAAAGACTGAAATAAGTCAAATCAGTGAAATAAGTGCTGGCTGTGAATAAAATGGAAGTTAAAAATAGCAACAGCAATCAAAATTTTTTACACTATTTTTCAAATAAAGAGAACAAAATGAAGAACAAACCGCAACTGAGTTTGTATTTTTTGGAGTTTTCTTTAATTTTATATATTTTTCTGAAGTTTTTGAGTCTTTTTAAATTTTTAGTGTTTTTCTTTTGAGATTTTTAATGATTTTTGGACTGACACTAAAATATGGTAAAATAGACACTAGGTAATTTTTTTTGGAATTTTTCGAAGTGTTTTAATATTTTTTTGGTATTTTCTAAGCTAAACAGTGCATAAAAAGCAAGTTTTTGAATTTTAATAAATATAAAAATAAAATAAAATCAAAAACTAAAATTATAGCGTGGAAGAACAAGTGTCCAGGAGCTTAACCCTATTTTTGTGGAAGTTTTGGGGCTAATATGATGGTTTAAATAATTAGAACAAGCATCTAAACAATTAACAGGCCTGGCAGGTGTATATTTGCAATTTCTCAAACATCCAGGGGCTCACATGCAAAATTTCCACAAAAATATAAACTAAATATTCAATTTTAAGGGCCAAACATCAATTACAAAACCCGGAGGGGTATCGATGTAAATTGCCCACCAGGGCGCGTGACTCGCACGCACCTGGCAGGGACCAAAATGCAATATTTGACACTATCAGGGGGGTCGATGCAAAATATCCCAAAGTTTTACTCTGTAATACAAAATCTTGGGACTAAACCGAAATAACTAAACCCCAGGGGGGTCCTTGCAAAAAGCCCACCACCTCATGTGTACAGGTCACGTGAGGTGACGTGGCGGAGGACCTAGACGTAAATATAAAGAGCTTGGGGGTCTTTGTGCAAATATTACAAAAAGATTACACTACAGACAAAAGTTTTAGGACTAAAAGATAAATACAAAATGCGTGAGGGTTTAGTGTGCAAATTACCCTCGGCGCGCGATCCAACGGCGATGAAGGAGCCACTTAGACACGTGGCGCGTTGAGGACGGCCGATGACGTTTCGCTGGTGAAGGTCTGAGATTAGATCTCGGCTGAGATCGACGGTGGCTGGGTGCGGATGATCGAACGGTCCACGCTAAATCTGGAGGGGCTCCCTTGATCGGACGGTAGCGAAGGCGGCTGGAAGAACAAGGCGGAGCTCCAGCGGGGCGAAGTTCCTCGAGCTCCTCCTGCCAGCTCCGGTGGCTTTTGAGCTTCAAAATCGGGCTGCTGCCTCCTCAGGTCCTCCTCTCTCGCCTGGAGTCGTCAAAAAGCCACGACGGTGGCCGTGGTGCTCGCTGGGGGCTGGCGGAGCTGTGAGGCTTCGTTGGCTCCGGTGAGCTCAAAACTCGAGCTCCAGGTGTCTTCACTTCAACTTTGACCTGCAAAAATGGTCAAAGGGTCCAGGGCAAACTGCCTGGACCCTTGGATGGTCGTGGGGAGGCGTAACACGCGGTGGCGACGAACGACCGGAGGTGCGCTCCGGCCACAGTGATGGATCGAACGATTGAGTCAACGGAACTCTAATTTTTTTGAGGGTTTTTCATCCTTAGGTTGACAGGAGTAAAATGCATGAAAGAAATAACGGGGAAGGGGGTCCTCGATGGCCGGAGCCAGAGGAAGAAGATACCTCGACCGGCGTACTTACGGGAGGTGGTGGAAGCGCCTCCGACCTCGGGTGCCTTGGCTGATGGCTTCGCGGTGGAGCTGTCACCTCCAGGAAGCTCTGGAGCTAGGATTAGGCGCGAGGGGTGGACCGAAGGTGTTCAAAATTCAATCGCAAGGTCGGGGGTGTCTCTTATTTGGTTTGACCCTGAGTTGTAGGAGTCCAAAGACCAAGAAAAATCTTGCGCCACAGTGATGCTTAGCCCGATGTAATCACATGGCGAGCAAGATGGATGGTAGGTGGAGAGATTTGCAGAAGAAAGTTTCGCGAAAGGATGAAAGTTTATGCCTCGAAAAATCCGCAAATGCAGGGAGAAAACGAGGTGGCAGAGCTACAGGGAGGGTAGGGCGTCCAGTTGACCGAAGTCAACTGTTGACGCCTCCTGGTTGGTCCACGTGGACCAACCAGGAAAAACCCTAAAAATTATTTTGAAAAATCAATTAAAAATAGAATAATACCGAATTAATTAATGGTTATAAAATAAAAAATATTCATCATTTTATGTAGTATTTTATTATGATTTTTAATTAATTTTATGAAGTATATTTTTATAAGTTTGCTTTTTTCCCTATATAGGTATAATACCTATGTATTTCCGTATTTAATTTTTATTTTGTGTATTTTAATTTTATTATTTTTATTTATTATTTTCTAAAATTCTAAGATACTTTTATGTACACAAATATATTTTTATTTAATTTTTCAGATATGTTTTGTGTATTAAATAAAATAGAAGCATATTTTACATAGATATAAGTACAGGTATAATACCTATGTGTCAAATATGTATGTATTTTATTTGGTATTTTATTTAGGTTTTTATTCCAATTTTAATGTACATAATTATTATAAGTAATATTTACAACATTATAAAAATATGAAATTGAATAAATATTGAATAAAGAATAAATTGAATATTTTAATCTGTACAATGTACAATAGGGGTCCAAAACTCAACTTTCAAACCGTAGCTTCGCCAAATGCGAAACCACCACCATTAAATAGATTATTTTATTCTATATACAATTAAAGGTGAGTATGCTGCATTTGGAGTTGTCGTTTGTGAGATACGGGTCTGGGAATTTGGCATTCTGGATTTTTATTCAGACCATAACTTTTTATCTGTACATTATTTTTCTGTGAAATCAATTTTGTATTTTTCTTTATTAAATTATCTACAACTTTCATATACAAAGTTTCTTTATTTGATGTATAAAAAGTGGAACCAAAAATAGGTCACAAAATGAATAAAAAATGAATAGAATGTAGAGGTATTTTATCTGTATTTCTGACCTTATCTCCCCCTACTTTATTCCTTGTCGACCTATTCATCAAGATGCCTAGGTCTCGGGGGTTTTGAGTCATAAAATATTTACAATATTTTATTCTTTTTATTTTCTTTATTTATTCTATAATTTTGTCTTTAATTACAGTATTTTATACACTATTTGAATGTACATGCATGGATGCTAATATGATGAAATTAAAGGTATTTACAGGCATTTGCTAGGGTTTTTGGTGCCAAAATGATAGAATAAAGATGATGAAATGTGGATTCATCAAGCAGCCGCAGCCTGCTATCATCATTCTCCCCACTCCTGTCGCTATCCTCCACAAACTCCCTTCCGACCGCGTGCAGGTTCCTCAACCAACAATGGATGCAAGGGATGGCTCCAGAGAAAGAGACAAGATTATTTTTTTATTTAGATTAGATTCCAGCCGTTAGATCGTTCATTGGTTAGATTAACTCAACCATCTGGTTGAGTTAACGAAGTAAAGTAACGGAAGGTTATAGGTGTAAGACGACACACTTATTCGGGGTCCTGAACGTAATTCGCGATTATGCAGGGTTATGAATGTTATTGCGATATTACTCAGGGTTATGGGTGTAAAAATCTCAAAGATAATTTGACAACGAATAATACTCGATATCTTATCTTTATTTTCGCAAGATATTGCAACTAATATTCAAATTATTTTTTGTCTTAAGTCAATTTTATTGTACTGACATCATTAAATTGGAAGGGACATGAATGCAAAATAATTGATGTTTAGAAGTACGTAATTTATTATACAAAGCAGTGTTTGTGTGATTACATACACATACATCTAGAACTACATAAATACTTATATGTCTGAATGCTATAAACTATTAACATTTACAAATATATGTATAATTATAAGATTTACAGGCATATTTATACAATTACATAAGATTCAGGTGTGTGTGTGTAAAAGCTTCGTGGTATTTCAAAAGTATTATTTTTTTCAATCATGATTACATATTCATCCTTTTAAGGATAAAATATTAAAAACATATCACATATATGTCTTAATTCTCATTTATAGTACTTATTTTGAAACGTCTAAACATACTGAACTTTGAAGCGACTTAGTATCTATAGTTTAGAGTTGCGGAAGCTTAATTAATGCATTTTGACCTTCCGTTACCTCTCATGTCAAGTCTTCAAACATTTATGATGCAGATTTTTACCTTAAGTATATCTATATTTTACATGATTTTTAATCTAACCATGACATAATTTTTATACATAATTCTTACTAATATATTAGTTCATAAAAATTCCCACAAGTAAATATAACTATCCAAATTAAATTTTCTCCGCCGCGAAGCGTGAGGAGTATGTTTCTAGTTTGTTTTAAAAGATGGTAGTCTAGCAGCAGGAGAAAATAAGGCCTTCCTTTTTCCACGATACAAGTGTCGAAGGTGCAAAGAAGCGATTTAAAAGATGGTAGTCTAGCAGCAGGAGAAAATAAGGCCTTCCTTTTTCCACGATACAAGTGTCGAAGGTGCAAAGAAGCGATTCTAGTTGGGAAAAAGAGTGTTCAAAAGTATTCGGCTCAATAGGTATCCGGCTTGACCCATCCATTTTGACCCTAAACTCTCAGGTACCCATTTGAAAATGATGGGTCGGGTATCCATAATGTCATGACCCGTGTCCCATATAAAAACTCGACGGGTACCCACGAGTACTCAGTTGGAAGCTTCCACTATCAATTGATTCACAAAAATGCAAATGATTAGATACAAATATTAATATAGATGTTACATTATTCTTATCTATTTTAAAAATATAGAAATGCATGCGGATATAAATATCGGTGAATATGAAAAACATATTGCCAAATCATTAAAAATGAATACCGGCATGAAATTGATGCAAATTAGATAGGAAAAATAATAGAATCAAAATTGTATAGATAAGATGAAATTTATATGTATGGGTTGGCTCATACATGTACCCATTTTGAAATCGAAATATATATGGATGTCAAAATTTGAATTAACATATATGATAACAAATTGGATACGATCCAAATTGATATACATACAGATGCCAAACATGATGATAATGAATACAATTGAATACGAATTGTATCGCACATGCACGCGTGCGCGCACGCACCCCCCACCCACACATGTGCCTGCGCCCGCGCCCATGCAAACGCCCACATCGACGCACACACACACATCGCGATAACCAATTGTGATAATAATTAATACACCTATTTACGAACAGGAATATATACTTATATATTGTTTGTTATGTTGTCCTCCAATTATATATATTTACATCTCGTTTATCTGTATTTGATTCATATGAAGATGAACCTACATGAATGTGTCATTATTGGATCCGTATTCGATAGTATTCCTTCCGATTGCATGTATTTATATAGTTTACATTATCTACATAGTTTTATATAAAAAATAAATATCCTCATTAATTTATTTGTCTATGTTTATTTATCCCTATCTGAATGCATTCTGTAGCATTCAGATTTTCATATTCGGCATTATCATTATTAGTATGATATAGATACGGATACACATAGTTGTACATATCGTTTGCATTTTTATATATGTCACCTTTCACTAGAAGTATCTCTCTTAATCCCCACGGGTACCCGTGAGTAGCCAACATCCATTGCCATTAGTCGGGTACCCTTACAATTGAGTACCCATTGGAATGGGACGGGTCGACTCGTTACCCAATACCAATGGGGCGGGACGGGTCACGATCAAATGGAGCGGATACCCGCCCCATGAACACCCCTACTAACTACTGACCAATTCAACAACAATCACTTCTTCTTGTGTATTCTATTATGAAAATAAGTACTATTTAGTTTAACTAATAATATATATAATATATAATATTTTATATGTTAAAATATTATGATGTAAGATATTTACGTTATGTATGCATTTCATTAGCGATATGTAAAAGTATGCATATTATATATTTATCGGTATATATTGCATATTTATGTTTGTTTGTATCTTTGTATATATTGTTTATTCGCATGAATTTGTTTATATCTATCTGTTTGTGTATGTATGTGTATGTATTAACAACATATGCAAATGCAATACACATACATAATACTAAAATAACTTTGCATGTTAATATATGCACTTACAAATGTATAACTTTGCTATCTATTTATTGATTTTTGTAAATATATTTATGTTATTTTTATTGGTTTTATCAACTATTTCAATGATATTTAAATTTGTATTTTACACATTTTTATATATTCCGGTCTCATCGACTGGCTCAGCTACGTTTTCATCATCGGTTCGTTTTAATCCAGTTTTAAAAAATTATAATGTCATCATCTGGTTGAACTAGTTTAATTCCTTGGTCCAACTTGAATTGACCTTTTCAATAAGGTTTCCGGTTCAGCTTATAGTTCGGATTCAAAAACATTGAGAAAAAGTAAATTAGTCCCGAGGGGTGCTCATTTGAGAAAAAAGGAGCTTTATCCCTCCTTATTCCTCAAATTTCCTATTTGTATATAGATGGTCAACATTGTGATCATGGGATAAATATGAAGGATAACATTTGGTCCACTACCATTTCATTATTGACTTCTCTCGTCATAAAAATACAAATAACTATCACTTATCTAATAATTTTATCTAACCTTACTAGCTTATCCCTCCTCCTTCTTCTTCTGCAACCGAATAGAGAATAATAACCAACTATTATGTATCCCCCCTTATTTCTCATTATCCTCTCCCTTCAACTGATTAGCTATTGTTCATACACAGGCGGATCTTGGCGATTGGCTACTGTTCAACTACTTATGCCGATGTTGTTCTTGGATTGCTGAAGGTGAAGAAAAGGGTTTAAGGAGGGGGTGTTGGTTGCCGACAATGGTAGTAGGGCGAGCGAGGGGGCATGAGTCAAAGGGAGGAGGGAGAAAAGAGAGAGGAGGTTGGTGGTATTTATTAAAATTAAAAGAAATAAAAAGAATAAGTAAATGACAATCATAGGGTGTGGTGTGGTTAGATCAACTCACTTGAGCAATTTATTTATTGGACCAATAAAATGAAGGGTTATGGATGAGAGATGGAGTGACTATTTGAAGCTTCTCATGTAATTATAAATTATCAATTATCGATGATTATGCACGATATTTGAAAGTATACGAGGTTATGCATATAAAAATCCCTTATTATTAATGAGATTCCTAATCAGTACAATTGCTTCATTAAATAAATTTCACAAACAATGAATATACAATAAACCCACAAAAGGCTTGTGAGTGAACTCGAGTTTGAGTTCGAGTCACCATTCTTGAACTCGAAATTTATCATGTCAGAACTTGAGTCCGAGTTTGCTTATTTGAGTCTGAATCGGGTTTGACTCGACTGATTCAATGCAACATACACATAATTCCGGACATGCCGTCAACTTTATTTTTTGGGATTTTATCACTTGTGCCCCTCCGAGATATCGCAATATCAGTTATGCCCCTATTTTTTTTGGTAATATCAGTTGTGCCCCTCACTTCTTTCTTCGTCATCAGTTGTGCCCTTCCGTCAAATTGGCCGTCAAAAAATTGAAATAACCATAGTTTACTCAAACTATGATGTGGTTAAGAGGGGTATTATGGTCAGAATAAAATCAAATGAGGAGGAGGAGCTCGAGGGAGGAGCTCGGGGCGGACCGCGACGGAGGGAGGGGGAGGCCCAGGGGGCGGGAGCGGCGGGAAGCAGGGGACGGGGCGAGGCAGGGGGCGGCGCGGGGAGCATGGGGCGAGGCAGGGGGCGGCGCCTCGGCCCCCCTGCTGCCCTCCCTCCTTCCTCCGTTCCACCCAAGAAGTGGCAGCGCCTCGGACGTAACCTCACCGGAGCCATCTCGGCCGCAAGAACTCCCTCAACCTCGGCGCCCTCCGCGACCAGATAGCCGCCGTCAGGACTTCCGGTCCCAAGGAGAAGCTCCTGTGGGGCGACGTCGTGCGCAACCTCACGCAGCTCTACCCAGGTAGCCAACTCCTCGAGAATCTCATCGCCAGCATCCGCCGCCACTTTGAGTCCCTTCCCAACAGGTGAGAACAAATCAAGATATTTCTTAGATATTCTGATGTTCAACGAAGAACCCACTTCATGGCATTGTTCGATCCATCCGCAGTTACGCGCAAGCCGGCCACGACATGAGGAGGTGCTCCTGCATACCCATCTCGTGGGCTTTCGTCTCCGGCGCCCTCGACACCTCTACCATCTCCTGCAAGAAGATCCAAATCTACGAGCGCAGGGGTCTCACTCTCGGTGTTGTCACGCTCCTCGTCCACCATGGAGGCGAGAGCGTCGGCGCCGCCGTGAGGTCTGCCGTGAAGAAGCCCAAGAACGGCTCCGTGAAGCTCCACTTTGGGCAACCACGATGCCGATGGTGACTCCACCGGCAGCGAGAAGGAGACCCTCCCAAACCCACTACCGGAATCGTCTCTAGTTGTCTCCATCGATGAATGGCAATCGATACGGTCAGGTGGGGAGGAGATTGGAAGGTGGCTTCTGAGCTCCAACCAGATCGAACTCTGTTGCAATCTGCTGGGGCGGGGAGGGAGGAGTAGGAGGTTGGAGGAGGAGGAAGAGGAGTAGGAGGTTGGAGGTGAGGGAAGAGGATGGGGGAAGAGGAGGAAGAAAAGAGGATGAGGAAGAGGGTTTAAAATGACCATTCAACCTTTTTTTAAAAATTAATTCAGCTTATGTCCTCAAAGTTAACGTCCGTTTGCACTGTGGATGGACGGTCACTAACCCGAGGGACACAAGTGATAAAATAGCAAGAAGTGAGGGGCACAACTGATATTACCAAAAAAATAGGGGCATAACTGATATTGCGATATCTCGGAGGAGCACAAGTGATAAAATCCCTTATTTTTTTCCACTGCACATAATTCCGGACATTCCGGACATGCAACTTTATTATTTTATTAACACTTTTTAAAATTCTTCCTTTAAAGTAATATATATCTTTTTGAATCATGCGATTGCAGTTTTGCAAAATTGTAAGTTTAAGCCACACGTTAGAGAACATATGCTAGTTTTTATCAGTCATAAGTAAACTCTTTCACAGGAAACAATTTAGTAAAGACACAAAATTTTGAATGGCGGTTCAAGATGTCTTGCTAGACCAAGCCATAAAGAATGCAATATTCATTCGATATGCTTAAATCTTTTCCATTTGTTCTGTTGAACCTAGTTGAAGAATTGTTTTTCTGCACTCTCCACAAGAAGGATAGGCGAAGCTCACCACCGTTCTATATCGTACCAGATGGGGATTCATTTATACTGAGAATACTGTATAAACTCCAGTTGGTTAGGATTTTCCATATCCTTTGTATTTTTCTATTATATATATACACACACTAAAAACAATCGTCACATTCCGAGGATGTAACCCAATTAATGGTAAATCGGTAAATCCGTGTGCATGTGATTTACTTCGTTTGCGTTTATTTCAGCTAGTTGTGACACTTTTTGACATTTAATCGAAGCTAGTTAAATACTCTTATTTTTATTTTTATTTTATAGTTAGGTGAGAGGGTTAATGAATCCCAACGCTTTTTCATAAAAGTTGATCTCATCTTTGCAGGGGCATTTCTTCTTCTTCTTCATATCACTTGAATTTATGATGACGAACAAGAAGATGACTCTCTTCCTCAAAAGATTGTACCATCTCACCGTGTCATGCCACTACCCAGAGTCACCATCATTTTTTTTAAAAGGTCGTATTTGATTACATAAAAAAGAAGGGGTAGGGTGATACATTGTATCCAAGTCACCATAGCATCGACAAGGCTCCCTAGTTTGCCTCTGCAATGTAAGATCCGGGGGGGGGGGGGGGGGTGGGGGTGGGGGTGGGGGGGGGGGGGGGAGGATGGGGTTGGTGAAGCAACGAGATGGGTAGGGGGAAGGTTGAAGGTTAAAGGGAACAATCACAAAGTAAAGCATCATCTTTAGCTATAATAGAGGGTGGCTTAGATGTATCGTCGAACAATCTCGCACATCGTTCCTTCCAGATCGAACACCAGATTGGTGTACTCTTGACGGTTATCTGCCAATGTGATTTTGAGTGAGGAATTAAGTTATGATTTTTTTTTAAAAATAATGCAAGTTGTTCCTTGGTAGGAAAAATTGAGAAAGTGTAAACACATGTATTGTAAATTGACAGTTTAGAAGTAAGTGATCAAGGGTTTCAACCGCATCGAGGCATAGGGACATGCATTTGCCGAGGGATAAGATAAGAAGCCAATTTTGTCTTGCATAATGGGTTGATCGTGGGCGATTGACCATAGGAAAAAGGAGACGCATGGGTGGAAGGCTTTGGACCAAAATTATTAATGGAGTTTAGGGCCCAATCCATCATGGGCCAAGAGAGAGTAAAGGTCCTTTGGACACGTATGGAGTTGGTTCTGCCAAGGAAAAAAGGTTGAGTCTTCGGAAGGGGGTTTAGATGGATATCATCGAGGATGGTCTTCAGCTCATGAATCTCAAGGGTTGGACATGCTCAATTTGTAAGGGCTTTAAATCAAATTTCCTTCGCCGAAAGGGTTCACAGAGATTGGGATAGGGAGGAGTTTTTATTATTCGCAAGGGACCAGAGGTCTGGGAATATATCTACGCGGGGGGTTTGGGGGGATGTTGCAGTTAAACTTGTCCGGCGAAAGGAGTGTTTCGCCTCCATTTTCCACCATTTTACTCATAGTTCCTCTGATGATCGTTGATCCTTTCTTAACAAAACGCTAGAAGGGGGAGTCTCAATGACTAGGTTTGGTGTTTAGGGGGATGGGCCTACTGTTATGGTATTTTGCCTTTATTAATGAGGAGCATGTTGGGTTTTTGTTCTCTATGATCTTGATCTAGGATTTTGAGAGTAGAGTATTGTTTAGGATTTCTAATTTTTGGATTCCTCATCCATCATTATCCTTGGGTCGATGAATGTGTTACCTGGCATTGTGTCTGTTACTATCTGAACCTGTTCCATTCTAGAGAAATCACCTTTGAATTTTGTCAATGATATTAATGACATGTTTGGAAGTTTTATAGATGCAAACATGTGATTGACTTGGGGCGTAGTGCCACTCGTGACGGGAGAGGCAACATACGAGATTTTCGGCCTTGTAGTTTCTTCTCAAATTTCCCAGTTAACTATGCCCAATTTGTATGCTTGAGGGATTTAGGAGTAAGGTTGAGCCCATGGATGGATGTTTTATCCTTATTAACGAATAAACTTGAGAACATAGTGAAGGTTCTTGGTGTGACTTTTAGGCAGTCGATGAATATGTGATTCATTAACATTTCTGTCATATTTTATCTTAAAATCCTTAAAAAATACATGTAAATATGCATTAATATTCTTTTTTAAATAAAAAATACATTCATGAATAAAAATCCACTTTTATGCATTAAGAATATAAAAAAATAAAAAAGGTGAACTGTAAATATGTATATATTGTACAATATGACTTAGAAAATATAAATATAGCTGCAAAATATATTTATATAACCTAACCCTCGAGACCAAATCAACATGAATTGGTCGACAAATAATAAAGTAGGGAGAGATAAGGCGCAAAATCGAAGAATAACTAACTCTATTTATAAAATATTAATTACATTTATTATATATATATATAATCTTCACAAAATTATATTTGACTCATATGTATATCTTTTTTACCAAACTCTTCACCATCATGTAGATAAAAATATGTATAAA
Organism: Ottelia alismoides; assembly: GCA_037367405.1. Taxonomy (NCBI): domain Eukaryota; kingdom Viridiplantae; phylum Streptophyta; class Magnoliopsida; order Alismatales; family Hydrocharitaceae; genus Ottelia; species Ottelia alismoides. The sequence goes on along the minus strand of JAZKJV010007769.1, from coordinate 832,193 downwards.
AATATGAAAATAAATAAAAATTCTAGCATGTATATATGCCAAGTAATCATAACTCCAAATTGTCGATTTCGAAACTTTCGAACCTCGTAACTTCGTCATATGAACTCTAAATTCACTCTACTAACATTTAAAGTTCAAGATATACAATTCTCCAAGTAATGAAGGTGGTTTCATCTAAAACAAAGTTCATTTGCAAAAACTCAATCTTTGGATCTAATGACAATGGGGTTTCCGGGTTTTTAAATTTATTTATACATAGTATTTAAATTATAATCATTTTAGCCATTTTTAATTATTTCTTGATATTATAATTTATTTATAAAATAAAATCCAAAATTAAAGTCCTTATTTAATATTTTAAATAAATCAGAAACTCATAAAAACAATCATAAATGAACTACACTGAATATATTTATTTATTTATTTATCTATGTAAAGTAAATTATTAAATGCCATAAAAATTTATATAAACTCAATTTATTATTATGTAAATTAATAAAATATAAAAATAGTACCTTATTTATTAAAATATTCAATTAAAAATACAAGTTCTATTTATGAAATACAATATATGTATATTTATTAGTATTTTATTTATATATCATGATATATACATTATTTATATAAGTATAATATACCATAATTTAGATAATTTAATTATCTACATTTTTTATTTTTCACAATTTTTGAAATAACCTTATTTACTATTTATTATCTAATTACAAATGCATTTTAGCTCTTGGAATTTTGTGGGGCTAACACGTGTTAGTACCATATTCATCTTCCCCAAGAAGCCCTAACTTCATTCTGTTTCACTATGTTAATGACCCATCTTCACCTATTTTTCTCACCTTCAATTCTCCATCGACCTCCATTCTAATCCATCAATCTTCACGACTATACTACGCTAATCCATGCCATTGGATCAAATCGCCATAACAACCCCTTATCTCTCCTAAAAAAGCCACCCAAAGTTGCTTGAAACATCTAACTTCCCTTCCATTTCAGTTCAGTTCTAACTGAGCAACCCACACTCCAGAGCCCGATTCCTCTTCTCCAGGTGACAACCAGTGAGGTCGATCGACAAGGGATGTTGGCAGGAGGACTCCAAGGCATTCTACCGCCTTGAATCGCAAGCAGCAGCTTTGCATACATCTCGAATCAACGCCGGGTTATTGAGAGAATATCTGGAGATCATACATCTCCGTTCCACAGGCGATTCAACACCTCCGTCCTCCATTGTCATTCTAATTAGATCTCCGCTCCTCATCTCTTTCCTCTCTTCTCTACTCAAACCCTCAATTCTTCTCTTATTCCTTTTCTTCTCCTTAGTTTCATCTTTAATTTTACTACACAAATCGATCCCGATCACCTTCATTTATCTGATCATCACATCTGTTAGAAAATCGGAAGCGGAAGCGTAACATGGAAAAGATAAATAACGAATAAAGAACAACGGGATCTTACGTGGAACCTACTCTGTGTGGAGCGGGATGAAACCACGGGAGAAGCCCTCTAAGGGGCATGTTTTTCTATTCACTTTCTCAATGAGTACAAGAGGTCTGGGGCTCCTTATATAGCCTCTCCAGAGCCTCCAAGTCCCACCGTTGGACGATGTGGGAGTAAACACTGGATGGGGTAAATGGATCTCCTCCAGGATGCATTTACCCTGTTACAACTCAATGGGCGCATACAACTTATACTCCAACACCCCCCCTCAAGCTGGAGCATGCAATGCTCAGCTTGGACAAACATAAAGAGACTCAACTCAACGCTATAGGACACTACGGACAATATCAACCCAACACGCACATTGCTGCAGTCGAGGACGTTGCTTCTCATGCCGTGCAGGTGAGGAGGACGAATGGGCTGGAGTGTGAGTCAACTGAAGACTCGTAATCTGACCATCGAGTCTGAAACTGCGCCTGAAGTCTCCTCGTCGGAGAACTGGGTCTCTCCCATCTGGCTCAGAGAATGGTGCACTGCTCTGGTGTACCTATGATACCACATGAAAACCCTTGCCCTCAAGGGAATGGTCCTCTGCTCTGGAGTCCCTATGGCTCACATGAAAACTCTGGCCGAACAACAACAAGAATGATGGGGACCTTGAACAACTGATGGCAACATATGCTAATCTGACAATGACCGCACACTCGTGCGTGTCTGAAACTGGAGACTCGGAAACAATGATCGTCGAGTCTGAACAACTGTAGAGTCTGATCAACTAGCTGGTCTAGAGACTGGCATCTGAATCTGGAATCTGGATCATAAACAGACCTATGACTCTACATATACTCCCCCTTTCTCCCATACTGGTCGGAAAACCGAGAAATCGACCACGTTGGGAGAAGACAATATAATGAGGGAAAACAAAACATGAACTTGCGGCTTTTTATCATCATTTTTTAAGCCGCCAATTTTTTTGTAACTTTTAAAAAGCCGTTTCAACCCTTTTTTTATGGCTTTTGTTGCATTTTTTTAAAATGCGTGCGGCTTTTTTTATTGCACGTGCCTTTTCTCTCTTTCTTCTTCTTTTCTCTTCTCTCTCTTTTTTTTAATAAAATAAATTTGGTCCAATTGGACCCAAAGATATTGGCCCAATTAGATGTTACAAAATATAGCTCTCCCCCTCTTGAAATAACTCTCGGCCTCACTCAAAAAATTAAGATTTTTTTTAATATATCACGTACGGCAGGCCACTTCTCCCCCTTTTTTCTTTTTTTACCCATTAGGGTTCCCCTTGGGGAACCCCGTCTCTCGTGAAAAGGCAACCGCTCTTGAAGGGAGGTCGATGGGTGCGCCGCCTGCGCCAGAGGCTGGAGATGGCCGCGTCGCTTGAGAAGTTGGGAGCCCCGCCACCAGGATCTTCAAGACACGCACGGGTCTCGTGGGGATGAAGGAGAGGGCTCCGCTTGGATCTGAGATCGCCGGCACCGCTGGGGGGGATTCGGCCGCGCATGAAGGCGGCGGCGCAGGGGATTTGGCCGCGTGTGAAGGCGCGTGAAGGCACCGCTGGGACTCGTCTGGGAGTGCCGCTGACTGGGAGAGGTGCGGCGGTGCGCCGCTTGCAAGTAGGGTGATGCGCCTGGGGAGGTTGCGTGCCACGGATGGGCTGGGGCCTGGAGCGGCGTGGATGAAGTTTCTGTCCATCGGCATCACCAGCGGGGAGGGTCTTTGCAAGAGACCCAAATAGGGTTTCGACGTGGATGCGCCTGGATACGCGCCCTGTGTGCGGGTCTGGGCTAGGAAGAGGATGGCTAGGGCCATCGTTGGCGCCTGGAAGATTGCGGCTCGTGGAGTGCCGCTTGACGCGGTGATCTGGGAGAATGGGGCGCCGCCAACCACTGGAGAGACTGGGGATTGGGCCACCTACCGCCTGGGGTTTGAGGGGCAGCCGCCCTGCGCCTAGGGCTTGCGCACAGGAGATTTGTGCATTCAATCTTCACAGGATCAGGGCTGGAGCCGGGCAGCTTGCTGATAGGGTGGATCGAAGAGAAACCAGATGCTTGCAGAGAAGCCAGATGCCGTGGCTTCTGCTTTGGATCATATGCTTCGAGAAAGAAACCCTCCACGGTGATCTCGCTGCCAGAACAAAGATTAGGGTTCCTGACGGGAACCCTAAAACTTGGATCTTGAAAAAAAACTAAGAATAATTTTCCTCTCAAACAATCTTCAAGAACGACGAATAATATATCGAATCTCGAATACACAAAATAAATAATATAAAACTCCTCGAGAATCGAACCCGCTCTGATATCATGTTAGAAAATCGGAATCGGAAGCGTAACATGGAAAATATAAATAATGAATAAAGAACAACGGGATTTTACGTGGAACCCTACTCCGCGAGGAGCGGGATGAAACCACGGGAGAAGCCCTCTAAGGGCGTGTTTTTCTATTCACTTTCTCAATGAGTAGAGGAGGTCTGGGGCTCCTTATATAGCCTCTCCAGAGCCTCCAAGTCCCACCGTTGGACGATGTGGGACTAAACACTGGATGAGGTAAATGGATCTCCTCCAGGATCTATTTACCCTGTTACAACTCAATGGGCGCATACAACTTATACTCCAACAACATCCACATATCAGTCCCATCATTTCCATTCTATCTCGTTATCTCTATACACCTCTGATCATGCATAATGATCGGAGTTAGGAGCTCGAGCTCTCACCTACTAGTAGCTCCTCCATTCCTCATTTCCGTATTTGGAATCTAACATCAGTACGAGTTTGGCAACCTCGATCTTTAAATTCATTTATAGGACTTAGGAGCATAGACAGCTCTGCATCACGGTGAGCTCCATCAGATCGTGAATGAAGAGCAAGCATCTGAATTGGTGAAGCTTCACGAAGCACGGTTGATCCTAAATCATCACCCACAAATCTCCTGAAGCTTCGAGTCGTGATTTGGGGAAGATCTTAAAGTTAACCATAGCTCAGATCGCCACCTCTCGATCATCTGGGAAGAACAAGTGCAACAGCCTCCGCACCTAATCACCAGAACATTTATTCGGAGATTCGAGAGCTCTACCTTGAGAACGTGCCGCTACCTGGAATCTAAGCACTCGTCGAGGAAGATCATCCATGCATAATAATTCTACTGTGAAGCACCTGGACCTTAGATCAACCACTGCCGCTCGCTAAGAGCGCCTGGAAATCGGCAGGAGGAAGATCTCGCCGCCGCCTGAAGAAGAATTGGGGAAGAACTCGCAAATTACAATCATGCGACACCTGTCATGGACCAACGAACATGATCAAGTCTCCACGTTCTGATCTCAACCATTCATAGCGAAGGGGTAGATAAACATAAATCCACCAAGTTCCTGCAATATGCGTGCGCCTCCAGAAGACATTATATTTGCATTTAGGTCCCTTTACTAGGATCTAAATGCAAAATAACTTTTATTCTTTCAGAATTTTTATTACATTCGTACCCCTGAACTTTTTGTGATCTTTGAATACTCTAGAGACATTATTTTTCTTTGCTTTTTCTAGGGTAGTTACACAACTACCTTAGAAAGGTTTTACTACAATTTCAAGGTTTTTCATCATTTAATTGTTTTGTTTTGATTTTTTGAAGTTTACCATCATTGTGTGTTTTCTTTGTGTGTTTCTTCAAGCATGTTGCTTGGTTTTCTTTCTTGTTTCTACACATACACACACATTGTCACCTATATACTACATAGTAAATTGTTTTGCAAAATATATTATCTATTTTGAAAATTAAAAAAAATCCAATTTCTTTTCTTCCAACTTGAAAAACTACTTAGAATAGTATATTACACTATACTCCACCTATTATATAGTATCATCATTTTCAAAAAATTAACCACTTTTGAAAATCAAATAAAATATCAAAAAAAGATAAAAAATGTGCAAAATTTAAAACCAAATAAAAATTTAAAAATTAAAAAAAAACCCATAAAAAAGAGTTCGTGAAGAAGAAATTAAGCGTAAAATCGATCTATATTCCCAAGTATATTTCCGGCCTCCTTGTGTTCAACCCATAAACACTTACCTGGTTAATATCAAGTGAAAAGAGAAAGAGATACACATTTTCTTATATTCATTCATCCACTCACTCTCTATATTATTTCTTTGGATTACGCCTCTCCTCAGGAGTACTGCATTCGATGGCTTCTCAAAAGCCATAAAGGGGAGCGTTATCAGCAACGTTTCGCACTTTCATCAAATTTGATGAAGATTAGGATATTTTCAGCGAACAGTATAATGGAAATGTGTATATCCTCTCCGAGTAAGTGAAATCCATCAATCATGTGATTCGCAGTCAGGTTCTGAAGTATTTGATCTAGAATGCTGATGGTATTGATGAATAGGAGGGAGGAAAGGGGGTCAGTTTGGAGAGCACCTCTACTAGGCTTGAAAAAACCAGATGTTAAGTTGCTTGTCTTAAGAGAGAGGAAAATGGTTTCGAGGGTGGCCTGGACCCACTTTGAGAAGGTTTTGATGCAACCGATCATCGATAGGTTCTGAAGAATGGAAGACCAATTGACTATATCAAAGGCATTTTTAGGTAAATTTTGAAAACCATAGCTTTGGTTCCTTGCCTATCCCAGGTCGAGAGAATTTCAAAGGTTATGCCGAAGGCATTAGAGGCTCCTCTAGATTTGAGAAAGGCACATTAGGAGGGGTAATGAGCTTCGCGAGTTAGGGGCCCCAATGGTTAGCGAGAACTTTAGAGATTATTATAAGGGGGAGGTTAATAAGGATGACGTGTGATGTATCGATTTGCTGCAGGAGCACCTAATGCCCGGTCTTAGAGGGTCTGTGGTATACGATAAGACGGATCCGGCAATCGTTGTATCGACATGTAACAATCAACCCACGACAATATATAACAATGAAAACAAGTGAGGTGAAATTTATTATACCTTACAAAAATGTGTATAGCACGCAAGCAATAGGGGTCGAACCACTGAGAACAACGGAGGATAGGTATAACTATTATTAACTAATAATAACTAATAATAATTTTTGTATTTTTTATTTATTTTATGATTTTTTATGGGTTTTTAATTATATTTGATTTTTTTTATGGATTTTTAGCGGATATATATTTTTTATATTTTATAAATTTTTAATTTTAATTTTCTTTTTAATTTTTCAAAAGTTTAAATTCTTTTTTATTTTTAAAATATTATATATATTTATATATAATAATAATAATTTTATTATAGATAATATAAGTAATACAAGATATATAGTGTATATAGGATTATATATATACACTCAAAATTTAGAAAAGAAAATATTGTTGTATTTTTTATATTTTTCTATTTTTTTGATTATTTTTATGTATTTTTGCTAATTTTTATGCATTCTTAAAATATTACAATGTACAAAACAATGATTAAAATAATATAGCTGAATTGTATTAGGTTCTAAAAATATATAATAGGCTCAAAATTTTCTAAAACTGTTTTTAATACGTAGAATAGAATACAACGAAAAATATTGAATAGAAAATAGTTTTTTTAATTTTACTTATTTTTTTACTGATTTTATGGTATTTTTAAGGTTTTGCAGTTTTTAAGGTTTTCTTTTTATATTTTTTAGTGATTTTTGTTCTTAAGTTAGAAAATGAGGAAAATGAGGTTGCCCCCTAGGGGGATCTAACTTAGCTCCCCCCGTCCTATTTTCTTTAATTTTTTTATTTTTTTGAATTTTCTTTCGTGAATATTCATCATTATATCCCTATATTATGTCATAAAAATTTCGTGTGAAACAGAGACTCCTACGGCCTCCATCCAGACAATCATTTTTTTAACGGTCTCAGGATTTTTTAAATCGACGCCGTCTGGATGGAGGTCGTAGGAGTCTCTGTTTTGCATGAAATTTGAATGACATAATATAAGGATATAATAATGAATTTACATAATTTTTATTTTTCAAAAAAATAAAAAAAGCACGTGAAAAATAGGGCAGGGGGAGCTAAGTTAGCTCCCCCTAGGGGGCATACACATTTTACCCTTAGAATGTATAATAATATAGGTACTTTAGTTTTTTTGGAACTTTTAAAAGTGGTTTTATATTTTTTTAGATTTTCCTTATAAGAGCTACAAATATTAAATCGAGGCATCTATTCTATGACAGATCTTAACTTACCCTTCCCTCTCACCTGGAAAGCATACTAGCTCCGCGCATCATCCCCGGGCTGTCGTGATTAGACAGTGAATAAAAAGCTTGTTTTTAATTTTTTATAAATAGGAAATTAACTTAAAATGTCTAGTGAAAAATATGCATGATAAATATAGCTAACAGAAACTTTAGGTATTTTTTTACAATTTTTAGAGATATAACACTATTTTTATTAATAAATATACACAAAATAAAATTCTAGATCTCACATGGACCTATTTGTAGTTTAATCAAAGTTTAAATGCATTTAATAATGTTTTAAAAGAATCCATGGGCATCAGAGAAATTTGACCAATTAAATTCTCATCTAATAAATGCATGGTAGGGGTATAAATGCAAATAGAATAAAGACCATATCTTTGTATGCAAATTTTAGAGAAAGTTAATATATTTATATAGATTTTATTATTAAAAATGAATATCCAAAGGTGTAGGGGCTTGGATACAAAATGTCCAGACCCTCACGTGTGTAGGCACGTGAGGTGACTAAGAGTGGACCTAGATAAAAATATATGGAAGTTAGGGGCTCCTTTTGCAAATATTTCTATAAAATTTACACTAAATAAAATATTTACAAGGTTGAATAAATATTACAAAATAGAGGAGGGGTTCTTCAATATTTACCAACTTATGCGTGCAATCCAACATCCGATTGATCTTCAGTAATACATGTGGACAACTAGGATGGTATGCTACCATTCCGACGATGGACTTGTGAGATTATATCTACAATGAGATCTGAAGGTGTTGACGTGACTCCATCCAACGACATTTGAAGAATTTAGAGTGGTGGCGTGATCTGATGGTTGTTGTTATTCCCCAAGAACATGGGAGAATAGTGCTGAAGGCGAGCTTCGATCGAAGCTATCTCTCCACTTCGTTCATCCTTTTTCATTGCATAGATGCTCAATGTGTTTGCAGATATCTGTAGCAACTGGTGCCCTCTTTGGTAGTCTGGGCCCTTTCGATGGGACCTAGAGCTTGTGGAGAAGTGCTACACATGGGAGCCCTCGTTTCTGAATCAAAGACCCCTCAAACGAGGCTCTAAGCCCCTTAGACCTTCATGGTTAGCTCACATACAAAAGGGGGAAAGGTCTTGGTCTTCCATTTAGGTGTTATGGCGAAGGTTGAAGCAGAGCGGGGAGGTCTCGATGAAGGCTATAGCAGAAACATTGATCTCCTGATATGAAGCGGATCAGGTTGAATGGAGATGGAGAAGCGATCGAGGAAGGTAGGGAGGCATAATGGTGGTCATAATAGAGCACAATTTTACGATGAACGGAGCTGGAGCGGAAGCTCCAGCTTAAGCTAAATAAAAAACTACATTGATCAGTTAATCGATTAAACTAACAACTAAACTAAGCTAAGGGAAGAAAATGACATTAAAAATATGAAGAAAAATCAGCTCATACATGTAGAATAGGGAGCAGAGAAGCTTCACCAGCAAAGCTCTAGCTAGGCAGATCACACCTCTTCTCGACCTTATCTACGCCGGCAAGGAAGAGGAGCTCCTCGCTGTCACCAACGGATTCAACCCAGGGAGTCCTATTGGAGTTAAAGAGGAGAAACATGGATCAAAAGGCAAAAACTGCAATTGGAGGTTTATTTACGCACAACACAAAGGTCAATCTTGTGAAGGGTTTATAGATCGAAGAGTCGTATCTACAATGGGGCTAGAGGTTGAGCGTGGTAGAGGGATGCTAGATGGAGATGTTTCATGGAGGTCAATGGTCAAATGGGGGAATGTGCGAGGTGGAATAGGAGACATGAGGCTCTAACGTGTTAGGCGGGGAAGGCATACAATTGACCCAAAGGTCAACAAAAGACGTACCCTGATTGGTCCACGTGGACGAATTAGGAGATAGCAGGGATTAAATCCCTTATTAATCAGTCTAAAATAATAAACAATTTTATTAGTTAAAAGTCAAAACATAAAATATGATTATATTTTATGTATTATTTTATTATGATTTTTATTTTTTACAAGCTTATTTATTAGGCACTATTTTTTACATGTATGCATATAGATATAAATACTAGTATTTTGAGTATTTTAATTTATTTTATTTTGTACTCTTAATTTTATTAATATATGTATATATTTTAATAATATATAATATATTTAAATATATATTTACATCTTTTTGTTTTATTTTTCTTATTTTATTTATGTACTTAAATAAATAGGGGTATATATTATAGGTATAGTATGCCTATATATTTTAATACCTTATTTCTTTTAATGTATTTTTAATGATTTTATTTTATGCTTAGATTTTAAATATATTTCACATAATATTTACAAGTATTAAAAAATGTAAGGAAGTTAAAAATATAAAGAATGAATAAAATGAATAAAATATACATGTATACGGGACAATAGGACCCCAGAAAGCTAGCTTTTGCATCTTAGCTCTATTTTTAATGAAACTACCTTCATTATATATGTAATTTATTTTTAAGAACAATAATGGCGAATTTAATGAACTTTCAGCTTGTATGGAGAAGATATTGATCTATGAATTTTTGTCTGTGGTTTTTTTCCTATGTGTGTCCCACTCACATTGTGCGTTATTTTTCTATGCAATTATTTTTGCATTATTCTATATATTTTTACATACAATTTTCATGCTGAGGGTTTTATTATTTGAGATGTATATAATGAATAATAAAATATATGAAAATGGTTATTTTTATTAATTGAATTAGGGTTTTTAGTGTATTTTCTGTTAATCACCATATCCCCCTACTTTATTTCTGGTCGACCAAGTCAATATTGACTTGGTGTCAAGGTTTAGGGTCATTCAATATCTTTTGAAATTAATTATATATATATTTACATAGTATTTATAAGTCAAATAATGACTGTTATTTTGTACAATTTGATGTTATTTACGTGCATTTGCTTAGGGATTAAAGGCCGAAATGAAAGAATAAAGGTGATGAAATGGAGATTTATCACTCACTATACTTGCCTTTGCTTGTCCCTAACAAACACTTATGATAATGAGTGCATAAAAAGAAAATAAATAAAAGAAGAAGAAAGTACTTGGAATAATTTTGATTCTTAAACTTATCTTAATAAAATGAAAGTTTAGAGCTCAGTTAAGACCTTTGGATTTCAAGTTTTTCGAAACCACATTCAGATTAGGAATTATGACATAACATCCCTTAGGTTCCATGTTCCTCTATTCATTTCAATCCAATAGCCTAATCAGAATTGTACTTTCAAACTCATATTCTTGTAACCTTGCAAGGGAAAGTACCATGTGTGTGAATTGTGTTATCTCTATTAGCCATGTGAGCCCGGGGCAAAACACTTCTATAATAAATATTATTGTAATCTTATATATATATCAATAAATGTTATTGATTTATTCCACTCCTTATCTGAGATTAAATGAATGAATGCACTATAAGGTCTCTTTGTACAATTAGGCTTATGTATCATGGCCATCTTAATGATCATACAACTGTTGATTCCAAATGTTGAATCATAGAGGCCGATGCTTTATGATATCTAAAGGGTTAGATTGAGGGCTCATCAAGTACCATCAAATGATTAATAGGAAAGTATTTGCATCCTCAGAAGAAGATGTCAATTCTTCTTTCAAGGATGATATGTAACACGACCTCTTGATGCAGGTCTTGTGCATAGGAATAGAGATTCCGAGGTGCTAGATAAGTTAGGTCAAAGAGTCTACTTAACGAGATCGAGATAACCAAGACCTATGTCGTATACTATCACGATATAGGCACACATCCTTGACCGGAGAAAGATGTGTTACTATATGTTTGAGTATGCATATTTGACAGACCGATAGGTTGATGACTTAGACAAGGTTTATACACTGACGAGCTGGTGTGCATACAAGGGCATATGAGTAATACGATCTCTCAAAGGTATTATACAGTTCATTAATGAACCGTAATACATGAGCTCACTCGTGAGAGATCTGGATAAATTTCCGTGCACGGTCATCTTGAATTGGATGCCTGACAAAATTTATCGGAATGATATATGATTTTGGAAATCATATGATCGATACCAACACCCAATGATCAATTGAGAAGCTTAATGATAAAATCCGGAAGAAGACAATTGAAATATGATCTAATACTTCGGGTTTAATCTAGGTCTTCCAGTATGCAGCATGTACTGGTATCAGGATTACTCGAGGATGATGTGATCGTAAATGATTGTATAACCGTGACACTTCCATTCGAAGGGTATGATGTGACATGTTTGGATTTTAGTGACTTCTCTCAGTAGATTAATAATCTAATCTTAGTCCAAAATATTGGATATTGATCTGAATGTGATTCAAATACAATAAGAAGGTTATACTCATAGTTTGATTCAATAAAACATCTTTGAGAGGTTCCCGATATCTGAATTTGGGATATGATCTCAATCCATGTCACTATATACAGAATGTACAGTTTCCCTATCCTTATTTCCAAGTATCCGCGAAGAAAGTGCATTATTGTTGAAAGAGTTTGAGGAAAATTCGGTTGTTGAAAATATATCCGAGTAAGGGAAACTAGATAATTAAATGTTATTTAATTATCATAAATAATGTGAATATGATTCATATTATTTAGACACATGAGAAGAGTTTTCTAAGATAATTAATTATTATTTAATTATCAAAGGTATTATTAATGTAGATATCATTATCCATAATAATCATAATATTATAAATTTGATTAATAATATATTAGAAATAGTTAATTGTAAATAGGATTTACAGATTAAATTTTGATGTAAATTGTATTCACATTGTACAATTAATTGTAAATATAATTTACATTTTATTGGGTGATTGAATTTCATTCATAATTGTCAATGGTTTTGTTTACAATGGTCACAAATAATTTGTAATAATTATTTGGTGATATTTTGATGATTAAAGATTTCATGATATATAATCTAATTTAATAAGATACATTAAGATTGGTGATGAATACCCATTCATCACTCTTTATTCTTATATTTTAGCTACAAAAACCTTTGCAAATACATGTAGATATGTGTAAATAGGAATAATTAGCAAAAGCATGCATTGTGTAAAAACCTATATTTAGCATGTTTTTGTGCAAAAATAAAAGAAAAAAGATTAAAAAGAAAAAGAGGGAAATATTTAGAATAAATATTGAGCAACCTAACCCAAGGGAGGGCTCAGCATGGGCCTGACCGCATAAAAGCCAAGTAGAGGGAGATAGGGGCTCATGTGTATATATTTATGTAAATAAAATAAATATGTTTTCCTCACCAAAAATATACTTGTAAATACTTGTATATATTTATTTATAAAACCAAAAGAAAAAATTAAAAATCAAAAAGATTAAAAATACCCTTTCACCATGTACATAAACCATGCCTATATATTTATTTAACCTTGTAAATAAATAAAGTTATTTTCCAAACTTTTTGTAAATATTCTATGCTAAATATTGTAAATAAATAAAATAAAAAGAATCAAAACAAAAATCTAATAAAAATAACAAAATTAAAAATACAAAAATACATTGTACATATACCTTGTATATAGTTGTACATAACTATTTATTTTACCTATGTATATAAATAATAAAAATAAAATAAAAAGACCCTTTTATTCCTTATTTTATGCTATAAATAAATAAAATATAAAATAGGAATAAAATTGTACAAAAATAATAATAAAAAATCAAAAATAAAAAACCTACATATTGTATATATACCTATATATAGCTATATAATGTAAATACCTTATTTTTATTTCCAAAAATAAATTAAAAATCACCAAAAAATAGAAAAAAATAAAATAAAAATAGTTTGTGTTTTGAGTTTTTACAAAATCGGGCCATAACTACCTTAATTTTGAGCTTTAAAATCCTGCCACGTGGCCTGACCCCATTGGGTCCTGGGGATGTTGACCGCCCGGTCAACTGGCCCCCCCAGGACCACTTTTCACGGACTCGAGCATCGGACCCATCTTCTCGGATTTATACCCGCTCGACCCGATCACCAATCCACCAAGCCCCGGGTCCGAATCGTTCCCCTTGCATCCGGCATCCTCGCCGGAGTCGCTCCCTCGGGATCCGCGCGCTCATGAGCTTGCCCGGACCCCCTCTTCTCGGACCCCTAGCCATATAAAGCTGGAGCTCAGCTGCCTTCCCGCGCCATCTTTGGCCATTTGCTTCATTCTCCAGTGAGCTCCAGAGAGAGAGAGAGGTGACAGCTCGCGCCTCGACCTGTTGCAGCGAGGAGAGGAGGTGAAAACCATCGATCCGGCGATACACCCGCCGCAGCTCCGCCCTGAGCAAGAGCCAGAGCCTCGGACGTCGACGCTCCTTGAGGCGAGGATCCAGAGCTGCCCAAGCTCGCCCCCAGTCGACCCATCCACCCAGGTAGCTTAGATTTTGTCTCTAGTGCCTTAATTTACGATTAGCCCCAATTCGCGCCGCCATCGATTTTCGCTGATTCCGACCGCCTCACCCTCCCGTTCGACCATCGGAATCCACCATCGCCTTCACCTTCCTCCCACGCACGTTCTCCGCACCCCGTTCAACCCAGCTCGCACAGGAGCTGGGGATTTGAGCTCCTCCGTCCATCCCCTCGCCGGAGCTCGACCACTTCACCTCCCCGACCACTTTCACCACGCCTAACGGGGTCGAGGCAGTTTGCCCTCGACCCGCGAGTTTGCTAGCACACTTTGCAGGTTCATCCAAGCCCATCCGAGGGCTTGGACCATTTGGTCTAGCTGCTCCACCTCCGCCGACCTCGCCAGAGCTCCCCAGGACTCTGTTGGGTCATCGGAGGCCTCCATTAGACGTGGAGGGCCCGCAGCTTCCTTCTCCGATCTTCAGCGAGCTTCCAGGAGGAGACCAGTGCCGTCACGAGCCCGGCGAAGTTCGCCGGAGCCCTGTTCGTCCACCATCCTTCTTCGCCGTCCGATCGAGCCCGAGCTCCAGATTTGATCACGTTCGTCCATTCGAGGAGCAGCATCGACCGCCAGATCCTTCGAGGGCCGATCTCCACCGTTGATCCAGCGAGGTTCATCCACTACCCCCGTCCACCATTCGATCTTCCACGTGGCAGTGCCTGGACCGTCTGATCAACGTCGAAGACCCAGCCTTGGGCGCCACCCATTCCCAGCCGTCCATCTACCCACGTGGCGCCCATCCGTCGGCTCGACTTAATAAAGGACACCTTTGCCTTGGTCATTCGGACGGTCATCAGAATGTGGCCCGCAGCTTCCTTCTCCGATCTTCAGCGAGCTTCCAGGAGGAGACCAGTGCCGTCACGAGCCCGGCGAAGTTCGCCGGAGCCCTGTTTGTCCACCATCCTTCTTCGCCGTCCGATCGAGCCCGAGCTCCAGATTTGATCACGTTCGTCCATTCGAGGAGCAGCATCGACCGCCAGATCCTTCGAGGGCCGATCTCCACCGTTGATCCAGCGAGGTTCAGCCACTACCCCCGTCCACCATTCGATCTTCCACGTGGCAGCGCCTGGACCGTCTGATCAACGTCGAAGACCCAGCCTTGGGCGCCACCCATTCCTAGCCGTCCATCTACCCACGTGGCGCCCATCCGTCGGCTCGACTTAATAAAGGGTAATTTATCCCTTAGGCCCTTAGCTTTAGTCTTGTTTTATTTCAGTCCTGTAAATATTTTTCGTATTTTATTTACTTTGGTACATTTGCACTTTGGACCCTGTCTTGTTTTCTTATTGCATGTATGCCCCTGTGTGTAGTGTGTCACGTGCTTCGACACGTGTTCTTCTGGGATATTTGCATTGATGCCCTTGTAGTTCTGGATGTTATGAAATGAATGAAACTTTTTGATTAATTGCATTTATACCCCTGTGCGTGGTTGTTTTGCGCATGTGCGTTAATTTTTGGGTTATTTGCAACATAGCCCCCTGGACTTTTGGTACGAGTTACCAATAGGTCCTCGGGACTTATTTTTATTACATATAGGTCCCTGAGTGCCCCAGGCACGCGCTTGGCGCGTGATTTGCTGGGTATTTTGCACCTGGACCCCCAGAACTTTGGGTATTTGCATTCCAGTCCCTGTGCACCGTACCCTCTTGTCATTTTTGAATAAAATATCAAATCACCTCCAAATTCGACGAAAATTTGAAACATGGCTCCTGCCATGGTGTAGGATTTTTGTGAATTTTTGAGGACATTTTTGATTTCGTTTGTTATTTTTAAAAATTCAAAAACCTTAGTTTTTGCTACTGTCTAGATTTAAAAATCATAAAAAAATATAAAAACTCCCCTAAAAATTCTATAAAAATTAGTCACTGTTTAGTTTGTGTTCCTTGATTTTCTAGCCAATTTTGGCTATTTTTCATTGCTTAAAAACCTTAAAAACTTAAAAACCCCAAAAAACCCATAATAATTCTAATAAATACATTAAAAATCCAAAAACAATAAATCTGGTACCTAAATTTTCCTTATTTCATCTATTTTATAGGAAAATTACCTCCAGGCCTTTTTGAAGTCATTAGGTATTTTATCTAGGGACTTTAGGCTTGGCTGGACAGTGCCCCTTGTTTTTGTTACTGTTTGATTTTTAGAAATTAAAATATACATCAGAAAAATCTCAAAAATTCACCAAAAACATAAAAAATATAAAACACATAAAAATATTTTTGTTTTAATTTTTGGTTGAATTTTGTTGCTTGAAATAATTTGTTGAAGTGTGATTGTTTTTGTTTTTCTTATTTTCTTTATATATTAAAAATCCAAAAAAATATAAAAATAATTAAAAACCACTAAAAAAATATTTTGTCTTTTATTTTATTTATTTTTACTACTTCGTAGGCCTTCGGCCAATCCGTGCTCCTCGAGTTCGACCCTGGGTGCTATACCAGGTTAAACATATATCATGACCACTTCTTCGTGCTTGATTGATTTTATTTGTTTCGAGTGGTTCATTTTTCTTGTTGACCCGAGTCTGAGTGATTGAGGTCACAACGACCTTTTAGACACCTTTGCCTTGGTCATTCGGACGGTCATCAGAATGGCGCCGTTGCCGGGGAGCACGGCTTAGTAGTTTTATTTTTCCTTTAGTTTTTATTTTCGCGGCTTTTCGCGGCTCTTTCAGAGCTCGCGGCTCTTCGTGGCTTTTGTTTATATTTTCTTTTTGTTTTATTTTGCTTTATTTCCTTTTTCTTTTATTTTTATTTTTGTCTTCTTTTGTGTGTTTATTTTATTTCACATTTTTGCATATATACCCTTTTTATTTTTATTTTTATTTTCACTTATTTTTCCTTTATTATATTATTGGTTCTGACCACTCTATCTTCTCTTGCGAGGGCCCGAGGACCGAGGCGGCTGATTTCGAGAAGCCGGCACAACCGCGAGATTCGGAGGCGGCTCCTTTCTTCGTGGAGCCGCAGGAGAGAGTGAGAGAGAGTTGAGTGGGCGAGGTTTTTATTTTATTTCCATTATTATTGTAATAATACAGGACCTTCTCAGACACTTGGACTCCTCTACCGTAGCGGGTCTGTTTCGCCGAGCACCGGTGTGCTCGGGGGGACCCTTAGGACCTTCGCGGTTTTTCGCGGTTTTCACGCGACTTTCTTTTTCTTTTATTTCTGTCTTTTCCGGTTTTTCGCGGTTTTTGCTTGTGCCCCTAGACTTAGGAATTTCTGGTGACTGTGCCGTACTTAGTAGGATCCACACACCTAACTGCTTATCTGTTCCTATAGATCGTTGATTGGACCTACTTAAAAATCATTAATAAAAATAACCGATCCACTTACCTTCGTAGCCTACGTGCCGCAGCCCGTCCTGTAAAGCGCTTACTCCTACCCCCGATTTGTCGGACAGAGGAGGGACGGGCCAAGACCGGACTCTTTGGCTTGGAGGTCGGTGACCGGTTAGACGGTTCATCGCTAGAATTGCTCATCTAGGACTCAGCTTTACCGCTGCATCATTTAGGTTAGTTTCTTTTCAGTCTTTAAATTCTGCGCGGATCATCTTGCATGTAGAGTGCTGGAGACAGGTACGCATTTCTTACTCAGCATGCATCATTGATTTATCACGCATCGGCTTTTTCGTCTTCTCCCCCTGTTTTGGACTTAATAACCAGGAGAACCGAAAAATTTGTTAGGCCGTTTGTTTTTGCTTTGAAAAATACTAAAAAGTGAAACCATAAAATTGGGACTGGTTAATTCTATTGATCTTAAAAACTGCTCACCCTAAAAATTCTGTCTTGGGGAGAGCAACCCCCTCATTGTATGGTTTGGATGCGCGAGAGAGTGACCCGCACCCTAGGTAGAGCCCCCCGGTGCTAGTCCCGACTGATTACCGACTTTTCCGTGCGGGCCAGTCGGCTGGGATAGCATCGGATATCCTAACAGGTCACGTAAGCGCTCTGATATTTTGTGTGTTCACCAAATAAAATTGACAAGATAATTTGACCAAACTTTCACGGTCTTCAGCTCGCGTTGCGTTGGTGAACCGGGGGTTTGTTTTCTGATCATAATTTTTCCAGACCTCATCCGCCTTACTCGCCAGATCAAGATGATGGGTAGACGATCTCTTAGGCAGCCTCTGGCTGCACTGCTTTCGGGCACGTCTGCCTCATCATCTAGGTTGGCCCGCGAGAGCTCAGACCCGCTCTCCGAGCCCGAGTACGATTCCACCCTGTTCCCCCTCGATCCCCTTTCTGTTCTACCTGAGAGACACGAGCCCGAGGAGAGACTGATTGATTTGACAGCACCTGAGTTGGGCTCGTTTGATTTTGCAGACGTCGTCATGGCCGGAGCCGGCAGTTCAGATGATCACTCCCGTCAGCCCGAGCATTTTGTACTTGACCAGGGAGCGATCAACTCCACCCTGATCGCATCACTCGAGACAGTCCAGCAGCAGTTGCACGATCAGGGGGTATTCATGATAGAGATGAGGCGAGAGTTGGAGAGGCTCAGAGCAGAGCGAGACCAGCAGAGCGAGCCTGAGGAGATACATGATGCAGAGGCACGAGCCGCAGCAGCCGCAGCCGCAACAGCAGCCGCAGCCGCCGCAGCGGGAGGCGCCGCGGCAGGAGGACCACCACGACCGATGCGGGATTTACACAATCCCGGATCTACTCTGATGCATCACTGGGTAGTGGTGCCAGCGATCGTGGGGACTTCAAGTTCCCCCCGAACACCTTGCAGATGCTACCCCGCTTCCACGGACTCGCCACTGAGGAGCCCCACCTCCACCTCCAGGAGTTTCTGATGATCTGCAGTACTGTCCACGACCGCCATGTGGACCAGGACACAATCCGGATGATAGCCTTCCCGTTTTCACTGGCAGATAGAGTAGCCACCTGGCTGAAGCATCTTGGGAGGTTTGTCTACACCTGGGAGCAGCTCCGCACCGAGTACTTGAACAAGTACTATCCACTCGGGCGGACGAATGCAGCGAGGGCCCTGATCAGCAACTTCTCCATGTTCCCCAACGAGCAGTTTCACGAGGCATGGGAGAGGTTTCGAGAGCTTCTAGATCGATGCCCGCACCACGACATCACGAAGCCGAACCTTGTGCAGAGCTTCTTCAGCGGGTTGACACCAGAGCTTCAGGGCCTGGTGAATGCTTCTTGTGGCGGGTCCTATTTCGCCAAGGACCACGACTAGGTCTGGGCCATCTTTGAGGAGATGGCTGAGAACTATATGGTGATGTCTCAGACCAGGTTGTATACTCAGAAGACCCAACCACAGCAGCCAGGACCCGTGCAGTACCATCGGATAGCACGGGTAGATGCAGGTCCATCCAGTTCGTCCGCAGTCGCAGCAGCACAGGCAGAGTCGACAGCTGCGGACATGGGCATTATCAGCGATAAGTTGGACCGCATGGAGCTGATTGAGAAGAAGCAGTGCCAGAGCATCACTCAGATGGAACAGATGGCACAGGTTCTGAGCGACATGAAGACACAACTCATGTGTCTCCAGGAGGCACAGACGGCTCCTCAGCCCCGTCTTCAGTCGCGAGGCGACTCCGGCAGCAGAAGCAGCTCGTCCCAGCACTCCAGCACCCCTGTGCAGCCTAGACAGGTTCACCTTGTACAAGCGGAGCCGTACCAGCAGCCGCAGCCCACCTACCAGTCCCCACCATCTCCAGAGATGCAGATGGTGGTCTACCAGCCGGACCAGCCTCTGGCAGTACTCCCGCCAGCCCCCTACGATGCCGAGCCGTTGATGGATGTCAACGGGATTTGGTATGACCGCCCCCAGCCTGGGATCCGACGAGACCATCCCGGATTCAGGTGGGGGAGTGGTGGTGCCCAGCCCCAGCAGCAGCCGTCAGGACAGGGAGGGCAGTACTCCCAGCAGAGAGATCACCACCAGCCGCAGCAGCAGCCCCCAGCATACCAGCAGCACCAGCCATCATCCTTCGTTCCTCGTCCCTATCAGCAGCAGGGACAGTCGTGGAGACGTGAGCAGCAGGCTCACCCAGTTCAGCAGCAGCACCCTTCCTCATACCCCTCTTACCACCAGCAGCAGTTCCAGCAGCCTCACCCCCAGAGAGGCTACCCGTCGGGCTCCCACGAGAGCCCCACTTTGGATGACATCGCCCGCCTCCTCACGGACCAGCAGGCCACATTCAGACGGGAGATGGACGAGTTCCGCCAGGAGATGCGGGACTTGGTGAGAGGGAAGGCCGCCATTCCAACCCAGATCGAGCCGAATCCGAACAACCTCAAGAGGAAATCTGAGCAGGTAGTACACACTGAGTTTGCCACTCCTAGTGACCCATTTGTTGATACATCTTCGGATCTATTTGATGCTGATTTTGTCACACTTAGGAGCGGTAGGACCCCAGCAGGCGGCGGCGCCTCATCTGAGCTTCACCATGAGGATACTTCAGAGGCGCCACATGAGGAGGAGGAGAGCGGTACTGATGCCGCTCCAGATGATGACGGTGGCACTGAGGCCACCACGGATGCTGATCCCACCGGCGGTACTGAGGCCGCCGCTTCACCAGTTCGAGGAGGTGGTACTGATGCCACCCGTTTAGCCGAGCCAGCCCGCGGTACTGATGCCGCGAGACGTCTACCAGCAGCAGCAGCAGAGCCAGCCCGTGGTGGTACTGAGGCCACCAGTGTTTGTCGTGATAGAGATGTTGTCTTTCCTTCAGTTCATGTACCTCAGAATACTGTTGTAAATAAAGGAAAAGGTTTAGTTTCTTCTGGTCCCACTGTGGTGCATGATGTATGTGTGGATCCGGTCATCGAACCGTCTAGGCCTTTTCCTAGTCCTTCATCTGCGAAGGACCCTGTGATCCCCTTCCCTAGAGCCCTTCAGATGGGGAAGGGGAAGAAAAAAGAAAATCCAAAAAAGAGAGAGCTTGAGGAGTTCAGCCAGAGCATGATCGATCGATTCCACATCCAGCTAACCCTCCAGGAGGCTTTGCAGCACATCCCCCTTCTCCAGCGATCTTTGAGAGACAGGACTACAGTCAGGAGGAGGAGGAGGAACCACACTTCTGAGATCCATGTGCTGACGAAAGCCACGTGTTTTGCGATCCAGAACCGACTGCCAGCCAAGAGGCCAGATTCAGGGGCCCCGTATGTCAGATGCCAGATCAGTGAGCAGAGGTTCGACCGTACTCTTCTAGATAGCGGATCTTCGATCAACCTTCTTCCGGCAGCCCTTCTCGACCGCTTCGAGTTGGGCACTCTTCGACAGAGCAGGACAGTCCTTCAGTTCGCTGATCGATCTGTCAAGAGGCCGAGGGGGTTATTACGAGACGTTATCGTCACGATTCAGGGCCTGAAATTCCCCGTGGACTTCGTAGTGTTGGACATGGAGATCCCTGAGTCAGTGACCGATACCCTCATCATCCTTGGTCGTCCATTCTTGGCCACAGCCAAGGCGGTGACTGATCATGATAGTGGGAAGGTGTACTTTCGCGTCGAGGGCGAGAGTATACAAATAGAGACGGTCGAGGACTACAGAGCTAGAGAGAGAGCCCGCTCAGATGCGAGTACAGATTCAGAGCCGCTGACAGACGCAGAGCCAGACATCCACCAGGACTGTGATTTTGTGATCGCAGACGATGAGGCAGCTTGGGCAGATCCGGTAGCACAGACCATCCTCTCATATTCAGATACAGCTGATGCCGAGATGATAGCAGAGGAGAGTCTGGAGAGCACAACCTTGGTTCAGGATACCATAGAGGCAGCAGAGCCGGTCCTTGATCGCGACACGATTTTCAATGATGGTGGTGCTGAGGCCACCTTGCTTTACGGTGGTACTGATGCCACCACGGTTGATACAGATCCCTCGGATTCAGAGTCTGATTGGGTCGATTGTGATGATCAGATGCCAGACCTGATTCCACCTGAGCCTACAGATGAGGAGGAGGCAGATGCAGAGCAGACCAGAGACAGTACAGTTGAGCAGCCTTCTTCCGATCCAGTTTGCGAGAGTACGCTTTCACTTTCCCAGGCAGATTTGGCAGACTTAGCAGCATTTACTCAGTTTCTTCCACAGCCAGATTTGCCAGCACCCAGCATTCCAGAGCTGAAGCCACTCCCTACTTCGCTGAAGTATCGATTCCTTGCGGGCGATCCAGAGATGTACCCAGTCATCATCTCCGCCGAGTTGATTGGAGAGCAGGAATCCCGTTTGATGGGGGTTCTTGAAAAGAACCGCAAGGCGATCGGATGGAGCATAGCAGATCTCCACGGGATTAGCCCATCAGTGTGCTCCCACCATATCTATCTCGAGGAGGGGGCGAAGCCGTCGCGTGAGTTCCAGCGGCGTCTGAACCCCAACCTGAGAGAGGTCGTGATGAAGGAAATATCGAAATGGTGGAGTGCAGATTTTATTTATCCCATTTCCGACTCCAAGTGGGTCAGCCCCTTGCATGTGGTGCCCAAGAAGACGGGCATCACGACTGTGATCAGTGAGTCGGGAGAGGAGATCGCTACACGAGTACCCACCTCTTGGAGGGTTTGTGTTGACTACAGGAGACTCAACCAAGCCACCAAGAAGGACCATTTCCCCCTACCTTTTATTGACCAGATCATTGAGAGTCTGGCAGGGAAGAGACATTATTGCTTCCTGGATGGGTACTCGGGCTACAACCAAGTGGCCATCGCTCCTGAGGATCAGGAGAAGACCACCTTTACCTGTCCCTTCGGCACATATGCTTTTCGACGCATGCCATTTGGGCTATGCAATGCCCCTGCGACTTTTCAGAGGTGCATGCTGTCGATCTTCTCGGACATGGTAGGGGAGTGTTTGGAGGTCTTCATGGACGATTTCTCGGTCTACGGCGACGGATTCGACTCCTGTCTTGACTGCCTAGAC
This sequence comes from Ottelia alismoides, assembly GCA_037367405.1. Classification (NCBI taxonomy): domain Eukaryota; kingdom Viridiplantae; phylum Streptophyta; class Magnoliopsida; order Alismatales; family Hydrocharitaceae; genus Ottelia; species Ottelia alismoides. The sequence continues at coordinate 809,231 of JAZKJV010007769.1, read as the reverse complement.
CGGGTACTCCAGCGATGTATTGAGTATCATTTGGTTTTATCTTGGGAGAAGAGTCACTTCATGGTGACTCAAGGGACGGTGCTTGGCCACATCATCTCCAACAAGGGCATGGAGGTTGATCCGGCCAAGGTTGATGTCATTAAGAAACTCACACCGCCGTCCAATCTGAGGCAGCTACGGTCATTCCTGGGGCACGTTGGATTTTATAGGAGGTTCATTCAGGATTTCAGCAGGATTGCCCGACCGTTGACTGACCTCTTGAAGAAAGACACCGAGTTCCTTGTCGATGACAAGTGTCTTTCGTCGTTCGCGACTCTCCAGCAGTGCGTTATTGAGGCTCCTGTCCTCCAGCCGCCTGATTGGTCTCTCCCATTCGAGATCATGACGGACGCCTCCGACTTTGCCGTAGGGGCAGTGCTGGGACAGAGGAGGGATGGAGTTCCATTTGCCATACATTATGCTAGCCGCACATTGGATTCCGCCCAGCGGAATTACACGGTCACAGAGAAGGAGATGCTAGCCGTAGTGTTTGCCATGGATAAGTTCAGATCGTATATCATTGGATCTAGAGTGACTTTGTTTACAGATCACACCGCCATCAGGTACCTCATGGCAAAGAAGGATGCCAAGGCCAGACTGACTAGATGGATCCTTCTACTCCAGGAGTTCGATATTGAGATTAAGGATAAGCCTGGAGTCAAGAATGTGGTGGCGGATCATCTCTCCCGACTAGAGCAGCCTGAGGATTCTGAGCAGATTGACCCTATTAGAGATACCTTCCCAGATGAGGCGATCCTTGCTATCGCCTCACTTCCATGGTACGCCGATATTGTGAACTTTCTCGTTGCTGGGAAAGTCCCACAAGATTGGCCCAGGCAGAGACTTGAGACCTTCCTCGCGAAGGCCAAGTCTTACCATTGGGAGAATCCCATCCTTTACCACGAAGGAGGGGATAGCGTCTGGCGTCGGTGTATTCCTCAGGAGGAACACCATAGCGTCCTCACTTACTGCCACAAGCTTGAGGCAGGAGGACATCATTCTGGGAGGAGAACGACACAGAAAGTGCTCCAATCCGGCTTGTGGTGGCCTACCCTCTTCAAGGACTCTGATGAGTTCATGAAGAGGTGTACTGACTGTCAGAGGATGGGCACTTGTGGACAGCGTGATATGATGCCGATGCAGCCCATTCACTTCTGTGAGGTTTTTGACGCATGGGGCATCGATTTCATGGGTCCATTCCCTAAGAGTCAGGGATTTGAGTACATTCTGTTGGTCGTTGATTATGTGAGTCGTTGGGTGGAGGCTATCCCCGCCCGAGCCGCTGATGCGAGGACCGTTTGCAGATTTTTGAGGAAGCATATCATCACGCGGTTCGGGGTTCCACGAGTTCTGATTTCTGATGGGGGATCTCACTTCATCAACGACCAGGTGAAGGCACTTGCTAGCGAGTTCGGCATAGATCATCGTGTTGCTACACCTTACCATCCACAGACGAATGGTCTAGCCGAAGTGTCGAATAGGGAGATCAAGACTATATTGCAGAAAGTCGTCCGCCCTGACCGAAAGGATTGGTCACAGCTTTTGGACTCGGTCTTGTGGGCATATAGGACGTCTTTCAAGACACCTTTGGGCACATCTCCCTTTCGCCTCGTATATGGCAAGCCATGCCATTTACCTGTTGAGCTAAGGCACAAGTCACTTTGGGCAGTTACAGATATTTTGATGGATCCAGATGGTATGGGAGACCAGAGGAGGGCAGAGCTAGCTGCCCTGGAGGAGCTTAGAGATGCAGCTTTCTCAAGCAGCCTACATTATAAGGAGAAAGTGAAGGAGTGGCATGATTCTCATATCAGCCACAAGCATTTTGAGATTGGACAGAGAGTATGGCTGTTTGATGCGAGGCTACGCCTATTTCCAGGGAAGCTACAGAGCAAATGGAAGGGACCTTATCTGGTTAGAAAGGTACACGACAACGGTAGCATAGATATATCCGAGTTGTCTTCTGAGAGTACCTTTCGAGTGAATGGCCAGCGGCTCAAACCATTTCTAGATCATGAGCCGCGGGTAGTTGATCTTGCCCCTATTCATTTTGCGTGAGATGTGGTCTTTGACTCACATCTAATGCATCTCACGCCTGAGTTTCACTGATCTTCCGCCTTGTGTAGATCCAGATGTCCATATCACCACATTCTTTAGTCCCACATCCCTTTCTTCACCTTGTGATTATGCTATACTTAGGGTGCACTTTACCTTAAGTATAGGGGGGATGTGAGGCCTTTCGGGTATTTCTTTTGTTTCTGTCTACCCCTATTTTTGCTGCCTATACTTAGGGATATTTCACCCTAAGTATAGGGGGGTAGATCCTGTACATTGTGCACTCAGGTTTTCCCTTAGTATACAGCCTGCTATACTTAGGATTATTTGATCCTAAGTATAGGGGGGAGACCTGGGTCCCTCTTGACTTTTCATTTAGCCTTCCTTTTCACTTTCCTATACCTAGCACGAGTTATGTCTTCTCCATCGCTCTTGACTCTGAGGACATCGTTCGAGCTAAGTATAGGGGGGTGTGTATATATTTCATATATACTTTAGCCATAACTCGTACTTTGTGTGAGTGTGTTAATAAATAAAATGGCTAAAAACCACAAAAATTAAAAAATTTTCATGTACATAATCTTCTTTTATTTGCACATACATAGCTAGTGTACAAATTATTTTTGTAAAAATGATTTCAAAAATCTTTTGTGTAAAGCTTGTGTAAATATTTTTGCATCAAAATTATGTATATAGTACAAAATTTTTCCAAAATGTTTTGAAAATAAAAAAGTTTGCAAAAATCTTGTGTAAATGTGTGTAAATATCTTTTTGCAAAACTTGCACTTCATGCATCATTCATACATGATTTCAAAACATTTTTCAAAAATTTTGCATGATTGTAAAATATTGTGTAAATAAGCATCTTTTTGTACACATGTATATAGTTTTCTGGATGATAGTTGACATTTAAACTAGCCTGGAATCAAATTGAGAAATGGAGCTTGATTAAGATCTTAATCCACCTAACTTCTAAGAGGAACTTTATAGGACTTAGGTTTAAGGCTTTTCAGGTCCATGGTGACTTAATTCTTTGAGTCCACTAGGCTATGATCACATGTCATCTCAATGAGCCTAAGTAGAGCACTTAACAACAACACATGACTCATATAGATTATGGCTTTACTTGGACAACCGCACTATGCACCGAGCTCTCTACGGATGAGGTGGTGAGGAGGCAGTCTTACTTGACTTGGGGTAGCATATGAGGGTAGTACTTCTAGGCGGAACCTCTCTTCTTCTTATAGTGAAGGAAGTGCGTCTCAACTTGGTCTGGTTGCCATGAGGTCTAACGACGGGAGTTGTGGGTTGCAATAAAGCTTCAAAAGAGGGATAGTCTACTGGCTCAAGAGGAAAAACTCCTTGTATATATGTTGCACATGTATATGTTGTACAGATGCACTTGAAAAAAATGTGCAAAAAGAAAAGAACTCCAAAAAAAGTGGTTGGTCTTATAGAAAATGATAATCCCACCGGAGTATGTATATAGAGTGCAATAAGCAAAGCTTGGTTTCATGATCCACCTGTTGTAGCTTGCAGCAGGGAGACTTGGCTACACTGGTCAAGCTCCCAAGGGTACTTGGCTACACTGGCCTTGACCCATTCTCTTCTTCCCCCTCTTCTTGAGCCGGTTGTACTTGAACTTAGAAGGGAATACCCCGCTTCTCGAGGAAAGAGTGGCCAGATTGAGGTCATAGAGTTACCTTGTTGGGGAGGGTTGTCAAGTTGCCATTTCTGAGGTGGAGAGCTTAGACTTCACATTCACATGACAAGAAAAGATTCATGGTCTTCAGGGTTTGTGATTGATGACTTGTTCTGATCTGGAGCATTGAGGAGTCTTGGTTATAGATTAGTGGAACTTAGAGGCTGTTAGGTTTTAAGCTTAAGTCTAAATAAGGTTCCGACACATTAATAATCCAAAGATCTGATCGAGCTCCATACCCCAATTTAATGAAGGCAAGTTTAATAATCAACCTTGATCCGTGTACATCCTCTTTTTCTTTTTCTTTCTTTCTTTTTCACTTCTTTTTCAAATAAGTGTTTGCTAAGGGACTAGAAAAGTTAAGTATAGGGGGGTGATGAATACCCATTCATCACTCTTTATTCTTATATTTTAGCTACAAAAACCTTTGCAAATACATGTAGATATGTGTAAATAGGAATAATTAGCAAAAGCATGCATTGTGTAAAAACCTATATTTAGCATGTTTTTGTGCAAAAATAAAAGAATAAAGATTAAAAAGAAAAAGAGGGAAATATTTAGAATAAATATTGAGCAACCTAACCCAAGGGAGGGCTCAGCATGGGCCTGACCGCATAAAAGCCAAGTAGAGGGAGATAGGGGCTCATGTGTATATATTTATGTAAATAAAATAAATATGTTTTCCTCACCAAAAATACACTTGTAAATACTTGTATATATTTATTTATAAAACCAAAAGAAAAAATTAAAAATCAAAAAGATTAAAAATACCCTTTCACCATGTACATAAACCATGCCTATATATTTATTTAACCTTGTAAATAAATAAAGTTATTTTCCAAACTTTTTGTAAATATTCTATGCTAAATATTGTAAATAAATAAAATAAAAAGAATCAAAACAAAAATCTAATAAAAATAACAAAATTAAAAATACAAAAATACATTGTACATATACCTTGTATATAGTTGTACATAACTATTTATTTTACCTATGTATATAAATAATAAAAATAAAATAAAAACACTCTTTTATTCCTTATTTTATGCTATAAATAAATAAAATATAAAATAGGAATAAAATTGTACAAAAATAATAATTAAAAATCAAAAATAAAAAACCTAAATATTGTATATATACCTATATATGGCTATATAATGTAAATACCTTATTTTTATTTCCAAAAATTAATTAAAAATCACCAAAAAATAGAAAAAAATAAAATAAAAATAGTTTGTGTTTTGAGTTTTTACAAAATCGGGCCATAACTACCTTAATTTTGAGCTTTAAAATCCTGCCACGTGGCCTGACCCCATTGGGTCCTGGGGATGTTGACCGCCCGGTCAACTGGCCCCCCAGGACCACTTTTCACGGACTCGAGCATCGGACCCATCTTCTCGGATTTATACCCGCTCGACCCGATCACCAATCCACCAAGCCCCGGGTCCGAATCGTTCCCCTTGCATCCGGCATCCTCGCCGGAGCCGCTCCCTCGGGATCCGCGCGCTCCTGAGCTTGCCCGGACCCCCTCTTCTCGGACCCCTAGCCATATAAAGCTGGAGCTCAGCCGCCTTCCCGCGCCATCTTTGGCCATTTGCTTCATTCTTCAGTGAGCTCCAGAGAGAGAGAGGTGACAGCTCGCGCCTCGACCTGTTGCAGCGAGGAGAGGAGGTTAAAACCATCGATCCGGTGATACACCCGCCGCAGCTCCGCCCTGAGCAGGAGCCAGAGCCTCGGACGTCGACGCTCCTTGAGGCGAGGATCCAGAGCTGCCCAAGCTCGCCCCCAGTCGACCCATCCACCCAGGTAGCTTAGATTTTGTCTCTAGTGCCTTAATTTACGATTAGCCCCAATTCGCGCTGCCATCGATTTTCGCTGATTCCGACCGCCTCACCCTCCCGTTCGACCATCGGAATCCACCATCGCCTTCACCTTCCTCCCACGCACGTTCTCCGCACCCCCGTTCAACCCAGCTCGCACAGGAGCTGGGGATTCGAGCTCCTCCGTCCATCCCCTCGCCGGAGCTCGACCACTTCGCCTCCCCGACCACTTTCACCACGCCTAACGGGGTCGAGGCAGTTTGCCCTCGACCCGCGAGTTTGCTAGCACACTTTGCAGGTTCATCCAAGCCCATCTGAGGGCTTGGACCATTTGGTCTAGCTGCTCCGCCTCCGCTGACCTCGCCAGAGCTCCCCAGGACTCTGTTGGGTCATCGGAGGACTCCATTAGACGCGGAGGGCCCGCAGCTTCCTTCTCCGATCTTCAGCGAGCTTCCAGGAGGAGACCAGTGCCGTCACGAGCCCGGCGAAGTTCGCCGGAGCCCTGTTCGTCCACCATCCTTCTTCGCCGTCCGATCGAGCCCGAGCTCCAGATTTGATCACGTTCGTCCATTCGAGGAGCAGCATCGACCGCCGGATCCTTCGAGGGCCGATCTCCACCGTTGATCCAGCGAGGTTCAGCCACTACCCCCGTCCACCATTCAATCTTCCACGTGGCAGCGCCTGGACCGTCTGATCAACGTCGAAGACCCAGCCTTGGGCGCCACCCATTCCCATCCGTCCATCTACCCACGTGGCGCCCATCCGTCGGCTCGACTTAATAAAGGACACCTTTGCCTTGGTCATTCGGACGGTCATCAGAATGTGGCCCGCAGCATCCTTCTCCGATCTTCAGCGAGCTTCCAGGAGGAGACCAGTGCCGTCACGAGCCCGACGAAGTTCGCCGGAGCCCTGTTCGTCCACCATCCTTCTTCGCCGTCCGATCGAGCCCGAGCTCCAGATTTGATCACGTTCGTCCATTCGAGGAGCAGCATCGACCGCCAGATCCTTCGAGGGCCGATCTCCACCGTTGATCCAGCGAGGTTCAGCCACTACCCCCGTCCACCATTCGATCTTCCACGTGGCAGCGCCTGGACCGTCTGATCAACGTCGAAGACCCAGCCTTGGGCGCCACCCATTCCCAGCCGTCCATCTACCCACGTGGCGCCCATCCGTCGGCTCGACTTAATAAAGGGTAATTTATCCCTTAGGCCCTTAGCTTTAGTCTTGTTTTATTTCAGTCATGTAAATATTTTTCGTATTTTATTTACTTTGGTACATTTGCACTTTGGACCCTGTCTTGTTTTCTTATTGCATGTATGCCCCTGTGTGTAGTGTGTCACGTGCTTCGACACGTGTTCTTCTGGGATATTTGCATTGATGCCCTTGTAGTTCTGGATGTTATGAAATGAATGAAACTTTTTGATTAATTGCATTTATACCCCTGTGCGTGGTTGTTTTGTGCATGTGCGTTAATTTTTGGGTTATTTGCAACATAGCCCCCTGGACTTTTGGTACGAGTTACCAATAGGTCCTCGGGACTTATTTTTATTACATATAGGTCCCTGAGTGCCCCAGGCACGCGCTTGGCGCGTGATTTGCTGGGTATTTTGCACCTGGACCCCCAGAACTTTGGGTATTTGCATTCCAGTCCCTGTGCACAGTACCCTCTTGTCATTTTTGAATAAAATATCAAATCACCTCCAAATTCGACGAAAATTTGAAACATGGCTCCTGCCATGGTGTAGGATTTTTGTGAATTTTTGAGGACATTTTTGATTTCGTTTGTTATTTTTAAAAATTCAAAAACCTTAGTTTTTACTACTGTCTATATTTAAAAATCATAAAAAAATATAAAAACTCCCCTAAAAATTCTATAAAAATTAGTCACTGTTTAGTTTGTGTTCCTTGATTTTCTAGCCAATTTTGGCTATTTTTCATTGCTTAAAAACCTTAAAAACTTAAAAACCCCAAAAAACCCATAATAATTCTAATAAATACATTAAAAATCCAAAAACAATAAATCTGGTACCTAAATTTTCCTTATTTCATCTATTTTATAGGAAAATTACCTCCAGGCCTTTTTTAATTCCTTAGGTATTTTATCTAGGGACTTTAGGCTTGGCTGGACAGTGCCCCTTGATTTTGTTACTGTTTGATTTTTAGAAATTAAAATATACATCAGAAAAATCTCAAAAATTCACCAAAAACATAAAAAAAATATAAAACACATAAAAATTTTTTGTTTTAATTTTTGGTTGAATTTTGTTGCTTGAAATAATTTGTTGAAGTGTGATTGTTTTTGTTTTTCTTATTTTCTTTATATATTAAAAATCCAAAAAAATATAAAAATAATTAAAAACCACTAAAAAAATATTTTGTCTTTTATTTTATTTATTTTTACTACTTCGTAGGCCTTCGGCCAATCCGTGCTCCTCGAGTTCGACCCTGGGTGCTATACCAGGTTAAACATATAGCAGGACCGCTTCTTCGTGCTTGATTGATTTTATTTGTTTCGAGTGGTTCATTTTTCTTGTTGACCCGAGTCTGAGTGATTGAGGTCACAACGACCTTTTAGACACCTTTGCCTTGGTCATTCGGACGGTCATCAATTGGAGAGAATTTTTTCCTCTCCAATCTAATGGAGGCAATCCATCTTGATTAAAAGGGAATGAGGCTTTCTCCTTTCCCTTTTAATGGAAAGAGGAACTCGAGTCCTATTTCATTCATGATAATCTTGATTTAATTAAAATTAAATATGTTAAGATTATTTATTTAATATTTATTTTCTTTTAAATTAAATTAATTGTTATTGTAAATTTTTACAATAAAATCTCATCCATTGATTTGAATTAGGATTGCATCTCAACCATCCATATTTGTATAAAAGGAGGGGTAGCTATAGACTTTTCTACTACAATAATTGCAAGAGCAGTTACTCTCTCTCTCTTTACATGTCACATCTCTGTCTCTCTCAATAGTGTGTCCATCCACCATACTGCCCGAGAGAGAGTCATTGTCGTCACAACACTGTTGTGTTGCCAGATTGACTGCTCATGGATCTTCGCTTTCTTCGGTGCATCTTGGTCATGAGGAAGGACATCTATTTTATGCAATGAAATCTGGTGAATTCATGCTCGGATCATTGCCTTATTTCTTTTAATATATTTTAATGATTTTATTTTATGCTTATATATTAAATATATTTCACATAATATTTACAAGTATTAAAAAATATAAGGAAGTTAAAAATATAGAGAATGAATAAAATAAATAAAATATACATGTATACGGGACAATGTGACCCCAGAAAGCTAGCTTTTGCATCTTAACTCTATTTTTAATGAAACCACCTTCGTTATATATGTAATTTATTTTTAAGAACAATAAAGGTGAATTTGATGAACTTTCAGCTTGTATGGAGAAGATATTGATCTGTGAATTTTTGTCTATGGTTTTCCCTCTGTGTGTCCCAGTCACATTGTGTGTTATTTTTCTATGCGATTATTTTTGTATCTTTCTATATATTTTTATGTACAATTTTCATGCTGAAAGTTTTATTATTTGAGTTGTATATAGTGAATAATAAAATATATAAAAATGGTTATTTTTGTGAATTGAATAGGGTTTTTAGTTTATTTTCTGTACAATTAATCACCATATCCCCCTACTTTATTCCTGGTTCACCAAGTCAATATTGACTTGGTGTCAAGGTTTAGGGTCATTCGTTATCTTTTGGGATTAATTATATATATTTATACAATATTTATAAGTCAAATAATGAGTGTTATTTTGTACGATTTGATGTTATTTACATGCATTTTCATAGGGATTAAAGGCTAAAATGAAAGAATAAAGGTGATGAAATGGAGATTCATCACTCCCTATACCTGCCTTTGCTTGTCCCTAACAAACACTTATGATAATGAGCGCATAGTTACTTGTCAAGTAATGCTTGTTCGGGAATGTGGTTGATTTATGAAGGGGCTATCCCTTTTTAAAGGAAATGTGTAGCAAGTCTCCTCTCTTCGACTAAAGTCTCAGCACGGTTCACTTTACTGCTTTTTTCTCTTTCTCACTAGCGCAACTAGATCTCATAAGCCCTCTCCTGCCTGTCGGGCAGCAGATGGAGTTTTGATAGACTTGATATTAAGATGAAAGAGATGACTGACCTTCGTTCTCTCTCTCCCTGCTGCAGACTGTGAAGGCTAGCCTCAGTCCTGTTACTACCCGCGAGACCACCTCCCCTTCCTTCTTTGCTATGATGACTCCTATCTCAGTAACCTCTGATGATGGTGGAGGGCTCTATTCATTCATCTTCGCTTGCCCCCTTTGATTTGAGCACGTCCGACTAGAATCGCAAAAAAGCTCCTTTCCCGCCCAGCTTAATATATTCTAGTGGTGATTTCTACAGCTAGATTCTGATACCTACAAATATCAATATATAAAAGTGATGTTATAAAAATGAGAAATGTTATCAAAGTTTTCAAAACATCTATATATTTAACAAATTCAAGAGAGAGTGCCTTATCAACTTCGGCGCCCTTCAGTTCTGAAGTGTGCAAGCGGGCGAACAAGTTTGTCGGGAGCCAGTCCAACCAACAAGCTGAGCCTATCAGTGTCCATCTTCCTAGGAGAATCTGGCCTAAGAGTGAGCTTCGAAGAGATAACATGTATCTTGCAGCATACAGGTCTGGGCCTAGGGCTTGCACTCGGAAAGGTCCCGTCTCGTAGTAGAGGAATTGGAATGAAAGCGGTGATTAACAAGAGCGGGAAATGGAAGCACAACAGTCGGCAGCTATGAGGCAAAGGAAATCCTCGTGGGTGCATCATATATAGTCACGGGGATTAAGGGAAGAAAGAGAGAAGAATCCAGATATATAGTGGAAGTAGTCATATGAATCATGTGCTACTCACATGCCGTCATCATAGGTCCGACCTGTACTAATGAAATGGTTCAGAAGAAGGCTCTCACATCCAACCGCAGTGGATGTTTCAAAGCTCTTGGGCCTCATCATAGGAAGGTGATGAATCCGGGAACTTCCTAACCAGAGAGCAAGTCCCTTTTTCAGTATAATGCCAGATGGATTATATATTAAGGGGATCAAGTCAGTAGGAAATGCCAGAAGAGAACAACCGGACGATCTAAGGATAGCATATCTCCTGCCTGGGTGCTTACTAGGATGATGTGGTGAGAGTACGATCTCGCATTGTCCCTTGTATTCTCTTCAGCTCTACAACAAAAGCGGGACCTCTTCCTATGTATATAGCCCTCTATCGAAGCTGCAGGTCAGTCTAGCTTGCTTGCTTGATCTACGGAAGCTGAGGACTCCAGGAAAGAATACCTACCTATCTCTGTCCTTGCCTACCCTGGACTTATCTCTATCCTCTTGTCGATCCTTCCCTTACTACAACATTCTCGGACTACTAGGATATATACCAGGCAACTTCGCATTATTTGACACTTTTCAAATGTTTTGTTCATCGATAGCCTTCTCTTCCCTAGTAGTTGTGCTCAATGCTGCTCACTACCCTATAACTTTGGATATTTATAGACTTTTGATGTCTGACCTTGGCCTTATATAATGGCGCTCGAAAGAGGGTGTACACTTGCAAGCTGACTTGATCTATCCGATCCACGCTTCCCTAGTTCAATATGCATCCAAGCCTTCCGCTCTTCCTAGCTTTGCTCTACCAACTTATCTACTCCGCACCTAGATTTAGTAGTTCCCTCCCTCCTCGCTCAAAGTGAGTTCTAACGAAGCCTCTAGGAGCCACTTGTCAGAGTGCCTTAGCCTAACGCGACCATGCTGCCATGAGGCTTGACCTACATGACGAAATAGCCCATGCGACATGCTGATAGAGCTGGGCGGATAGGGAAGGGGAATAGCTTGAAGCGGCTTGTCGAGGAGGCCTGGGCTTGTAGGCAACCCGCTTTTCATTTGTGTTAAGAAAGGTCAAACGTTGCATTCTCACTAGTTGGAGTGGCTAACTAGAAAGAGAAAAAGCTCATCTCGCAAGAGGTCAAGAACAACAAAATGGTGGATTGATGAGTCTGGAAAGGGAAAAGGAGGGATGCCATTCTAGGGGAAGAGACAAGCTCAGTGAGTGCTAGTGAGATAGAGAAGAGGATGACGTTAAGAGCTCTTCTTTTCCGGCTTGACATCAAGGAGCTCAGCTTCAGCATGACCATCAAATCACTTAAGATTATCTTATTATATTGGTCCAGCTCTCAAAAGAAAATAGCTATGAAAATCTATATCACTTATGTCTAATTCCCTACTTCTTTTCGAATAGTAAGCACGATACTCTCTGAAAGTCAAAAACTGAATTAGGATTAGCATGAAGAGTTCCCTGGGAGAGTCCGGAGAACAAGAAAGAAAGCTTATAGTGACGTTGGGAGAGGAGTTCTATAGTTTACCAGAGGAGTCTGAAGCTGAAGCTCTTCTTGAGGTCAACCCCTTGTTTGATGAGAAGTTAGCAAGTTCACCATTATCTACTCCATATATATAGCTCTGAGAAAGAAAGGACTGATTATCCCGAGATTGGTTTCTCTATAATCCATAGAACTTTCTCCTATTCCCTCTACATCATTCGGATCTTCTGGTTTAGTTGCAACAACATCTGATCAGCTTCCACAACCTCCAAGCAAAGCAGTCACGTGCCTCTTCCTTTGACGACTTAACTACTCAAACTGAAAAAGTCTTTGCCTTTTCCTACTATATATCTCAAGGGTTGACTGCGCCTTTGAGTTTTGATATGGATTTTCATTAGCCTTTGACTTCGCGCAAAAATGGACTCTTTCTCTTCTTCTTTCGATTGCGTGGTGCGTGAATGCTCAAGTCTCATCGCGCCCGAGGGGGAAGCCATTCTACCAGGGACAGGGTGGGACTGATAATGACATATACACTGGGCAAGCATGGATGGGCAACTGCAGCTTACACGGAAGGAATGACTAGTTCGTCATAGATCCGTCGTCAACTATATATGTAGTTTGACAAGAGGACATTAAGGAGGTGAGGTTTGTGGACTTGCTCATTTGAAGATCATCTATCAGATCCTCTAGTCAATCAGTGAGTTCAAGTATCAACTCTCAAACGAAGGGGTCGGCCGGTGGGCAATATAAGTTATGGGAATCATTCCTTATCCTCTTTTTCACTATTTGGAATGAATGTCTACTCTATTCGATAATCATCTTCGTGCACATTGATTAACAATTTGGATATTAATCATTTTCAAAGTGGCTTATTATATAGAAAGTTCGGACATAGTTGCATGTATTATAAATGGTGCCTGCTCATATGCTCTTACTTGGCAAAATGGCTAGCAAGACACCTATCAGTCGTCTTGTAATTATCTGCTAAGGCATATTATATAACTGCACGGATTCCTAAAAGAGGAGAGCTGGAAAGAATCCACTCTTTCATTCCCTCCATTCCTAGCTTTCTTTGTCTTTTCGGGGGAAGTGATCTGTCTTCGCTTCATCATCAGACCAGTCTCAGGGCCTCGACTCAAGTAGTAGAAAGTTCCTGGTAATAGAGAAAAAACCAGGCATTCAATGCTTGATCGATTCGAGGAGTGTATATAACATGAGACTTTCCTATATGACATAGTGTCTATTTATCTTTGATAAAGAGGTATTTCAATGGGTTTGCCTTGGTATCGTGTTCATATGTTTTGACCCGGTCGGTTACTGTTTACTTGGGGCCATATAATGCATATATCTTTAGTTGCTGGTTGGGCCGGTTCAATGGCTCTATATGAATTAGCGATTTTTGACCCTTCTGACCTTGTAGTAACATCGAGCTTCTCATTCAACCTGTTCACACACCATACATTTCCATTCATTGCATACACCAATTCCATTACATTCCATTGATCATTTCCATGTCCACAAAATGTGCATGTAAGCAAAAATTTAAATTCGTGTGCATGTTGCTATTTTCTCCTATTTTTGTGAATGTCAAGTATTCGAATGTGGAATGTGTGTGTGTGGATTTGGTTTGCCAAGTACCCGAATCCTAGGGACGTCACAACTTGGTATCAAAATAAATAAAAGAAGAAGAAAGAACTTGGAATAATTTTGATTCTTAAACTCATATTATTAAAATGAAAGTTTAGAGCTCGGTTAAGACCTTTGGATTTTAAGTTTGTATCGAAACCACATTCAAATTAGGAATTATGACATAACATCCCTTAGGTTGCATGTTCCTCTATTTAGTTCAATCCAACAGCCTGATCAAAACTGTACTTTCAAACTCATACTCTCATAACCTTTCAAGGGCAAGTACCACGTGTGTGAATTGTGTTAGCTCTAGTAGCCATGTGAGCTCGGGGCGAACCATTTCTATAATAAATATTATTGCAATCTTATATATATATTTATCAATAAAGGTTATTGGTTTATTCCACTCCTTATCTGAGATTAAATGAATGAATGCACTATAAGGTCTCTTTGTACAATTAGGCTTATGTACCATGGTCATCTTAATGATCATACAACTGTTGATTCCAAATGTTGAATCATAGAGGCTAGTGCTTTATGGTATCTAAAGGGTTAGATTGAGAGCTTATCAAGTTCTATCAAATGATTAATAGGAAAGTATCTCCATTCTGAGAAGAAGATGTCAATTCTTCTTTAAAGGATGATACCTACTCGACCTCTTGATGCAAGTCCTTTGCATCGGAATAGAGATCCAGAGGTGTTATATAAGTTAGGTCAAAGAGTTGACTTAACGAGATCGAGATAACCAAGACCTATGTTGTATACTATCACGATATAGGCACACATCCTTTGATCGGAGAAAGATGTGTTACTATATGTTTGAGTATGTATATTTGGCAGACCGATATGTTGATGACCTAGACAAGGTTTATACACTGACGAGCTGGTGTGTATACAAGAGCATATGAGTAATACGATCTCTCAAAGGTATCATACATGTTCATTACTAAACCGTAAGACATGAGCTCACTCATGAGATATTGGGATAAATTTCCATGCACGATCATCTTGATTTGGATGCCTGACAGAATTTATCGGCATGATATATGATTTTGGAAATCATATGATTGATACCAACACCCAATGATCCATTGAGAAGATTAATGATAAAATCCTGAAGAAGACAATTGAAATATGATCTAATACTTCGGGTTTAATCTAGGTCTTCCAGTTTGCAACATGTACGGGTATCAGGAATACTCGAGGATAATGTGATCGTAAATGATTGTATAATCGTGACACTTCCATTCGAAGGGAATGATGTGACATGTTTGGATTTTAGTGACTTCTCTCAGTAGATTAATAATCTAATCTTAGTCCAAATATTGGATATTGATCTAAATGTGATTCACATACAATAAGAAGATTAGACTCATAGTTTGATTCAATCAAACATCTTTGAGAGGTTCCCGAGACCTGAATTTGAGATATGATCTCAATCCATGTCACTATATACAGAATGTATAGTTGCCCTATCCTTATTTCCAAGTATCCGCGAAGAATGTGCATTATTGTTAAAAGAGTTTAAGAATAATTCAGTTATTAAAAATATATCTGAGCAAGGGAAAATAGATAATTAAATATGATTTAATTGTCATAAATAATGTGAATATGATTCATATTATTTAGATACATGAGAAGAGTTTTCTAAGATAATTAAATATGATTTAATTATCAAAGGTATGATTAAAGTAGATATCACTATTCATAATAATAATAAATATTATAAATGTGATCAATAATATATTAGAAATTGTTAATTGTAAATAGGATTTGCAGATTAAATATTGATGTGAATTGTATTCACATTGTACAATTAATTGTAAATATAATTTATATTTTATTGGGTGGTTGAATTTCATTCATAATTGTCAATGGTTTTGTTTGCAATTGTCACAAATACTTTGCAATAATTATTTGATGATATTTTGAAGATAAAAGATTTCATGATATATCAACTAATTTAATAAGATTGCATTAAGATTGGAGAGAATTTTCTCCTCTCCAATCTAACGGTGGCCATCCACCTTGATTAAAAGGGAAGGGAGTTTTCTCCTTTCCCTTTTAATGGAAGGAGGAAATCGAGTCCTATTTCATTCATGAGAATCTTGATTTAATTAAAACTAAATATGTTAAGATTATTTATAATATATTTTTTCTTTTAAATTAAATTAATTGTTGTTGTAAATTTTTACACTAAAATCTCATCCATTGATTTAAATTAGGAGTGCATTTCAACCTTCCAATTTAGTATTAAAGGAGGGGTAGCTATAGACTTTTCTTTTACAACAATTGCAAAGCAATTACTCTCTCTCTTTACATGTCACATATTTGTCTCTCTCAATATTGTGGTCATCCACCATATTGCTCGAGATAGAGTCGTTGTCGTCACAAAACCATTGTGTTGCTAGATTGACTGCTCATGGATCTTCGCTTTCTTCGGTGCATCTTGCTCATGAGGAAGGACATCTGTTTTATGCTATGAAATCAGGTAAATTCATGCTCGGATCATTAACTTGGATTGTGAGAATCACGTGTCTCATCGATGCGCTCACAAGTGCCTTCTTCGTTCGGACTTGAGACATGAGGTCTCTTCGTTTAGAGATAAGATCACAAACATGCTTCAAGAGGTAATACTTGTACTTGTTTTTATTGTTGATGAAATGATTTGATAAGTGTTCTCGAATGATGTGATTTCATCCTTTTAAAATTTTACAATTCCGTTGCTCCTCTCAACAAGTATGACTAATTAACCTAAATCATATCCAATACAATCTTCATGCTTCCGTAACGCGCTAAGGATCAAATCGTATATTTCAAGTGGTAGAAGAACCTTGGTCAAAGGTCTTGGATGAGATCCAACACCCTAGATGAACAAGATTTTGTATATCGGATGCTTGGGGACTCGTTGTTATGCATTGAATGCAATTTTTGAATTGTTTTTTCGCTAAGATGAAAAGCTCCTAATTATGTACTATTTGGATGATGTTTTTGGATAATAAGATGTATTTAGAATGTCTAAATATGTTCCCAAAATAGTAGCCAATTTTTGGCACCAAAGGTGCATAAATTAAAATTTGAAAGTTATCGCAATGACATTGTTTTTGTATGTACTCATAGATCTATAATAAATTATTTTTTTACTATTTTCCTGTCATGTAATATGAAATAGAAACTTTAATTTAGTATAGAATCAAACCAGCAAGCCACACGATTTTATTTCGTACGATTCCAACTTCGTTTGCCTAGGTATTACATATTTAGTGGAGATGGGTCGGATGACGATTGGATGATCAAGATTACTTTCTTATATATTTATCATTCATTACAAATCAAGGAAATTATGGATTTTCCGTGATTAGTAGATTTTTAATATTTATTTTGAAAATATTTTACTAAACATCAATCACCATTGAATGAATGTTTCATGGCAAAACCCTAGTTTAACCTACAATAGTCGTAGGTTAACCTTTACATGAAAAACATGGTTGCTTGATATTATTGGAAATTTAGGATCTCAAAAATATTTTAAGATGTCTAATATTTCTGAGAGATTTCTATATAGTATAATGACATCCATCAAAAAAATGATCGATAAAATCACAAGTACATTAATCTAACGATTATTATTCTTGAGTCATTACAGTGACTATGTCTAGGTCGTGGACATGCTAATGGGTTAGTTAATTGGCTCCCTTCGTAGCATTTGGAGTGGAAGCGTTCCCTGTTAGCATTGTCTGCCTGACCTGGCTTGATCCATCTCTATGATAGGGTGATATGAGTGAATCAAATGCTACTTTAATTACTAAAACTCAAGAATAATACTTACCTGTGTGAGCATTACTATATGGTAATATCAAGCAAACCCTAATTATTTGTTGGTTGATTGATTGGATTGATAATTGATTTAATATGATTAAATAAATTATATATAATTAAAGTAAATACTCTATTGTGCATAGATATGTAATTCCCTTGGAAGAATTAATTATGTGAAGGTGATTCATAATAATTAATTAAAATTTGAATGAGATATGGAGGGTCATATAAATGACATGGCGAAGCGTTCCGTCACCATGGATTGTATGCTGGATACACCTGTCCGAAGTGACAGCTCCTACATACAAGCGCACATGGATCAAGCTCTTTGCTTGTCGAAAGAGTAAGGTCGTATGCATAGTGACCACAATATTTATCCTCATATAATAGGGCAATATTGGATTGCACATAGCGAGTGTTGTTCCTGTCAAGAAATGGTCGGAGGAGAGGACACCTTATCTTAATCATGTGCATATCAATGCCAGCCCCGGATTCACCACAAGCCCATCAATATGGTGACATCTCATGAAGTGGACAAAGACGAGATCTCCAACCTAAGCATTATTGGGAGACACCTGTCCAAAGTAGTCACTATTGAAAAGAGATCACATGACCTTGAGGAAATATATGTGATCGAACAAAGAACTCAACATTAGGACAAATTGGACCAGGTTACCAAGTAGTTGGAGATGCTTGTTAGTACAATCAATTTTTGTTAGTCTGCGAGCCTATCTACCAAGAAAACTACTCAGATGAAGGAGTCGTTATCATCACAACAACCTCAGCTGAGTCCAGTGCAACCGATCTAGCACATATACCATGTACAAGCTCCCGATCAGGCACCTCAGCAGGAGCCACAACAACAGATGATCGTTTACCAGCCTGAGCTCCGACCATCATGTAAATTCGTATTTCCCACCTCTGCCCCAAATTCAGGAGGTTAACAACATCTGGTACAACAACACACAACTGGCCCGTCCAGACAGACATCATCATGGCGTGTCTTCTACCATTCAGCCGTACCACCAATCTAATGGTGGGAGGTTTGTCCAACAACCTCAGACTCAGCATCATTCTCCACCATATCATAATAATTGGAGACGAAATTCTTAATACCAGCAGCCGGTATACCGCTAGTACCAACCTTATCATAATTATGTTGCAGCTCAGAACCAATACCACCCTCCTCCTCAGCATCACGAGCAACATCCTCCTCAGTATAATTCACAACAATCTCATTTGCAGCATCCACCACACTATTAGTCTCGGCATGGTCAACATGCTAAACCCTCCGAGGTTGCTTGATAACAGGTCCCGATCACTAGGGTATAAGGTACTGAAAATAGGTCGTTGCGACCCAAGCGATCAGACGATGTGTATCAAGAAAAATGAACCACTCAAGAAGGATAAAATCAATCAAAACTCAAATAGCGGTCCTGCTATGTGATTAACCTGGTATAGCACCCAGGGTCGAACTCAAGGAGCACGGGTTGGCCGAGAGGCCTACGAAGTAGTAAAAATAAAGAAAATAAAAGAACAAAATATTTTTAGTGGTTTTTAATTATTTTTATATTTTTTTTTGGATTTTTAATATATCAAGAAAATAAGAAAATAAAAGAAAAGCACACTTAAACAAATTATTCAAAGCATCAAAAATCAACCAAAAATTAAAACAAAAATGTTTTTATGTATTTTATATTTTTTAGTGTTTTTAGTGAATTTTTGATAATTTTCTGATGTTTATTTTATTTTCTAAAAATCAAACAGTAGCAAAAACAAAGGGTACTGTCCAGCCGAGCCAAAAAGCCCTAGATAAAATATCTAAGGGCCTCAAAATGGCCTAAAGGTACTTTTCCTGTAAAGTAGATAAAACAAGGAAAATTTAGGTACCAATTTTATTATTTTTGGGTTTTTAATTTATTTACTATAATTTTTATGGGTTTTTGAGTGTTTTTAAGTTTTTAGTGTTTTTCAGTGGTGAAAAAATAGCCAAAATTGGCTAGAAAATAAAACTAAGCAAACTAAACAGTAGGTAATTTTTATAGAATTTTTGAGGGAGTTTTAATATTTTTTTGTGATTTTTCAAACTAGACAGTGGCGAAAATAGATGTTTTTGAATTTTTAAAAATATCAAACAAAATAAAAAATGTCCTCAAAAATCCACAAAAATCCTACACCATGGCAGGAGCCATGTCAAATTTTCGTTGGATTTG
The DNA here is from genome assembly GCA_037367405.1 of Ottelia alismoides. Lineage (NCBI taxonomy): Eukaryota > Viridiplantae > Streptophyta > Magnoliopsida > Alismatales > Hydrocharitaceae > Ottelia > Ottelia alismoides. Next base: position 789,581 of record JAZKJV010007769.1, on the reverse strand, counting down.
GAGGTGGTTTGATATTTTATTCAAAAATAAAGGTAGGGTACTGTGCACAGGGACCAAAGTGCAAATACCCAAAGTTCTGGGGGTCCCGATGTAAAATACCCAGCAAAACACGCGCCACGCGCGTGCCTGGGGCACTCAGGGACCCAAATGTAAGAAAAATAAGTCCCGAGGACTTATTGGTAACAGGTACCAAAAGTCCAGGGGTCTTATATGCAAATAACCCAAAAAATATCGCACATGCTCAAATAAACCACGCACAGGGGTATAAATGCAATTATCTAAAACTTTCATTCATTTAATAACATCCAGAACTACAGGGTGGTCTACTGCAAATAACCCAAACAACACGTGACGAAGCACGTGGCTCACAACACACAGGGGTATAGATGCAAATAAACTAGAGCACGAGGTCCACTAAGCAATTAACCCTAAAACTAAACAACTTCATTTAATATTTACAGGACTAAAACGAAATAAAATAAAGACAGGGGCCTAAGGGTAAATTACCCTTTATTAAGCGGGGGTGCTGGATGCGCGCCACGTGTATGATCGGATGGCGTGGAAGCGACGCGGTTCGTGATCCAACGGCTGAGGTCGATCCTTCGATGATCTGGCGGTGGATGCAGCTCCACTAATGGACGGTCGTGATGCAATCTGGAGCAAAAGAGGAAGATCGACGGCAACTGGAGGTCCTGGATGAACAGGCGGCCGGCGAACTTCGCCGGCCTCGTGGCAACGCTCCCGGCCTCCTCTGCTGCGCCTGAGAATCGGAAGAGCTCCGGCGTGAAGGTGCGCAGCTACTGATGCCCTCCGATGGCCCAGCCGAGCTCGGGAGAGCCCCGCCGAGGGTGGCAGAGGTGAGACTCCTGGTCTGAATGGGGAAAGGCCTCAGATGGCCTCTGTTGGACCTGCAAAGCAACTCAGGAGACTCGCGGGTCGAGGGCAAAGTGCCTCGACCCGGTTAGGTGAAGTGGGGGTGGCTGGTGCGTCGGGACGGCGGGCTCCGGCGAAGGTGGTGGACGGAGGAGCCCGGTTCCCAGCTCCTGTGCGAGCTGAGTTGAGTGAGTGGGTGGAGAAGGTGCGTCGGACGAAGGCGGTGATGGTGATCGATTCCGATGATCGCGATAGGTGACGGGGTGGTCGGAATCAAAGAACGACGGCGGCAATGTGATTTGGGGATAAACTAAAATCAAAGGAAATAGCGAAGCTAAGTGGCTATCTGGGTGGTCGGAGAGACTGGGGAGGAGCAGGGGATGCTCCTGGTCGTCGCCTCGAGGGTCGTCTCTGCCCGAGGCTCGAAGCTCTCGCGGGTGGCGGAGCTGCGGCGGCTACGTCGCCGGATCAATGGAATCCTCCTCCTCTCCTCGCTGCAACAGGTGGAGGCGCTAGCTGTCACTCTCGCGGTCTCTCTGGAGCTCACAGGGAAGGAGGCGAATGGCCAAAGATGGAGAGAGAAGGTGGCGGAGCTCGCTTATATGCGTTGGAGGGGTCCGGCTAAGACGGGCTCGGGTAGGTCGATGAAGCGCGCGGATCCCGAGGTGGATGCCCGGCGAAGGTGTCGGATGTGGGAGGTTAAAAACGGAGCCGGGTTTTAGGAGAATGGGTGTCGGGTCGAGCGGGTAGAAATAGGAGAAGTCGGGTCCGGAGCTCAGACCCGTGGGAAGTGATCCTGGGGGGGCTAGTTGACCGGGCGTCAACATCCCCAGGACCCAATGGGATTCGGCCACGTGGCTGGATCTTGAAGTGACAAATATGGGTAGCTAGGGGCCGAATCTGCAAAAACTCAAAACATGAAATATTTTTCTTTTATTTTTTTCTATTTTTTAGTGATTTTTAATTAATTTTGGAAATAAAAATAGGCTATATACATAATATGTACTATACATAGGTATATACAATATATAGGGTTTTGATTTTTGGATTTTTAATTATTATTTTTATACAATTTTATCCTTATTTTATATTTATTTATTTATAGAATAAAACAAGGAATAAAAAGGTATTTTATTTTATTTTTATTATTTATTTACATAAGTGAAATAAATACATCTATACATTTATATACATGGTATATGTACAATGTATTTTTGTATTTTAATTTTTCTCTTTTGTTTTTGTTTTTGTTTTCATTGTTTTTATTTTATTATTTACAATATATAACATAGACTAGTTACAAAAATTATAAAAATTAATTTTATATATTTACAAGGCTAAATAAATACTCAGGTGTGGTTTATGTACATGGTGAAGGTGATGTTTTTGTTCCCTTTTTGATTTTTATCTTTTTATTTTGTTTTTATATTTTTCTAAATATATACAAGTATTTACAAGCATATTTTTGGTGAGGAAATATATTTATATTTATTGACATAAATATTTACACAAGAGCCCCTATCTCCCTCTACTTTGGCTTTTATGCGGTCAGGCCCATGCTGAGCCTCCCTTGGTTAGGTTGCTCAATATTTATTCTAAATATTTCCCTCCTTTTCTTTTAATCTTTATTCTTTTATTTTTGCACAAAAACATGCTAATTATAGTTTTACACAATGCATGCTTTGGTAATTATTTGTATTTACATATATCTACATGCATTTGCAAAGGTTTTTGTAGCTAAAATATAAGAATAAAGAGTGATGAATGGATATTCATCACCCCTATACTTAACTTTGCTAGTCTCTTAGCAAACACTTATTTGAAAAAGAAGTGAAAAAGAAAGAAAGAAAAAGAAAAGGAGGATGTACATGGAACAAGGTTGATTATTAAACTTGCCTTCATTAAATTGGGGTATGGAGCTCGATCAGATCTTTGGATTATTAATGTGTCGGAACCTTATTTAGACTTAAGCTTAAAACCTCAACAGCCTCTAAGTTCCACTAATCTATAACCAAGACTCCTCAATGCTCCAGATCAGAACAAGTCATCAATCACAAACCCTGAAGACCATGAATCTTTTCTTGTCCTGTGAATGTGAAGTCTAAGCTCTCCACATCAGAAATGGCAACTTGACACCCTCCCAACAAGGTAACTCTATGACCTCAATCTGGCCACTCTTTCCTCGAGGAGCGGGGTATTCCCTTCTAAGTTCAAGTCAACCGGCTCAAGAAGAGGAGGAAGAAGAGAATGGGTTAAGGGCCAGTGTAGCCAAGTACCCTTGGGAGCTTGACCAGTGTAGCCAAGTCTCCCTGCTGCAAGCTACAACAGGTGGAACATGAAACCAAGCTTTGCTTATTGCACTCTATATACATACTCCGGTGGGATTATCATTTTCTTCTCAGACCCACCACTTTTTTGGAGTTCTTTTCTTTTGGCACATTTTTTTTCAAGTGCATCTGTACAACATATACATGTGCAACATATATACAAGGAGTTTTTCCTCTTGAGCCAGTAGATATCCCTCTTTTGAAGCTTTCTTGCAACCCACAACTCCCGTCGTTAGACCTCATGGCAACCAGACCAAGTTGAGACGCACTTCCTTCACTAAAAGAAGAAGAGAGGTTCCGCCTAGAAGTACTACCCTCATATGCTACCCCAAGTCAAGGAAGACTGCCTCCCTCACCACCTCATCCGTAGAGAGCTCGGTGCATAGTATTGATGTCCAAGTAAAGCCATTGTCTATATGAGTCATGTGTTGTTGTTAAGTGCTCTACTTAGGCTCATTGAGATGACATGTGATCATAGCCTAGTGGACTCAAAGAATTAAGTCACCATGGACCTGAAAAGCCTTAAACCTAAGCCCTATAAGGTTCCTCTTAGAAGTTAGGTGGATTAAGATCTTAATCAAGCTCCATTTCTCAATTTGATTCCAGGCTTGTTTAAAATGTCAACTATCATCCAGAAAAACTATATACATATGTACAAAAAGATGCTTATTTATACAAATTTTTATAATCATGCAAAATTTTTGAAAAATGTTTTGAAATCATGAATGGATGATTCATGAAGTGCAAGTTTTGCAAAAAGATATTTACACACATTTACACAAGATTTTGCAAACTTTTGATTTTCAAACATTTTGGAAAAATTTTGTACTATATACATAATTTTGAATCAAAATATTTACACAAGCTTTACACAAAAGATTTTTGAAATCATTTTTACAAAAATAATTTGTACACTAGCTATTTATGTGCAAATAAAAGAAGATTATGTACATGAAAATTTTTTAATTTTTGTGGTTTTTAGCCATTTTATTTATTAACACACTCACACAAAGTACGAGTTATGGCTAAAGTATATATGAAATATATACACACCCCCTATAATTAGCTCGAACGATGTCCTCAGAGTCAAGAGCGATGAAGAAGACATAACTCGTGCTAGGTATAGGAAAGTGAAAAGGAAGGCTATATACAAAGAACAAGAAGAAAATAGAAAAGTCAAGAGGGTCTCGTGTCTCCCCTTATACTTAGGATCAAATAATCCTAAGTATAGCAGGCTGTATACTAAGGAAAACCTGAGTGGAGAATGTACGGGGTCTACCCCCCCCTATACTTAGGGTGAAATATCCCTAAGTATAGGCAGCAAAAACAGGAGTAAACAGAAGCAAAAGAAATACCCAAAAGGTCTCACATCCCCCTATATTTAGGGTAAAGTGCACCCTAAGTATAGCATAATCACAAGATGAAGAAAGGGATGTGGGACTTAAGAATGTGGGGATATGGACATCTGGATCTATACAAGGCGGAAGATCAGTGAAACTCGGGCATGAGATGCATTAGATGTGAGTCAAAGACCACATCTCATGCAAAATGAATAGGGGCAAGATCAACGACCCGCGGGCTCATGATCTAGAAATGGCTTGAGCCGCTGGCCGTTTACTCGAAAGGTACTCTCAGAAGACAACTCAGAATATGTCGATGCTACCGTTGTCGTGTTCCTTTCTAACCAGATAAGGTCCCTTCCATTTGCTCTGTAGCTTCCCTGGAAATAATCGTAGCCTCGCATCAAACAGCCATACTCTCTGTCCAATCTCAAAATGTTTGTGGCTGATATGAGAATCATGCCACTCCTTCACTTTCTCCTTATAATGTAGGCTGCTTGAGAAAGCTGCATCTCTAAGCTCCTCCAGGGCAGCTAACTCTGCCCTCCTCTGGTCTCCCATACCATCTGGAATCCATAAAAATATAATTAACTGCCCAAAGTGACTTGTGCCTCAGCTCAACAGGTAAATGGCATGGCTTGCCATACACGAGGCGAAAGGGAGATTGTACCCAAGGTGTCTTGAAGACGTCCTATATGCCCACAAGACCGAGTCCAAAAGCTGTGACCAATCCTTTCGGTCAGGGCGGACAACTTTCTGCAATATAGTCTTTAATCTCCTATTCGACACCTCGGCTAGACCATTCGTCTGTGGATGGTAAGGTGTAGCAACACGATGATTTATGCCGAACTCGCTAGCAAGTGCCTTCACCTGGTCGTTGATGAAGTGAGATCCCCCATCAGAAATCAGAACTCGTGGAACCCCGAACCGCGTGATGATGTGCTTCCTCACAAAATCTGCAAACTGTCCTCGCATCAACGGCTCGGGTGGGGATAGCCTCCACCCAACGACTAACATAATCTACGGCCAACAGAATGTACTCAAATCCCTGACTCTTAGGGAATGGACCCATGAAATCGATGCCCCATGCGTCAAAAACCTCACAGAAGTGAATGGGCTGCATCGGCTTCATATCACGCTGTTCACAAGTGCCCATCCTCTGACAGTCAGTACACCTCTTCACGAACTCATCTGAGTCCTTGAAGAGGGTAGGCCACCACAAGCCGAATTGGAGCACTTTCTGTGCCGTTCTCCTCCCAGAATGATGTCCTCCTGCCTCAGCTTGTGGCAGGTAAGTGAGGACGCTATGGTGTTCCTCCTGAGGAATACACCGACGCCAAACGCTATCCCCTCCTTCATGGTAAAGGATGGGATCCTCCCAATGGTAGGACTTGGCCTTCGCAAGAAGGTCTCAAGCCTCTGCCTGGGCCAATCTTGTGGGACTTTCCCAGCAACGAGAAAGTTCACAATATCGGCATACCATGGGAGTGAGGTGATAGCAAGGATCGCCTCATCTGGGAAGTATCTCGAATAGAGATCAATCTGCTCAGACTCCTCAGGTGCTCTAACGGGAGAGATGATCGCCACCACATTCTTGACTCCAGGCTTATCCTTGATCTCAATATCGAACTCCTGGAGTAGAAGGATCCATCTAGTCAGTCTGGCCTTGGCATCCTTCTTTGCCATGAGGTACCCTGATGGCGGTGTGATCTGTGTACAAAGTCACTCTAGATCCAATGATATACGATCTGAACTTATCCAGGGCAAACACTACAGCTAGCATCTCCTTCTCTGTAACCGTGTAATTCCGCTGGGCGGAATCCAATGTGCGGCTAGCGTAGTGTATGGCAAATGGAACTCCATCCCTCCTTTGTCCCAGCACTGCCCCTACGGCAAAGTCGGAGGCATCCGTCATGATCTCGAATGGGAGAGACCAATCAGGCGGCTGGAGGACAGGAGCCTCAATGACACACTGCTGGAGAGTCGCAAAGGACGAAAGACACTTGTCATCGACAAGGAACTCGGTGTCTTTCGTCAAGAGGTCAGTCAACGGTCGGGCAATCCTGCTGAAATCCTGAATAAATCTCCTATAAAATCCAACGTGCCCCAGAAATGACCGTAGCTGCCTCAGATTGGACGGCGGTGCGAGTTTCCTAATGACATCAACCTTTGCCGGATCAACCTCCATGCCCCTGTTGGAGATGATGTGGCCAAGCACCGTCCCTTGAGTCACCATGAAGTGACTCTTCTCCCAAGATAACACCAAATGATACTCAATTACATCGCTGGAGTACCTCGGTCTAGGCAGTCAAGACAGGAGTCGAATCCGTCGCCGTAGACCGAGAAAATCGTCCATGAAGACCTCTAAACACTCCCCTACCACTGTCCGAGAAGATCGACAACATGCACCTCTGAAAAGTCGCAGGGGCATTGCATAGCCCAAATGGCATGCGTCGAAAAGCATATGTGCCGAAGGGACAGGTAAAGGTGGTCTTCTCCTGATCCTCAGGAGCGATGGCCACTTGGTTGTAGCCCGAGTACCCATCCAGGAAGCAATAATGGCTCTTCCCTGCCAGTCTCTCAATGATCTGGTCAATAAAAGGCAGGGGGAAATGGTCCTTCTTGGTGGCCTGGTTGAGTCTCCTGTAGTCAACACAGACCCTCCCAGAGGTGGGTACTCGTGTAGCGATCTCCTCTCCCGACTCACTGATCACAGTCGTGATGCCCGTCTTCTTGGGCGCCACATGCAAGGGGCTGACCCACTTGGAGTCGGAAATGGGATAAATAAAATCTGCACTCCCACCATTTCGATATTTCCTTCATCACAACCTCTCTCAGGTTGGGGTTCAGTCGCCGCTGGAACTCACGCGACGGCTTCGCCCCCTCCTCGAGATAGATATGGTGGGAGCACCACTGATGGACTAATCCCATGGAGATCTGCTACGCTCCATCCGATCGTCTTGTGGTTCCTTTCAAGAACCCCCATCAAACGGGATTCCTGCTCTCCCAGTCAAATCGGCGGAGATAATGACTGGGTACATCTCTGGCTCGCCCGCAAGAGAATCGATACTTCAGCGAAGTAGGGAGCGGCTTCAACTCTGGAATGCTGGGTGCTGGTAAATCTGGTTGCGGAAGAAAATGAGTGAATGTTGCTAAGTCTGCCAATCTGCCTGGGAGAAAGAAAGCGCACTCTCACAAACTGGATCTGGAGAAGGCTGCTCAACTATGTTGTCTCTGATCTGCGCTGCATCTACCTCCTCCTCTGTAGGCTCAGGTGGACTCAGGTCTGGCATCTGATCATCACAATCTGCCCAATCAGACTCTGAATTCCGAGGGATCTGTATCAACTGCGGTGGCATCAGTACCACCGTAAAGCAAGGTGGCCTCAGCACCACCATCACTAAACTCGGTGTCGCGATCAGACCGTGTCGCGATCAAGGAAGGCTCTGCTGCCTCTGTGGTATCCTGAACCAAGGGCTGTGCTCTCCTGACTCTCCTCTGCTATCATCTCGGCATCAGCTGTATCTGAAAATGAGAGGATGGTCTTGTGCTGCTGGATCTGCCCAAGCTGCCTCATCGTCTGTGATCACAAAATCACAGTCCTGGTGGATGTCTGGCTCTGCGTCTGTCAGCTGCTCTGAATCGGTACTGGCCTCTGAGCATGATCTCTCTCTAGGTCTGTAGTCCTCGACCGTCTCTATTTGTATACTCTCGCCCTCGACGCGAAAGTACACCTTCCCGCTGTCATGATCAGTCACCGCCTTGGCTGTGGCCAAGAACGGACGACCAAGGATGATGGGGGTATCGGCCACTGAATCAGGGATCTCCATGTCCAACACTATGAAGTCTACGGGGAATTTCAGGCCCTGAATCGTGACAATAACGTCTCGTAACAACCCCTTCGGCCTCTTGACAGTTCGATCAGCGAACTGAAGGACTGTCCTGCTCTGTCGAAGAGTGCCCAACTCGAAGCGGTCGAGAAGGGCTGCCGGAAGAAGGTTGATCGACGATCCGCTATCTAGTAGAGTACGGTCGAACCTCTGCTCACTGATCTGGCATCTGACATACGGGGCCCCTGAATCTGGCCTCTTGGCTGGCAGTCGGTTCTGGATCGCAAAACACGTGGCTTTCGTCAGCACATGTATCTCTGAATGTGGTTCCTCCTCCTCCTCCTGACTGTAGTCTATCTCTCAAAGATCGCCGGAGAAGGGGGATGTGCTGCAAAGCCTCCTGGAGGGTCAGCTGGATGTGGAATCGGTCTATCATGCTCTGGCTGGACTCCTCCTGCTCTCTCTTTTTGGGACTTTTTTCTTTTTTTCTTCCCCTTCCCCATCTGAAGGGCTCTAGGAAAGGGGATCACAGGGTCCTTCGCAGATGAAGGACTAGGAAAAGGGCCTAGACGGCTCGACGGCCGGATCCACACATACATCAAGCACCACAGTGGGACCAGAAGAAACTAAACCTTTTCTTTATTCAACAACAGTGTTCTGAGGTACATGAACTGAAGGAAGACAACATCTCTATCACAACAAACGTCGGTGGCCTCAGTACCACCTCGGGCTGGCTCTGCTGCTGTGCTGGACGTCTCGCGGCATCAGTACCGCGGGCTGGCTCGGCTAAACGGGTGCGTCAGTACCACCTCCTCGATATGGTGAAGCGGCGGCCTCAGTACCGCCGGTGGAATCAGCATCCTTGGTGGCCTCAGTGCCACCGTCATCATCTGGAGCGGCCTCAGTCCGCTCTCCTCCTCCTCCATGTGGCGCCCCGGAAGAATCCTCGTGGTGTAGCTCAGACGAGGCGTCGCCGCCTGCTGGTGTCCTACCGCTCCTAAGTGTAACAAAATCAGCATCAATAGATCCGAAGATGTATCATCAAATGGGTCACTAGGAGTGGCATGCTCAGTAGAACTACCTGCTCAGACTCTCTCTTGAGGTTGTTCGGGTTCGGCTCGATCTGTGCAGGAATGGCGGCCTTCCCTCTCACCAGGTCCCGCATCTCCTGGCGGAACTCATCCATCTCCCGTCTAAATGTGGCCTGCTGATCCGTGAGGAGGCGGGCGACGTCATCCAAGGCGGGGCTCTCATGGGAGCCCGACGGGTAGCCTCTCTGGTGCTGAGGCTGCTGAACTGCTTGGTGGTGCTGCTGAGAGGGGTAGGAAGAGGGATGTTTGCTGGTATGCTGGGTGGCCCTGCTGCTCACGTCTCCACGACTGTCCGGCTGCTGATAGGGACGAGGACCGAAGGACGACTACTGGTGTGACTGGTAGGCTGGGGGCTGCTGCTGCGGCTGGTGATCCCTCTGCTGGCCATACTGCCCTCCCTGACCGGCTGGCTGCTGCAGGGGCTGGGTACCTCCATTCCCCACCTGAATCCGGATGGTCTCGTCGGATCCCAGGCTGGGGGGCGGTCATACCAAATCCGTTGACATCCATCAACGGCTCTGCATCGTAGGGGGCTGGCAGGGAGTACTGCCAGAGGCTGGTCCGGCTGGTAGACCACCATCTGCATGTCTGGAGATGGTGGGGACTGGTAGGTGGGCTGCGGCTGCTGGTACGACTCCGCCTGTACAAGATGAACCTGTCTAGGCTGCTGTAGGGAGCTGGAGCGCTGGGACGAGCTGCTGCTGCCCGGGAGTCGCCTCGCGACTGAAGACGGGCTGTGAAGCCGTCTGTGCCTCTGGAGACACATGAGCTGGGGTCTTCATATCGCTCAGAGTCTGTGCCATCTGATCCATCTGAGTGAGGCTCTGGCACTGCTTCTTCTCAATCAGCTCCATGCGGTCCAACTTCTCGCTGATGATCCCTGGCCAGGCGAGACTCTGCCTATGTATGCTGCGACTGCCGGATGAACTAGATGGACCTGCATCGACCCGTGCTATCCGCTGGTACTGCACGGATCCTGGCTGCTGCGGCTGGGGTCTCTGTGTGTACAGCCGGGTCTGGGACATCACCATATAATTCTCAGCCATCTCCTCGAAGATGGCCCAGACCTGGTCGTGGTCCTTGGCGAAATAGGACCCGCCACAGAAGCATTCACCAGACCCTGAAGCTCTGGTGTCCACCCGCTGAAGAAGCTCTGCACAAGGTTCGGCTTCATAATGTCGTGGTGCGGGCATCTGTCCGTGAGCTCTCTAAACCTCTCCCATGCCTCCGTGAAATTGCTCATTGGGGAGCATGGAGAAGTTGCTGATCAGGGCCCTCGCTGCATTCGTCCGTCCGAGTGGATAGTACTTGTTCAAGTACTCGGTGCGGAGCTGCTCCCCGGTGTAGATGAACTTCCCAGATGCTTCAGCCAGGTGGCTGCTCTGTCTGCTAGTGAGAAGGGAAGGCAATCATCCGAATCGTATCCTGGTCCACATGGCGGTCGTGGACAGTACTGCAAATCATCAGGAACTCCTGGAGGTGGAGATGGGGCTCCTCGGTGGCAAGCCCGTGAAAATGGGGAAGCATCTGCAGGGTGTTCGGGTGGAACTTGAAGTCCCCACGATAGCAGGTACCACCACCCAATGGTGCATCAGTGTAGATCCGGGTTGTGCAACTCCCGCATCGGTCCGGTGGTCCTCCTGCCGCGGCGGCTGCGCCGCTGCGGCGGCTGCGCGGCTGCTGCGGCTCGTGCGCTGTGCCTCTAGCATCAGTATCTCCTCAGGATCGCTCTGCTGGTCTCGCTCTGCTCTGAGCCTCTCCAACTCTCGCCTCATCTCAATCATAAATGCTCCCTGATCGTGTAACTGCTGCTGAACTGTCTCTAATGATGCGATCAGGGTGGAGTTGATCGCTCCCTGATCTAGTACAAAATGCTCGGGTTGACGGGAGTGATCATCTGAACTGCCGGCCTCTGGTCATGACGTCTGCCAAGTCAAACGAGCCCAACTCAGGTGCTGTCATATCAATCAGTCTCTCTCGGGCTCGTGTCTCTCAGGCAGGAAAGAAAGGGGATCGAGGGGGAACGGGGCGGAATCGTACTCGGCTACGGAGAGCTGGTCCTCACGGCTCTCGCGGGCCAACCTAGATAAGGTAGACGTGCCCGAAATCGGTGCAGCCAGAGGCTGCCTAAGAGAGCGTCTACCCATCATCTTGATCTGGTCGAGTAGGGCGGATGAGATCTGGAGCAACTATGATCACAAGACAAACCCCCGGTTCACCAACGCGACGCGAGCTAAAGACCGTGAAAGTTCGGTCAAATTATCTTGTCGATTTTATTAGGTGAACACACAAAATATCAGAGCGCTTACGTGACCTGTTAGGATACTCGATGCTATCCCAACCGACTGGCCCGCACGGAAGAGTCGGTAATCAGTCGGGACTAGCACCGGAGGGCTCTACCTAGGGTACGGGTCACTCTCTCGCGCATCCAAACCATACAATGAGGGGGTTGCTCTCCCCAAGATAAAATTTTTAGGGTGAGCGGTTTTTAAGATCAATAGTGTTAACCAGTCCCAATTTTATGGTTTCTCTTTTTAATCTTTTTCAAATAAAAACAAACGTCCTAACGAATTTTTCGGTTCTCCTGGTTATTAAGTCAAAAACAGGGAGGGAGAAGACGAAAAAGCCGATGCGTGATGAAATCAATGATGCATGCTGAGTAAGAAATGCGTACCTTGTCTCCAGCACTCTACATGCAAGTGATCCGCGCAGAATTGAAAGACTGAAATTAAACTACCTATATGATGCAACGGGAAAGCCGAGTCCTAGACGAGCAATTTCTAGCGAAGAACCGTCTAACCGGTCACCGACCTCCAAGCCAAAGAGTCCGGTCTTGGCCCGTCCCTCCTCTGTCCGACAAATCGGGGGTAGGAGAAAGCGCTTTACAGGATGGGCTGCGGCACGTAGGCTACGAAGGCAACTGAGTCGGTTATTTTTATTAATGATTTTTATTAGGTCCAATTAACGTTCTATGAGAACATGCAATCAGTTAGGTGTGGGGATCCTACTAATTACGGCACAATCACCAGAAATTCCTAAGTCTAGGGGCTCGAGAAAAAACCGCGTAAACACCGGAAAAGGCAGAAAGAAAATAAAAAGAAAACAAAGCCGCAAAAAACCGCGAAAATCCTAAGGGTCCCCCGAGCACACCGGTGCTCGGCGAAACAGACCCGTTAAGTCACAAGTCTACAAGTCTCTGAGAGTGTCCTGTATTATTACAATATTAATGCAATAGAAATAAAAGTTCCTCTCCCACTCAAGCCTCTCTCACTCTCTCCTGCGGCTCCGCAACGAAAGGAGCCACCTCCGAATCCCGCGGTTGCGTCGGCTTCTCGAAATCGACCGCCTCGGTCCTCGGGCCCTCGCAAGAGAAAACAGAGTGGTCAGACCAATAAAAATAAGCAAATAATAAGCAGAACAAGAAAATGAAAAAGAATGAGGGTATATATGCAAAAATGTAAAATAAAATAAACACACAAAAGAAAACAAAAACAAAAATAAAAGAAAAAGAAAATAAAACAAAATAAAACAAAAATGAAATATAGACAAAAGCCGCGAAAAGTCGCGAGCTCTGAAAGAGCCGCGAAAACCGCGAAAACAAAAAAAATGAAAAGAAAATGAGAACTACTAAGCCGTGCTCCCCAGCAACGGCGCCATTCTGATAACAGGTCCCGATCACTAGGGTATAAGGTACTGAAAATAGGTCGTCGCGACCCAAGCGATCAGACGATGTGTATCAAGAAAAATGAACCACTCAAGAAGGATAAAATCAATCAAAACTCAAATAGCGGTCCTGCTATGTGATTAACCTGGTATAGCACCCAGGGTCGTACTCAAGGAGCACGAGTTGGCCGAGAGGCCTACGAAGTAGTAAAAATAAAGAAAATAAAAGAATAAAATATTTTTAGTGGTTTTTAATTATTTTTATATTTTTTGGATTTTTAATATATCAAGAAAATAAGAAAACAAAAGAAAAGCACACTTTAACAAATTATTCAAAGCATCAAAAATCAACCAAAAATTAAAACAAAAATGTTTTTATGTATTTTATATTTTTTAGTGTTTTTGGTGAATTTTTGATAATTTTCTGATGTTTATTTTATTTTCTAAAAATCAAACAGTAGCAAAAACAAAGGGTATTGTCCAGCCGAGCCAAAAAGCCCTAGATAAAATATCTAAGGGCCTCAAAATGCCTGGAGGTAATTTTCCTGTAAAGTAGATAAAACAAGGAAAATTTAGGTACCAATTTTATTATTTTTGGGTTTTTAATTTATTTACTATAATTTTTATGGGTTTTTGAGTATTTTTAAGTTTTTAGTGTTTTCCAGTGGTGAAAAAATAGCCAAAATTTGGTAGAAAATAAAACTAAGCAAACTAAACAGTAGGTAATTTTTATAGAATTTTTGAAGGAGTTTTAATATTTTTTTGTGATTTTTCAAACTAGACAGTGGTGAAAATAGATGTTTTTGAATTTTTAAAAATATCAAACAAAATCAAAAATCTCCTCAAAAATCCATAAAAATCCTACACCATGGCAGGAGCCATGTGTCAAATTTTCGTTGGATTTGGAGGTGGTTTGATATTTTATTCAAAAATAAAGGTAGGGTACTGTGCACAGGGACCAAAGTGCAAATACCCAAAGTTCTGGGGGTCCCGGTGCAAAATACCCAGCAAAACACGCGCCACGCGCGTGTCTGGGGCACTCAGGGACCCAAATGTAAGAAAAATAAGTCCCGAGGACTTATTGGTAACAGGTACCAAAAGTCCAGGGGTCTTATATGCAAATAACCCAAAAAATATCGCACTTGCTCAAATAAACCACGCACAGGGGTATAAATGCAATTATCTAAAAACTTTCATTCATTTAATAACATCCAAAACTACAGGGTGGTCTACTGCAAATAACCCAAACAACACGTGACGAAGCACGTGGCTCACAACACACAGGGGTATAGATGCAAATAAACTAGAGCACGAGGTCCACTAAGCAATTAACCCTAAAACTAAACAACTTCATTTAATATTTACAGGACTAAAACGAAATAAAATAAAGACAAGGGCCTAAGGGTAAATTACCCTTTATTAAGCGGGGGTGCTGGATGCGCGCCACGTGTATGATCAGATGGCGTGGAAGCGACGTGGTTCATGATCCAACGGCTGAGGTCGATCCTTCGATGATCTGGCGGTGGATGCAGCTCCACTAATGGAAGGTCGTGATGCAATCTGGAGCGAAAGAGGAAGATCGACGGCAACTGGAGGTCCTGGATGAACAGGCGGCCGGCGAACTTCGCCGGCCTCGTGGCAACGCTCCCGGCCTCCTATGCTGCGCCTGAGAATCGGAAGAGCTCCGGCGTGAAGATGCGCAGCTACTGATGCCCTCCGATGGCCCAGCCGAGCTCGGGAGAGCCCCGACGAGGGTGGCGGAGGTGAGACTCCCGGTCTGAACGGGGAAAGGCCTCAGATGGCCTCTGTTGGACCTGCAAAGCAACTCAGGAGACTCGCGGGTCGAGGGCAAAGTGCCCAAAGTGCCTCGACCCGGTTAGGCAAAGTGGGGTGGCTGGTGCGTCGGGACGGCGGGCTCCGGCGAAGGTGGTGGACGGAGGAGCCCGGTTCCCAGCTCCTGTGCGAGCTGGGTTGAGTGAGTGGGTGGAGAAGGTGCGTCGGACGAAGGCGGTGATGGTGATCGATTCCGATGATCGTGATAGGTGACGGGGTGGTCGGAATCAAAGAACGACGGCGGCGGCGCGATTTGGGGATAAACTAAAATCAAAGGAAATAGCGAAGCTAAGTGGCTACCTGGGTGGTCGGAGAGACTGGGGAGAAGCAGGGGATGCTCCTGGTCGTCGCCTCGAGGGTCGTCTCTGCCCGAGGCTCGAAGCTCTCGCAGGTGGCGGAGCTGCGGCGGCTATGTCGCCGGATCAATGGAATCCTCCTCCTCTCCTCGCTGCAACAGGTGGAGGCACTAGCTGTCACTCTCGCGGTCTCTCTGGAGCTCACAGGGAAGGAGGCGAATGGCCAAAGATGGAGAAAGAAGATGGCGGAGCTCGCTTATATGCGTTGGAGGGGTCCGGTTAAGACGGGCTCGGGTAGGTCAATGAAGCGTGCGGATCCCGAGGTGGATGCCCGGCGAAGGTGTCGGATGTGGGAGGTTCAAAACGGAGCCGGGTTTTAGGGAAATGGGTGTCGGGTCGAGCGGGTAGAAATAGGAGAAGTCGGGTCCGGAGCTCAGACCCGTGGGAAGTGGTCATGGGGCGGTTAGTTGACCGGGCGGTCAACATCCCCAGGACCCAATGGGATTCGACCACGTGGCTGGATCTTGAAGTGACAAATATGGGTAGCTAGGGGCCGAATCTGCAAAAACTCAAAACATGAAATATTTTTCTTTTATTTTTTTCTATTTTTTAGTGATATTTAATTAATTTTTGGCAATAAAAATAGGCTATATACATAATATGTACTATACATAGGTATATACAATATATAGGGTTTTGATTTTTGGATTTTTAATTATTATTTTTATACAATTTTATCCTTATTTTATATTTTATTTATTTATAGAATAAAACAAGGAATAAAAAGGTATTTTTATTTTATTTTTATTATTTATTTACATAAGTGAAATAAATACATCTATACATTTATATACATGGTATATGTACAATGTATTTTTGTATTTTAATTTTTCTCTTTTTGTTTTGTTTTTGTTTTCATTGTTTTTATTTTATTTATTTACAATATATAACATAGACTAGTTACAAAAATTATAAAAATTAATTTTATATATTTACAAGGCTAAATAAATACATAGGTGTGGTTTATGTACATGGTGAAGGTGATGTTTCTGTTCCCTTTTTGATTTTTATCTTTTTATTTTGTTTTTATATTTTTCTAAATATATACAAGTATTTACAAGCATATTTTTGGTGAGGAAAATATATTTATATTTATTTACATAAATATTTACACAAGAGCCCCTATCTCCCTCTACTTTGGCTTTTATGCGGTCAGGCCCATGCTGAGCCCTCCCTTGGGTTAGGTTGCTCAATATTTATTCTAAATATTTCCCTCTTTTTCTTTTTAATCTTTATTCTTTTATTTTTGCACAAAAGCATGCTAATTATAGGTTTTTACACAATGCATGCTTTTGGTAATTATTTGTATTTACATATATCTACATGCATTTGCAAAGGTTTTTGTAGCTAAAATATAAGAATAAAGAGTGATGAATGGGTATTCATCATTGCTCCCGTACATCCCACTCTCGACTACTTGGCTCAACTGGTGAAGGACCTAGCGAGGATGAGTCAGAAGCTTTATGACCTTACTGCCACAAAAACTTCCATCTCCACACAAGTCACGACCAACCCCAACAAATTCAAGCGTAAGGAGCATGTTGTTCATGATGTCATTCGATATCGCAAAGTCAAGTATCCATAATTTTATGTTATCTAATGTTGTGACTCTCAGGAGAAGTAGGACCCTGCAGCCGTCTACTGCAGCTAAGGGGAAGAATAAAGCATCTTCTATCTAATTATCATATTCTAAATAAGTTGATCCAACATCAGAGCCGGTTGAGGAAGAAGATGGAGGAGCTGGACCGGACTACTACCACCAGAAAATAAAAAAAATTCATCTAAAGAAAATCTCCAAAAACTAAATAATAGCCAAGGCCGAGGTGAGAAAGCCTAGGAGAAGCTAGCACCAGCCGCAACTCCCGAACCAAATGACAAAGCCGAAGCTCCCACACATATCTTTTTATCTATTTTGAATGACTATGCAGCTGCTAGACAACCATTTGTAAATAATGATATAAATAAGAACAATGGTTTTAGTTTTGTACGTATTCCATTTCCTGATGCAATGAAAAATTCCAAAGAAACTAAAAAGTTGAAATATGCATTATCTGATCCCGACATTGTTGAGATTATTCAAAATCTTTTTTTGAAATGTCGTTGCTAAAGGCATGGAATACATGCCCTATGTGAAGAAAGGATAGAAAGAGGCATGTACGTCAAATCGTCAACCCTGCAAAAATAGACGCAATTGAGGAGAGAAGCACGTCTTGACTATGGCCATAATGAATGCTATCAGTGATCTCCTACCGAAGATGCCAAACACTGGAGCACCATTTTTTAGATGTAAGATTTTCGATCAGATATTCGAGCGAGCTTTGCATGATAGCGGTTCCTCTATAAACCTCATGCCCTCATCATTACTTCTGGAATTTGGGTTGGGACTGCTTAAAATCCACAATCATGATCCTTCAGTTTGCTGATCGATCCATTAAGCGGTCCATAGGTTTATTGGAGGACGTTATCGTAACCATGTAGTATATGCGCTTCCCAATGGACGTTGTTGTCATGGACATGGATTCTCCAGCACCGTTACTCCAGACTTCGATTATTTTTGGTCGGTTATTCCTACGAGATATTGAAGAGGTAGTTGATTATGGGCCTGGAAAAATTACGTTTCTCTCCTGCAATGAAAGAGTCATAATGTACATGATTAATGAGCCAAAAGCCACAGAGAGCACATATGAGAGAAGCCAAGCAGAACCATTACTTGGAGATTGTGACATTGGTGATATTAGTGATCAAGAAGTCTCCTTGAATGACAACTTAACACGAGAAATCCTCTCTTTAAACGAGGACCTGAAAAGCACATTCCATCCTTGCTCCATTGCCAACTGAGAGATAGAGTTAGATTCACTGATCAACTTATTCAAAGAAGATTCAAGCCAAACTGAACAAGATGAAGTCATTGTAGATATGTTTGGTACATTGTTATTTGAACCACGAGTGACAAAGGTGGACAACACCTCATTATTTTCAGCAAATCATGCACCTACCAGTGCAGTTTCAGAAGTAGCCAAGTAGCCAACTCAACAGTTGTCTGAATTAAAGCAGCTTCTGGTAGATCTAAAGTATGCTTTCCTTGCGGGTCAGCCAAATTTTTATCCGATCATCATCAATAGCAGACTGGCCCTGGATCGGGAATCTCGCTTGCTCGAGGTTCTAGAGAAAAACCGCAAGACTCTTGGTCGGAAAATTAGAGATCTTCGAGGGATAAATCCAGCCATATGTTCACACCATATTTATCTAGAAGATGGTTGCAAACTGTCCTGTGAATATTAGCAAAGGTTGAATCCTAACCTATGGGACATCGTCATGAAGGAAATCACAAAGTGGTGTGAAGATGACTTCAGTTACCCTATCTCCAACTCAAATTGGGTGAGCCCATTGCATGTAGTTCCAAAGAAATCTATGATCATCTTGGTTACCAATGATCAAGGAGAGGAGATTTCTACTCGAGTACCAATATCATGGTGTGTTCGTATAGATTATCGGCACCTGAATGCAACGACCAAGAATGATCACTTTCCTTTGTCGTTCATTGATCAAGTGCGTGAAAGATTGGCAGGGAAAGAGTTCTTTTTCTTTTTAGATGGGTACTCCGAGTACAACCAAGTTGCAATCACCCTTGAAGATCAAGAGAAGACTACAGTCACATGTCCGTTCAGCACATATGCCTTCAAGTAAATTCCCTTTGGAATGTGTCATGCACCTACTACATTCCAAAGGTCTATGCTAGTTGTCTTTGTCAATATGGTCGGTAGCTTTTTCGAGGTGTTCATGGATGATTTCTCAGTCTATGGTGACAGTTTTGATGCCTTTCTTGAGCACCTAGACCAAGTACTTCAGAAATGTTGTTGATGAATATGTGATTCATCACTCTAAAAGTCGAAAACAGAGCTTGTTCCCGAGTAAATAGTTGCATATATCCATTTATTGTGCATTATTCACATTCATGTATTTAAAATTAATGTTCATATTTTAGCATGCATATTGGCATGGAATAAGAAGCCGAATTCATGTAAATATCACCTATATATTCACCATATTTCCCTTATTTGTATCTATTCTATACTAACTCCAATAAAATCAACTCTATAGTGTGCATATTTGTAGAACAGGATTTTGTTGAGGTCGTGTTAATTTACAAGGCGAATCAACATTCGTTGAGTTGACCTCGCACGAAATCCTAATTCAAACAACAATTAACCCACAACAGATGATCAAGAAATGAAAAGCAAGTGTACGGAGATAAAATTTATTATAACTCTACAACGAATATGTGTATAGGTGCAAGTATGTGTAGAGTATCAAATACAAGGAACAAGCGGGTAGATCGGGGCAGAAAATGCTCACAAAAGTGAATGTGATGTATTTGTCTATATATGTGCTATTTTTGTGGGTTTTTAATTCTTAATTTTTTAATTTTATTTTTGATTTTATATTTTTATATTTTGATTTTTAATTTTCTGATTTTGCATTTTCTTTTTATATTATATATTTTTTATATTTCCTTTTTCTTTTAAAATATATAATAAGCTATATATAAGATATATATATACAAGGTAAGCTAGGGTTGCAATAAAAATTAACAAAAATAGTCGAAAATAAGAAAATAAAATATTTTTTGGATTTCTAATAATTTTTTTACTATTTTTGTGATTTTTTTAAGAATTTTTGCTAAATTTTATATATTTTTAAAGTCTAAAGTACTCAAAATAGGGAAGAAAATAAATACCCAAAATTGAATTGGAGATAAAAAATATCAAACAGTAATAAAAATATCCAAATTAATTTTAATATATAGATACTAAGGAAATAGAAAATAGAATTTTTGGATTTTTCTGGATTTATATATTTTTATAGAGATTTTTTGAGTTTTTCTATTTTTTATTTTCTTTTATATTTTTAGTGATTTTTTGTCTAAAGATAAAACACAGAGAAATAAACAAAATATATATTTTTAGGATTTTTTTCAAAGAGTTTTTATAATTTTTATATATTTTCTACTGTAAATAGGGCAAAAAGTGGTTGTTTTTTATTTTTTTATAACTTATAAAAAGCTTCAAAAATGTGAAATAAAAATATAGCATAAAGATCAATGCAACAATAATCTATGCCTCTTTTTGGGGATTTTTTTGCTTTTTATAGATGCATGAAATAAATAAAATCAATAAAGAGAAACTACACTCCTAGCATAGACATATATGTAAATAGCAGAAACTTGAGGGGCCAAAGTGTAAATTTCACAGAAATGATAAATTGGATATTTAAGTTTCAGGACCAATCAGAAATAAACAAAAATCGAAGCCCTTCCCTGCAAATTCGCCAAAGCTCACATGACCGTCACATGAGCCTAGCAGGG
Source organism: Ottelia alismoides (assembly GCA_037367405.1). Classification (NCBI taxonomy): domain Eukaryota; kingdom Viridiplantae; phylum Streptophyta; class Magnoliopsida; order Alismatales; family Hydrocharitaceae; genus Ottelia; species Ottelia alismoides. Next base: position 768,903 of record JAZKJV010007769.1, on the reverse strand, counting down.
TCCTATTTGTAATTATAAAAAAACTTGGGGGGGCTAACTTACAAACATTCCAAAATTATATAACTGCACAAAAAATTTGTGGACTAAACAGAAATCTATGAATTCCCAGGGGTCTGCTTGCAAAAGCGCCACCCCACGTGATGCATCATGTGCGGTGATGTGGCAAGGACAAAATTGCAATTATAAGAAATGTAGGGGGCTAAATGTAAATTTGATAAAAACTATACATGGCCCATGAAAGTTAATAAACTATTAAAGAAATACAAAAACCACCTGGGTTAGAATGCAAAATACCCAGACTAAGGCGTGATCCGACGGATGATATCTTCCACTTGCCACGTGTCGATGCGAGGCACGCCGATAACGGTTCGGATGCACGGCCTGGATTAGAAGGCTGATGACGATCGGACAGTACGGGCGCGAGTGATCCAACGGCTGCTGTACGCCTAGGCGATCCGACCAGATCCAATGGTGCTGGAGGGTGGTGGACGAACTGGGAAGCAGCGTCAGCGAGGCGAGCTTCCCCGAGCTCGATCTCCATCCTCCGACGATCTTTGAAGCTCCAAAATGGTCGCGGACCCTCCAGGTGCGGTCCTCTATCTGTTGGAGGCTCCAAAAGTCCCCGATGGATGTTGGAGGGCAAGCGAACATGCTGCGGAGCTTTGGTGCTCCAACAACCATGTGCTCCCTCCAAAATGAGCCCCAGGTACCTCCAAACGCGCTTGGACCTGCAAAACAGAGTGAAGGGGTCGAGGGCAAAATTCCTCGACCTCGCAGTGGGGCGGAATGGGCTGGGGATGCGGGAAAAAGGGCTCACCGGAGCTTGGTGGCGAAGGTGCTTGGTTAGGCGACGGGCAGAAGGGAAAGTGGAGATCGATTCCTAGGGATAAGGTGAATAAAAAACGCAAGAAAAAGATAGGAAAAACGGACCTCGATGGTCAAAGGACCAGAGATAGACCTCACGGCCATAGGCCGGAGATGGAGGGTGGAGACCGCTCCTCGACCGCCTCCTCGATAACCCTAACGACAAGACGGAGGAGCTGTCACCTCCCTCAGTCGATTGGGTGCAAGAAAAGGAGAGGAAGGTGGTCAAAGAGGGTTCAAAAATGAGAGAAGTTGGAGAGGATTTTGTACAAGAGGTGATGGCATGACCTTCGATGAAAGATCACGGGCTAACGAGGGAGATCTTGGAGAATCCAAGCACCAGGCTGTATCCTGGATGTACAAGGAGAAAATCCAAGAAGAAGTCGACGCCAAAGGATGAAAGGTGTGAGCCCCAAAATTGGGAGAAATGAGGCAAGAAAGTAGTTCTAACATGCAACAGAGGGGGGTCAGACTGTTGACCGGAGGTCAATTGCCCGAGCCACCTGGTTGGTCCACGTGGACCAACCTGGGAAAAACCTCCTGAAAAAGAATTCAAAATTCATTTAAAAATAATAATTGATTTTTTTATTAATTTTAGATTATAAAATAAAAATATTTATTGCCTTCTAACATATTTTATTATGATTTTTAATTATTTTTTAGATCTTTAAAATTACCAGTTAACTTTTAAGAGTTATATATAGGGATATTTATATATATATATATATATTTCAATGTTTTATTTTATTTTTATATTTAATTTTATTAATTTTGGTTTATTATTTTATATATTTATAACTTATTTTTATAAACTTAAATATATTTTTATTTTATTTTTCTATGTATTATATACAATTAAATAAATAGTTATATTAATTCTATAGGTCTAGATATAGGTATTTTATCTATATGCTTTATATAAGTATTTTTTGCATTTTCTTTATGTTTTTATTCCTGTTTTAATATATACATATATTATAAATAATATTTACAAAATTATAAAATTATAAAATTATAAAAAATAATGAATAATATATAAAATGAATACTTTAATTGGTATAAGTATACAATAAGGGTCCAAAACTCAAATTTCAAACCGTAACTCCAAAAAATATGAAACCACCTTCATTAAATAGCCTATTAAAAGTTATGTAAATTAAAGGTAATTTTCATACATTTCAAGTTTTCATTTGAGAGATATGGGTTTGGGAAGGTTGGGTTTTGGAATTTATTCAGATCGTATCTTTTTATCTGTACATTATTTTTGCGTAAAATCAATTTTGTATTTTTCTATATTCAATCATCTACAACTTTCATGTACAAAGATTCTTTATTTGAGGTATAAATAGGGGAACTAAAAATAGGTCCCAAAAATGAATAAAAAATGAATAAAATTAAAGGGAATTTTATTGGATTTTGGCCCTTATCTCCCCCTACTTTATTCCTTGTCGATCTAGTCATTGAGATGCCTAGGTCTCGGGGTTTAGGGTCATAAAATATTTTCAATATTTTATTCTTTTTCTTTTCTTTTCTTTATTACATAATTTTGGCTTTGAAAATAGTATTTTATACGCTATTTACACACAAATGCATGAATGCTAAAATGCATGAATTAATGGTATTTACACACATTTACTAGGATTTTTAAGGCCAAAATTATAGGATAAAGATGATGAAATGGAGATTCATCAATATTACTAACACTAATAATAGAAAAATATAAAAAATACTAACTTATAAAATTGACCAATAAAATCAAGAACCTAGGTTGAGACTAAAAACCTTCAAACACGCATATCTCTCTCATACAATGTTCAATTTTGGTATACACACTTTTAAAGTAATATACATTCAAAGACCTTCAAAACAAAACTAATTTTATAAAAATCGAAGTTCGTATGTGAAACTTGGGTTTTGGTCCCATGTTGTATATTGTATATATTAACCCAATTATCCCTCTATTGTATTTCTTTGTTACTAAAAATCCAAAAAAATATAGATTAAATTGTAAATACTTATCTTACATTTTCTTTGATTTTATTTTTTATTTTTACCCTTTTTTAAAATGATAAAATTATAAAATAAAAATACATTATTTTATACCTATGAAGTACCACCAAAAATATCACTTTCTACATATGACATATTTTGATCTTGATCCCATCATGAAAATGTAGATCTCATCGAGATGAATAACTTTCGTGAAGGAACTTTTTCGATTTGAGATTTTTTACTAATTTTTTATTGATTTTACATTTGATTTTAACTCTGATTTTCAATGCGAGACACGTGGTAGCTCATGGAGCCGCCACGTGTCGCCTCCTCCTTCTTCCACTTACTCTCTTTGCCTCCTTTGATCTGGACCGTCGGAATTGCCGTCCTTTTCTCTCTCTTCTTTCTTTCTATCTTCCATCCCACTTCCTACATGATCTCCCCCACCGTCCCATCCAGTCCACGCTCCCCGCACCCATTCTTCCCTCTCGCGCCTCTAACCTCCCCATCACGTCAGCTCAGCATGCCACTTACCGCACAACCTCCAACCACATCGCTCCCTCCTTGCAACCACCTTTAAAACTTCGCCACCGCTCCCCATTGTCGATCATCTGCCTTTAGCGAGAGAGCCTCGAGCTCTAATCTCCTGATCTGTGAAATAGATTCAGTTGCGAATCGAGCGACGACTGGGTTTTCTTTGGCGTGATCCACGACGAGCTTTCGTCATGCTTTAGCTCCCCCTTCGAGCTGCTCGAGCTCAGCACCTAGCTGCTGCTTTGAGCAAGTACCAGGAGCCTCCCATCTCTGCCCCCAGGCCCGTCCCATCACGGCACCACTCTTCCAGGTAATACTCCTTCTTCCATTCTCTCTTTCTCCTCCTCTGCTTCTTTCTTACTTTCTCTATTTTTGTTTCCTTCCTCTTCTTCGATCTCCAACCACCATTCACTATCGCACATCACGGCACCAACCTCCATCTGCTCTCTGCCATGCTAACAACCTCTGCTCGACTACCCAATGCCTCCGCCTCCTGATCACAAACCTTCACCAGCAGAACCCCTTTGGGTTTCGAGCCCACTACAGCCGAGGCCTTCGCCACCGGCCACTCCGCCGCTCCCCGTTGCTCTGGCCACAACCGAGCAAGCTTCCGCCCTCGGTGCACTTCCGCTCCACCAACCACCATTGACGCTCCACCATTACAGTCCTCCGCCTCCACACCTATTTCAACCCACTCTGTCGAGAGTCATCGTCTTCGATCTTCGCATCTCCTCATCGAGCTACGCTAACTGTCATTTCGGCATCCTTCTGCAACCTCGAAGCATCGATTTCACAGGCTTCCAGACAACCGCCACATCCGACCTCACTCCCTTCAGCGGCCCGCCGATGCCCTCGACACGTCGCACCTCTACTGCTCGGCTATGTGTCGGACGAGCCTTCAACAACGCAGACCCCGCTCCTTCACGCCGTCGTTCACCCTCGCTCAGAGATCCTCAACACATCCATGCTCTCGTCCGTACCTCATCGCCCTCTCCGCATTCGGCCCTCAGTGCGGCGTACTGGCACCGCTTGATCTCTATCGAGCGACTTGGAAGTCATCAAACCCCAATAACCGATCGTCGAGCCCTCTTCTTTGCCATCCGACAGCCAGCAACCTTCCACGTCGCTTCAACCAAACCTCGCTCCCTAACGTTAGCTTTGGGCTCGACCGAAGCTCCGAATACCTTCCATGTAGAGAACAACCCCGAAGCACCATCCAAACCTGCCCCGCACGTATCACGCAGGTGAGGGTGCGAAAAAATCGAAATAACACTCCTCTTCCGAGCTTTCGCGCACAGGTCCAGCCTTCCAGGAGCCATGTGGGATGCAGGTGTTCTCCTAAGAAAATTGCATAAATGCCCTCCTGGGTATAGATAATCTCATCTAAGTCCTGTCAGCATAAATTTTATTATCAATTTTATTTATGTAATTACATTTAGGCCCCTGTCTTTGGTCATTGATTCGAGTCTCATTTTGTCATCATTTTATCATTCTAAAAAATTGCTCAATGTAGAACAACATATTCTCTATGATTGTGAAAAATGGTTATATTTTTATTAGCTGTGCTTTATTTAATAGAATTAATTTGGTGAAATATTGCATATTTTACTCATTTGTATTCTAAAATTAATATTAAATTAATTGTAGCTATAAAAATCGCTAAAAAAATCAAAGTAGATAGATTTTACTTTATTCTATTTTTTGTCCAAAAATAATCAATATATCGAGGTTGCAATAAAATGTTTGGTGATTATAAGTAATTCATTTTTAATAGATTGAAAACTCAATATTTTTAGGATTTATAATTTTTCCTGGATATATCACAATAGATACATCTAGGATAATTTTATTCCTGAAAATAATTACGTTTGCTATTTATTAAAATTAAGTTTCTCAAAATCACCTAGTCTGAATTTTTAATTCACAGAAAATTCATGTTAAGTCAGAAAATTCCAAAAAAACTACAGTAGCTTTATTTTGTACCCATACATATTATGGCTAAGTTTCATAATTTTTGGACACCGTTAGAATGTAATTTACAATTTAGTCCCCAAACTTAGTCCAAATTGCATTTTACTCATCTATTGCAGTTGAAAACCTGATTTCTAGATCAACTAAAAATTAAATTAAGGAGACAGTGGCCTTTCTGAGTTAAACCTTAAACTTGCCCAAGTAAAAAAATCGATTGCTTGTGTTTAATTGACATATTAATTAAGTAGTCTTTGATTAATCCAGGATTATCCACCTGCAACGAATATCTTCTAATCATTAATTTGGTTAAATTAAAAGGGAAATTTCTGGGATCTTCAAATGACAACAAACCCCCTATACTTAAACCTTGCTCGTCCCTGAGTAACTAAAGTGGAATGCAAGAGTGAAATGATTTTGGGTTCCATACCAAGGTCATGAACAAAAGGTGAAAATGGAGCTTGACTCGACCATTGGATTAATAATGTGGTGAAACCTTATTGGGAATTGAATTATGACCTAACAACCTTTAAGTTCCACAAGTCTCTTATTCATGTCGCCTCAACAGTCAGGTTAGAATATATCCTCTTACACAAATTATGTTGACTATCAATCTTACTTGTGTTGTGTAAGTGAAATGTAGCTCTCCACATCAGAAATGGCATAGAACCAACCTCCTCTAACAATGTAACTCTAATTCCCCATTCTAGAAACTATTTCCTCAAAGAGCAGGGTATTCCCTTCTAAGTTCAAGTGTGATCAGCTCAAGAAAAGGGGGTAGAGAAGACAATGGACTGTGACCAGTGTAGTCATATATCCGTGGAGCTTGGCCAGTGTGACCAAGTCTCTAGCTGCATGCTTCCTTGGTATGAGACTTTGAAGCATTTGCCTTGCAAATACACACTCCGGCAGACATTTTATTTTCAATCAGGCATGTCCATTTTTTTAGAGTCTTTTTCTTCTATTTCTTCTCTCTTTTTTCTCTTTTTTTGACATATATACAAGGTGCAACATGTACATAAGGAGTTTTTCTTCTTAAGCCAGTAGACTATCCCTCTTTTGAATCATTATTGCAACCCACAACGTCCCGTCGTTAGACGTCGATGCCACTAGATCAAGTTGAGATGCACTTCCCTCCCTAGAGGAGGAAGGTTGTGTCCACCCGTGTGCTACTCCAAGCCAAAGGATTCTACTTCCTCACCACCTCATCAATGAAGAGCTACGTGCATAGTGCTTGTCCAAGATAGGTCACTATCTAAAAGAATCGTGCGTGTCTACGAAATATTCTTTTTAGATCAATCAAGATGACATGTGAACATAGACTTGTGGACTCAAAGAATTAAGTCACTCGACCTGAAAAATTTTAACTCCAGTTCCTATAAGGTTCCTATGAAATTAGGTAGATTAAGGTGAAATCAAATCCATCCTCGACATCTATTCATAACTTGGTTCAGAACCTACTAACTTTTCACTTAGCATATGCTAAATAAGCAGATGAGATGTAGATGAGATGCAATGTAGATGAATGAAGTGCAAGACACATTTTTTATTTTTTTGTTTTTTAGTATACCTCCAATTTTATAACAAATTTTACAAGAGTTTTACAAGTATTATACTATACAAGTATACATGAATTTTACAAAAAAATTCTCAAAATTTACCCACCCCGTAATTATTGCATAATATACAAAAATACACAAAACCTACGAGCTATGGGTAAAGTATATATGTAATATATACATGCCCCCTATACTTAGCATGTGCTATGTCCTCAGAGCGCGAGAAGCGAGGAAAAAGACATAGCTCGTGCTAAGTGTAGGAGAGCTAAAGTCAATCTGATGTTATCATGGAAAATGAGTCACTTCATGGTTACATAAAGAATTGTGCTGGGCCACACCATTTCTAAGCATGGCATGGAAGTTGATCCAACGAAGATGGATGATATTGCTAAACTCGAACCACCTTGAACAATAAAGCATGTGAGGTCATTCCTTAGGCATGCTGGTTTCTACAGAAGATTTATCGAGGACTTCAGTAAGATTTCCCGGCCTCTTACAGAACTGTTATGCAAGGAGACCAAATCCAGTGTTGTTCAGAAGGTTCTCCAATCATTTTATCAGTTGAAAGATCTTGTCACTCATGCTCTTGTCTTGCAGCCACCCGATTGGTCTCTCTCATTCGAGATCATGACGGATGCATCAAATTTCACAATTGAGGCTGTATTACGACAAAGAAGAGAAAAAATTCCCTATGTCATTCACTATGCCAACAAAACATTAGATGATGCACAGAAAAGTATATGGTCACAGAGAAAGAATTGTTGGTAGTGGTTTTTGCCCTAAAGAAGTTTAGATCATATTAGATTGGATCTAAGTTCATTATTTATACAGACCACTCTACTATTCAATACTTACAACATAAGAAAATGCCAAATTATGCTTACTCAGATGGACCCTTCTCCTCTAGGAATTTGATTTGGAAATCAGAGATAAGCCTGGAGTTCAAAGTGTGGTACCAGATCATTTATCCAGAATAGAATGCACATATCCTCAGTTGAGCAGTACACCGACCACAAAAAGCTTTCCTGATGAAGCAATTTTCAGTGTTGCATCTCTCCCATGGTATGCTCATATTGTGAACTACGTTATATCCGGGGTGGTCCCGCAAGATTGGACGAGAGTCAAGAACTATCTGATATTCATGTTTACCAATGGGAAGATTCATACCTATTCAAGGAAGGAGTAGATTGCATATGGCGTCAATGTATCCCTTAGGAGGAGTATACTAATGTCCTTGAGCATTGTCATAAGCTCGAATCTAGAGGACACAATTTTGGAAGTAGAATGGCATGAAAAATACTGTAGTGTGGCCTATGGTGGCTCATACTATTCAAGGATGCGATAGCATGTGTCAAAGGTTGCACATATTGTCAGAAATTGGGAGGAACCCTCAGTTCTAAAGACTCCATGCCCCTCAAATTCATTCAGATTTCTAATGTTTTCTATGCTTGAGGTATTGATTTTATGGGCCAATTTCCTAACAGTCAAGGAAACGAAAACCCTTCTTGCAGTTGATTATGTGATTCGCTGGGTAGAAGCTATTCCCGTTAGATCTGTTGATAGACACACAGTCTGTGGTTTCTAAAAGATAACATCATTTCACGGTTCGATATTTCGAAGATCCTCATTTCAGATGAGGGTAGTCATTTCATCAATAAAGAGGTGAAGAAATTAGTTAATAAGTATGTCATCGATCATCGAGCCACATCTCGTATCATCCTCAATCTAATGTCTTGGCCGAATTATCCAACAAAGAGATCAAGACAATTCTGCAGAAACTTGTTAGGCCGGATAGGAAGAACTGATCACAACTTTTGGATTCAATTCTATGGGATTATTGGACCACCTGCAAGTCTCCATTGGGAATGTCTCCCTACCGTCTTGTATATGGAAAGCCATGCCATCTAATGGTATAATTAATTCACAAATATCTTTAGGCAATAAACATCTGCATTCTCAACTCACAAAACGGTAGTCAGAATAGGAAAGTTGATATGAACAAGTTCTTGTAATTCTGAGACTACACATACATTAACAGCTTGATGTACGAGGAGAAGGTCAAATGCTGGCACGACTGGCACATCAAATGAAAGATTTTTGACCCTGGATAAAAAGTGTGATTATTTGATGTGAAGTTGAAGATATTCTCGGACAAATTAAATAGTAAATGGACAAGGCCCTCGATGAACACGAATTTCATCTCTTTAATAATGTTGTATTATTGCAGTATTGGAGATGGAAAGTGATTGATCAAAAATCACAATCTTTGAATGTTGTGGAATATTTTTACTTGGCAAGATACCAAGGTCTAACACAGGGAACAATGGTTTGTACTTGTGTGGTTTTAAATGGAGAAAACTTGAAGAAAAGATAAAAACCATACCTGGAGGATCTAAGGAGGAAGAAGGTGATATGAGGGCTTGGGCTGAGCTTCTCACAAAGTTCGGGTCATAGCTCGAGCCTGGGCAGCTACCCCAAGGAACTTAGCGGTTGCCAGAGGCATCGCGACACAACCGAGGAAGCTGTGGGTCGACACCTGGAGGATCGACCATCTTCACCAGCCAATTCCAACTCTTCCTGTCATGCATAGGGGGAAGAGGGGCTTGGCGAAGCTCCGTTAAATGGTGTACAATTGAATATGGGGGCGGAACATGAGTATTTGTAGGCGGAGCTCCGACTGTTTCTTGGTGTAATGCATGTGCATGTAACGGTCGGTGTGAAGGCGTGGAGTGATGGAAGGAGGCGTTGATGGTCACACGAGGATGTCAGAGGTAACTTCTTCGAAGGATGGCTGTTAGGGAGTGGAGAGGGCGGCTAGAGTGGGTGCTAGAAAAGGAAGGGGGAGAAGGTGCTGCTAGGCGAGGAATGTAGGGAGGGTCATTACTGGAGGAAGAAGGATGTTGGACTGTTGGATCTCATTATGCTTCGGTCCAGATTGGGGCGCGGATGGATGGAGCAGATCTGATCACGTGATCAGATCGAGCAGTGGGGCATTGTGCGGAAAGTGACAACTTGGATGGAGTTAGGAGCGAGATCTTATGGTGGGGAAAGGAGGGGCGACGTGGAGGGCAGAGGGCCATCAGCTCAATAGTGATCCTATGATCAAGATTAGGATAGAAAGGAGAGGTAGACATCAAATCTGTGGAAGATATGATGGCTGAGGCTTAAGTGCAAATCAACGAGGGAGATGGAGGCATGGAGTGGAGATCCATTGGCCCAGGACGCGTGCGGGTGGCGAGTGGAGGTGTGGCTGCCATGTGGCTACACCAAATTATTCATAAAATGGAAAAGAATTGAAAAATCAAAAAGAAATATAAGGATTCAAAATTAGCAAAAAGTCAAACATGAAAGTTGTAGGTCTCAATGAGACTACACGTTTCATGTTGAAGAAAAAGTCAAAAGATGATATTTGTATAAAGAAGAATTTTTGCAATTATTTTTTAAGGACCTAAAAACACTTATTTTAAGGGTTTGTTTTTTTTTGTATTTTTATTTTCTTTTAAAGACCAAAATAAATATATACAATATTTAATCTAATTTTTAGGGATTTTTAATAATAAAGAAAATGTTAGTAATTAAGTACAATAATTAGGGTTAATATTTTAGTGTTAATTATTCACATAATTAATAAAAGTAATAACAATTTATTAATTGTGATTTTTATTGAATTGTTTAAGCTTGGAGAATAATAAATAGATTTTAATATGATGTATCTGAGATTCATCAACCCTTCATTGTGAAGATTGTGCACCACAACAGTAGCATTCTCATATCAAAATTGTTATCTGACGCACAACCGTTCATTATCAATGGATAGTTACTGAAGCCATATTTAGAGCATGATAAATTCCTATCCATTGTCGATTCGATTAATGTGATATTCATTGAATATCTCTCAACAACATCATCAAAAGATTCAAACATAGCAAACATAAACATTTTTTAGTAGTTCTTTTCTTTTTTATTCTTTTCATTTCTTTTTCTATTCTTTCATTCTTATGTTATTCCATTCATCCCATTCATCTATGTTATATTTAGAATAAGTTTCATCTTAAATATAGACGGATGAGTGTATTCAGGTTGTCCTTTATTTTCTTCTCTCGTTTGTCTTTCAATATGTTGACATTCTTTCTATACTTAGGGATATTTCACCCTAAGTATAGGGAGGACAAGCCGAGTCATTAATTTCATAAATTCTGATCCCCGACCGTCCCTATCTGGTGTATAGTCTGTTATACTTAGGATTAGTTTATCCTAAGTATAGGGGTGATCGACTTCTTATTCAATCATTGTAGTATAGACTTTTCTATACTTAGCATGATTTATGTCTTCCTTTCTGCTCTTTGACCACTATGAGGACATAGTTTGAGCTAAGAATAAGGGGTAGTATATATGTATACATACGTTAGCCATAACTTGTACTTTCATATTTTTCCAATAATATGGCTAAAATGCTACATTGGATAAGGGTATATAATAAATCAACTGTAAAAAATACATTCTTATAAATATGTATATTTTTAAAAAAAATTCTTTGAAAAATTGGTTTGAACCTATTATGAAAAATGATTTGGAAAATGGTTGCAAAATAATTTGAAAAATGGTTGCAAAATGTTTTGAAAAATCTTTTGAAAACCTTTGAAAATCTTTGTACAATAATTTCAAATAATTTGGAAAATAAGGTCTTTGTAAAATAATTGTAAAAAGTTTATAAAAATTGATTAAAATTGTTTTTGAAAAGTTCTTTGTAAATTTTTTTGCAAAATAAGTTTTCAAAATGTTTGGCAAATGTTTGCAAAATTGTCTTCAATTTATTTTGAAAATCCTGTAAATAATGTCCTAAGAAAATTCTTCAAATAGAACATGTATACATATGTACAAAATTATGTATAAAACATGTATATTCCATGAACAAAATCTGTGTAGAATTCTATGTAAATACATCGAACTCAATAACTCTTTTGCTTATTCAAAAATCCCATAAAAATTTGCAAAATTCAAAAATACATAAAAAATGAAAATATTTTCAAAATTAAAAAATACAAATGTTTTTGAAAATTCTTAAAATGTTCAAAATCAAAAAATGGTTTGACAAAAAGATTTTCTTATATTGCATTGCATTAACATTTTTCGGAATGATGTTGACAATTAAACAAGTCTAAATAAAATATGAAGATTGGAGCTTGGCCTAGACCTTAATCTACTTAATTTTAGAGGAACCTGTCAAGGCCTGTAATTGGGACTCTTTAGATCACTTTGACTTAATTCTTTAGGTTCTATGAGACTATGTTCATGACTCAATTCAATGTGTTTAAGAAGAACCTTTCATTACATACATACGACACTTGAGACAGAGACTTGACTGGAGACCTCGGACTTAGCATGTATCTCAACCATGATGGATTGCTGAAATATCTTGGTGTCTAAGTCATGATGATACTAGGCTGCTTCGTCACGGGTGGCTCATGAACCATTCTTGGGAACTACTGAAACCGACATTTCGTTGTACCGTTCCTTTGGTAGCATGGACATCTAATGATCGAAGAATGGATAGAAATAAAGCTTCGGATGAGGAATGATATGCTAGCACAATTTTTCTAAGACCCTAAAATATGGGCGGGACAAAAGATTCTATATCCATCAGGGAAAAGCAAGAATACATGGCAATGCCAAACAAAGAAAGACCGAAAAATGAGGCCTATACTGAAAAATCCAAAAATTTCGAGCTTCCAGAAAAGACATTCTTCTTGGTGAAGACTTGGTTATACTGACCGAGTTTCACAAGGAAATATGACTACACTAGCCCGTTTTCACTTCTTTTCCCTTTCTTATAGCTCGCCCTCCTTCGTTGTGCACTAACACGTACCTGAACTCAGAAGGAAATATCCATCTCCCCGATGATGAGTTATTGGAGGAGGATACTACTTGATGGTTCAGCTATTTGTCTGGGAAGAAATAACATAGTTCACACACGTGGTACCTATCATTTCAAGGTTGCGAGAGTACACATTTGAAAGGATGGTTCTAACCAGGCTATTGAGTTGAACTGATAGATGAATATGGAACATAAGGTTTGTTGAGTCACAATTCTTAACCTAATTTAATTCTGAACCAACTAATAATTTAAAGGTCTTAACTGAACTCCAAACTTTGACTCTATGAAGATAGTTTAAGAATCAAAATCATTCCAATTTCTTTTGTTTCTTTTCTTTATTTTTCTTTTTATGCATTTACTATCATAAGGGACCGATGAATATCCATTTTATCACCTTTATTCTATCATTTTGTCCTAAAAAACCTTGGCTAATGCATGAAAATAGCCCTAATTTGCACAAATTAGCATTCATTCTTTATTGAATATATATTGTATAAAATATTATTTTTAATGCTAAAACTAGAATAAAGAAAAGAAAAAGAATAAAATACCAAAGGTATTTTATAACCCTAAACCCCGAAACTAAGTCAAGAATTGATTTGGTCGACAAGGAATAAAGTAGAGGGAGGTTAGGGCTAAAAATCACCAATAATTTCCGATCTTTTATTAATCATTTATTCATTTTTTGGACCTATTTTATTTTTTACTTTTTACACCTCAAATAAAGAAACTTTTTACATGATGGTTGTAGATGATAATATAAATAAAAATACAAAATTAATTTTATATAAAAATAATATATAGTGTAATTTTTATACTCTAAATAAAAAAGCCAAAATCCCAACTTCCCAGACCCATATCTCCCAAATAAAAACGAAAAATATATCAAAAATCACCTTTAATTGTATATAACTTTTAATGAGCTATTTAATGAAGGTGGTTTCATATTTTTTGGAGTTAAGGTGCGAAAGTTACGTTTTATACCCCTTTTGTATAATATACCCGATAAAATATTCATTGTATTTATTCTTTATTATTTTACAATTTTATATTTTAATAAATTTGTAAATACTATGTATAGTATGTGTACATATTTAAAACACAATAAAACAGTAAATAAAACACTAAAATAAAATAAAATATCAAAATACATAGATGAATATACAGTACTTAGACCTATATATTTATAGTCCTATTTATTTAAGTGTAAATAATATATAGAAAAATACAATAAAAATATATTTATATATATAAAAATAAGTTATAACTATATTAACTGATAAAATAAAATGATAAGATAAAAAATACAAAATAAAAATAAAACTCACAAAATATAGGTAAATATTCCTATAAATAAAACCCTAAAAATAAACTTGTAATTAAATACATCGAAAAAAATAAAATTTATAATAAAATAATATAGAAAATAACAAGCATCTTTTATTTTATAACTTTATTTCAATAAAATTGTTTACTATTTTTTATATTTTACAAATAATTTTCGGGTAAGCTTTTCATGGTTGGTCCACGTGGACCTACCAGGTTTAGTCGTTAGTTTACTCCGGTCAATTCCTAGACTCCAATCCTGTAGTCTGACACACCTAAGTTTTGACCTATTTTCTCGATAATACCCCACTCGATTCTTTCCTAATTCGCATCGAGGTCTTCTTGACTTTTTTTTACCTTGGTCCTTGGTGATTCACGCGCAATCATTTTTTCGAGGAGTGCTCCACTGATTCGCCCCATCTTCCTCGTTCTTTGGAGCTCATTCATCGCCTCTACTTAACCTCGCCTCCATCCAACCTTGGAATTTCGATCCTCTTCCGCTCTTGAAAACCCTACCCCTAGCATGGAACGAGCTACCTGGTGATAGGAGGCTGCTCTTCCGTGGTTCAGCAAGTTTTTTGGAGTGTTGAATCGAGTGATCCAGCTCCGTTGCCTCCTCCGCCTGAAGCTTCACTTCGGGTCGATCCATGTTAGGTAAAGCTCATTCTTTTTGTGTCCTTTAATTCTTATCATTAGCATTAGTTTAGACACGTAGTTTATTTATTTAAACTCCGTCGATTTCATCATATAATCCACATCCTTCGATCGATGGAGCTCTGGCTCCACCCTCTATTTCCAACCACTTCGCTCAACCTCCGCCTCAACAATCACACCCATCTCCTTCCCCTTCCTCACTCCTTCGCCCCCAACACCTCCAGACACCCATATCTTGCAAAGATCTGGACATGGAATCCTCCTTCTCCGTCGTTCGCTAGAGGACTTCATCGTGCCCCATCCTCGTTCATTTCCAACATTTGAAGCCTCCAGTGGCTTTGCTTTTTGTCTCCCACTCTAACCTTATAGGAACCAGCAAGTAAAGCCCCCTCTCCCGTGGTCATCGTAGTAAGAGACCACCATCCAAGTCTCGAGCCTCACCAGAGCTTATTCGGTGAGTCTTGGGCCATTTTGACGCATCCTCGAACTGCGGATCGACCTCAACAATGTTCTTCACCCCTCAGTGGTCTCAGAGAGCATCGGAGCATGGAGAACCGATAGATCGAAGCAAGCCCAGCACATCGCTCTTCCCAGTTCTTCCAAGGGCCTTCTCTGTTGTCCGATCAAGAAGGAACGCCAAGGTGCGCAGACGTCGTCCGATCAAAGAGGCCCAATGTCGTTGGATCCCATCCGGGGATCTAATCGGAGCCGACAATCTGCGAACTGTCACCAGCCGCTAGATCGTTGACGCGTGGATTAGTGAGCGCCATCCAGCCGTCCGCTAGCGCTATATAGGGGGTATTTTTTGCAATCTACACCCCTTAGTTTTTGTATTTAATATTTAGTATTGAATCATTCATCGGTCGTTATTTTATTTTTGTATTTTTTCAGAAAATCTCTCGAACTTTCTGTATTTGCAATATGGTCCATACTAGCTCACCTAACGTGCGATCCCATGTAAGGTGGGCATTTTTCAGGCAGGTCCCCATGGCATTATATATTTCATTTTGGTCTTGAAAGTTTTTATTCAAGTTATATATTTTTGTAAAAAATACAAAAAGGTCACTCATCTTTATTTTAATTACATTTGTGCCCTTGTTAGGATATGTATTTTTGTATGGAATCAAAATTTAGTGGCATGCTTTGAACTGAAGTCAAAGTTCATAGATCTACAAAACATTGTCTTAAAACTTGGTTTCTTTTTCAGTTAAGCCAAACCACCAAGAATAGTAGTTAAAGATGTAAAAATATGGGATGCGTTTCGTTGGGGATTACTCTCCTCTTTGGAGGGGTTATACTCCAAAACTCAAATTCTTAACCTTTGTGTGAGCTCATTAAAGTCAACTCTCTCTCTCTCTCTTATTTAATGCATCAAACAACTTATTTCTCTTTAATCCATTTCAATAAAAAAATATAGTATACCATCTTATCATATAAAATGATAATATATTCAACTTCTACTCACTTTTCCAAAACTTCAATACAATCGCACCACTACAAACCCTCTCAACCCCAAACATATTATCCAAACACCAAAACAAGTTACCCACCCCATAAACCCCTCTATCCAAACTCACCCATAAGGCGTGTTAGGATATGGGTTACCCACCTTTTGAGGTGATTTTCCCTCACACCCAGACTTTCTCTCTCATGCGGGGCCCACTCTTCATCTTATATATATATAATAAATCATTTCTCTTTCATCCATTGCAACAAAAGATAATATATTATACCATCGTATCATCTAAAAATTATAAAATACTCAATTGTTACTCACTCTTCCAAACTTCAATACAATTGCATCACAATAACTACTCATTTTTCCAAACTTCAATACAGTCACATCACAACAAACCCTCTCAACCCAAAATCATATATTCAAACATCAAAAAACAAATACGGATTACCATCCCCAGGTTATCCGGAGTAACTTGGCAACCAAACACACCCATATTTATGAAACATAATACTTACAAACTTATGTTTGCATACTCGTTAACGAATGGATTACTACACGAGATGTTTGTCAGTCATGTTGCAAGGATTGGAGTTGTTAAAAAATCTTTGGTATAATAATTTTACTACTTGTATGCTTTTACACAATTATGAAGATATAGATCTCTATTATGATTGAAGATATATTACTATTTTGTACTGTGTTGCCATTAATTCTCGTGAACACGTGTGTTTGTGACGTAGCTAAATTACTCTCAAAATTAGCTCAAATTAAAATATTACTAAATTAAACTAATATATTCGTCGGAAGGGACCATGTTGATTAACTGCCATAATTCTATTAAATCTAACTTAATGAAACTAGAGTTGACAACATAAAAAAGAAGACTCGTCCATTAAGACATTATACGACCCAATTGGGAGGACACTAGATAAAATTAATTTTCACATTATGAAGAGTAGAAAATTAATAAGAAAAACCTCTTATGGTGGTTCATGTTATTGGATAACAAGAGTCCAACAGTATTTGTAGGCCTAAAGCTTGTAACA
Organism: Ottelia alismoides; assembly: GCA_037367405.1. Classification (NCBI taxonomy): domain Eukaryota; kingdom Viridiplantae; phylum Streptophyta; class Magnoliopsida; order Alismatales; family Hydrocharitaceae; genus Ottelia; species Ottelia alismoides. The sequence continues at coordinate 751,626 of JAZKJV010007769.1, read as the reverse complement.
AATGCTAAATTATTATGATAATCTATTTTGATGGACGATGGATTGCAAGGTTTCTTAAGGTTATGTTCGTTTGAAGAATAAGCACTGTAATAAGGGGTCAATTCCTTGACCAGTGCGGTTCCCAAGAATACGTCTATTTCCATCTACATTCCATTATTTCACCTTATTCCACTTGTATTCATATCTTTATTCCACCTTACCTACTCTTATTTTATGTTATTATCCTTATTCTTATCTTTCCAGCCGACATGCTTATTTCTGAACTGAACGCCCCTTAACAATAGAAATAGATGTGCACAATAAAGATCAAAGACATATGAAAAATTCATGGCATTAAAATTGCATGCAAAGAGTGAATTCTTTCCTTTCTTATCTCCATCAATAACAGGACTATAAGCCAATGCAAAGAAGTATTTAATCCACCTATGTTAATCAGAAATTGATATAAATCAGAAGCAATGGTAAGGATTTGACTTTGTTTTATCGTTCCATCAGTATGTTTGTAAACATCTATCAAGAAAAATGCCCGTACGTTTATGGTCTTATTCACATAAAGTTGTTCATTATATTCATGCTTAGGACTTTGCATTAGATCATTGTTAAACATTTACATTAGATTCCCATATTGGGCCCAAGAATCCTAGTCTTAATCTACTTTGATCAAGCCCAACAGTGTAACAATATTTGTTAAATCAAATGAGAAAGTGAATCGTTAGACACATTCCTTAAAATATTTTAAGAAATCAGCGAGTTTCATTTTCAAAATTAATGATGGATACTTGACTTAAATTTTAATGTTCTTAATTGACTTTATCATCTTAAAATCCATTAGAATTGTAGAAATCGTCAAGTTATCACCATAATTATTCCAATTTAATGAATTATTAGATCGAATTTAGTATTATTATAAGTGAGAATTTTTATAGTTAATATCTTTGAATTTACTCGTAGTATCAAACAATTAACTCTCTAGTAAAAACTCAAGCTTATAAGACGTGTTTTATATCAAGATATATTTAGAAGATTATGTTGGAAATTCCTATCAGCGTTTCATTTTCAGAACTAATAAAAAGTAATAAAAAATAATTTTTATTTTTTAATTTAACTTCTACATCTTAAATTTCGTTAGAATTAGAAAATTTGAGTTATCTCATCTTACAAAATTTGTTATATCCACTAGATTTTTGGGATATTTACACTTGTGCTCTTATGAGTTTTTGCAATATTACTTTTGTCCTTACTTTCTTGCACCACTAACGATGGTGCCCTTCAATTACGTAGATGTTAGTTAGATAAATCAAAACATGGTTTATTCAAATCAAAGTTTAGTTAAGAAGTTTATTATATTTATGCCCTCGCGTACCTTTCCTTTCCAAGAGACTCATCCTAACCTCACTGTTAATGTGACTTGAATCCTAACCACTTGTTGGGATGTTGATGTGGCTGATTTGTGTCATGCCTTCTGATTGGCTGAGAGCTGTTGGGTCAGGATTGCTGACATGTCTGATCTGTGTCATGCCTTCTGATTGGCTGGGAGTTGTTGGGTCAGGATTGCTGACATGTCTGATATGTGTCCTGCCTTCTGATTGGCTGAGAGCTGTTGGGTCAGGATTGTTGACATGTCTGATATGTGTCATATCTTCTGATTGGCTGAGAGCTGTTGGACCAGGATTGCTGACATGTCTGATATGTGTCCTGTTTTCTAATTGGCTGAGAGTTGTTGGGATGGATTGCTGAATACAAAATGGTATTCTTTTGTTGTAGTATAAAAGAGGCCTTAGGGCCATCAGATACTCCAATCCTCATTCTGATTATGTTTCTCATCCCATACATGTACCTTCTTAATACCCTCTATAATACATTTTTTCCATATAGTGAAATCGATCACCACCGCTCAAGGACGTAGTCCATTTACGGGTGTGATGAATCCACGTTTCATCATCTTTATTCTATCATTTTGGCCTTAAAAACCCTAGTAAATGCGCGTAAATAGGCCTAATTCATGCATTTTAGCATTCATGTATATGTATGTAAATATTGTATAAAATGCGGTTTTTAAAGCCAAAATAATAGAATAAAGAAAAGAAAAGAAAAAGAATAAAATATTGTAAATATTTTATGACCCGAAACCCCGAGACCTAGGCATCTTGATGAATAGGTCGACAAGGAATAAAGTAGGGGGAGATAAGGGCTAAAAGACAGATAAAATACCTATACATTTTATTCATTCTTTATTCATTTTGGGACATATTTTTGGTTCCACTTTTTACACTTCAAATAAAGAAACTTTGTACATGAAAGTTGTAGATAATTTTATAAAGAAAAATACAAAATTGATTTCACAAAAAAATAATGTACAGATAAAAAGTTATGGTCTGAATAAAAATCCAGAAAGCCAACTTCCCAGACCCGTATCTCACAAATAAAAACTCCAAATGCAGCGTACTCACCTTTAATTGTATATAAAAGAAAATAAGCTAATTAATGGCGGTGGTTTCGCATTTGGCGGAGCTACGGTTTGAAAGTTGACTTTTGGACCCTCATTGTATACTTGTACATATTAAAATATTCAATTTATTATTTATTTATTATTTTTATAATTTTATATTTTTATAATGTTGTAAATAATACTTATAATAATTATGTATATTAAAATCAGAATAAAAACATCATTAAAATACAAATAAAAATACTTGTATATAATATAATACATAGGTATAATACATGTAGCTATACCTATACAAATAACACTTTCATTTTATTAAGTATATAAAATATATCAGAAAATTAAAATAAAAATATATTTGTGTATATAAAAGTATTTTATAATTTTAGAAAATAAAAACCAAAATAAAATAAATTAAAAATACCTAAATAAAAATAAAATACTTAAATACATAGATATAGATACCTATAAGGGTATAAATGCAAACTTGTAAAAATATACTCCATAAAAATAAATAAAAATCACCATAAATTAATTCATAAAATAATAAACTTTTTTTATTTTATAATCAAAAATTAATAAAATCGTTTACTATTTTTAAATGATTTTAGAATTATTTTTTCCAGGCTTTTTCCTGGTTGGTCCACGTGGACCAACCAGGGGGGTTGGAAAGTTGACCCGCGGTCAACTCTCTGACCCCAGCCTGCTGTGTGTCAGAACAAGTTTTGGACCATCTTCGCGGCTTTTTCTAGGACGATCCTTGCATCGTTTGACCTAGATCTCTTCTGGGATTTTTCTCCCCTATGATTGGTCATTCACGCCCACCTATGGTCTCGGGGATTGGATCAACGGGCCGCCCGTGATCTTGCCTCGAAGGTTGCTCCAGGACCATGTTTCAAAACCAACCCAAAACCCCCCTTTCACGTCTGAACCCTCTTTGACCTAGCAAACCCCTTCTCCTTGGATGCTCTGGACTGGAGACGGTGACAGGGTCTCCTCCAGCTACTTGGGAGGGTCGCGCGCGGCCGAGGAGCGGCTCCACCACCTTCGCCGGTCCCCGGCGTTGAGGTCACATCTCATTGGCTCGTTCGGCCAATTTGAGGTCGTCTTTAGTGTGTTTTCTTATTGCGTAGTTAGCTGACAGTATTAGGATTTGTTTCATGCTTTTATTTCGCGGTTTACTCGATTAATCCACCTAGATTCATCATCAAACACTTCGCCGGAAGCCCTCGAGCTCCGGCCACCATCGCCGAACCTCCACACACACCATCACCGCCAATAAAAGCCGCTGCCTGCTTGCTAGATATCTGCCGCCTTTGTTGGTTTCATTTGCAGGTGGAGAAGGGGGCGTCTGAGCCCCGACTTGACGAAGGAAGACCCCCCCAGGTCGGCTGGAGCTTCATCGAGCATCCGTGGGCCATCCAACGACCGTTGGACTGGTCTGAGCCACCTAGACGACGGGGAGGAGCGACAGGAGCAAGACGCGACCTTCGGGCGTGGAGCTGGGGGTTGGAGGAGGTCCCTGCGCGCGAACCAAACTCGGCACGGCCGAGTTCTTCGTCGGATCTTCCAGCTGCTCTCCACGCCGTAGGATCAAGAACACCCCGCTGGGGTGTACAGCTGCCGTCGGATCGCAGGCGCCCAGGACCGTCCATTCTGTTCTGATCATCTAATCCGGGCCCTCCATCATCGAAGGGATACGGGGCGTCGGATCTCTGCCACGTGTATAAGTGAAGCCCGCGCTGCCGTTGGATGATTCCGCCTGGGTATTTTGCATTATCCGCCCATGCGTTTCTGATTTTTATAGTCACTACATAATCTTTCATCGGCTTGGGTTATAATTTTGTAAACTTTGTAATTGAACCCCTGGATTTTTCGATATTGCGCTCGTGCCCTTGCCAGCGAGGCGCACGTGCGTGAGCACGTGCGCTTTGGTATTTTGCATCCAAGGGCTTATCGTTTTTATTATTTCTTTTTGCTCATGTAAGGTGTATGTTTAGTTATAATTTTTGCTGGAAATTTACACATTAGGCCCCTGAGCTTTTTGAATATTGCGAAAAAGCCCCTGCCAGATCACGTGCAGAGGGCGCGTGCTTCTTGGCTTTTTGCGGGGAAGACCTTGCGGGTTTACGCATTCCTATTTAGTACTGTAATTCTAAATTCAAGTTTTAAACTTTTGGGAAATTTGCTTGCCAGCCCCCTAGACTTTCTGCTAATTACACTTCTACCCCTGCGCACATGTAGTTTCTTGATGCTTCTTGTATTTTATTCATGCATCTATAAAACCCCAAAAAATCCTCAAAAATCAGATTTAGCTCCTGTTGCATAGTAGATTTACGCCATATTTTTATTTTTCGTAATTATTGCATTTTATTATTTATAAAAATTCAAAAATAGCCATTTTCAGCACTGATTGCATTAGAAAATCACTAAAAAATATAAAAACTCTTCAGAAAAATCCCAAAAAAATATATTTTGTGTCTTTTAGTTAGTTTTTACTCCCAGCCCAAAATCATTAAAAAATATAAAACCAAACTCGAAAAAATTGCAAAACTTTAAAAACCTTCCTAAAAATTTATAAAATCCATTAAAAATCCAAAAATAGTGTTTTCTTTTCCTAAATTTTCTTGGTTTCAGTATCTTTCATGGAAAATTAATTTGGAGAATTTTTGCTACTGTTTATCATTTGATTTCTCCATTTTAAGTTTCAGCCTTGCTTTTTACTACTGTTTGCTTTATTTTGATAATTAAAAATACCAAAAACATTCTAAAAATTACCCAAAAATCACAAAAACAGTAAAAAAGTATAAAAAGACCAAAAAGACTTTATTTCCTTATTTTTGAGTATTTTTATCTATTTTTATAAATACTTTAGTTTCCCTTTTATTACCTTGTCTTTATTTTCCAATATTGAAAAAGAAAATATAAAAAAAATATAAAATATAAAAAGAAAATAAAAAATCAGTAAATTAAAAATCAAAATACAAAAATATAAAATTAAAAATTAAATAAAAAAATATAAAATTAAAAACCCACAAAAAATAGCATAAGTAGGCCTTTGATCACTTTCACACACATTTTTTGAGCACTTGTGCCCCGTCCTACCTGTCTGCTCCCTGTGTTCGACCTCTACAATACTTGCACCTATACACATCTTGTTGTAGAGTTATAATAAATTTTAACTCCGCACATTTACTTTCATTGCTTGATATATTTGTCGTGGGTTAATTGTTGTTTGAATTTCGGATTTCGTCGGAGGTCAAATCAGCGACTGTTGACTCGCCTTGTGAGTCGACACGACCTCTGCGATTTCCGGTTCAACAAATGGCGCCGTTGCCGGGGAGCAACAGCGCGTAGTTCGGGTCTTGTTTGTGTTTGTGACTTAGTGTCTATTTCGCGGCTTTTATTTCTGCTTGTTTTATTTTGCATTATTTTTGATATATCTTTTGAATTGTCTAACCACTCTCCTTGTTTGGATTTCGTGCGAGGTACGCGGATCGAGGGAGGAGCCCCTCTTGGAGCACCTTGGCACCCACGTGAAGCGGCTCTAGCTGAGCACGAAGAAGAACTGGGAGGATTTTGCAGGACAATTTCTTAGCATTTATTTTCTTGCATTGTATTTTGTAATTTAAGTGAGAGAGAGACCATTAATTGTAATAATACAGGTACCCCCGGACTTGGACATTTGAGCCTAATTTCCAAGTGATTGTTCACTTGGGGGCTCCCACGGTTTTCTTCGGCTTTTCTTCGCATTCTTTTATTTTGTTTTGTTTTCCGATTTTCTTTCTTTTGTGTGATTGAGCCCGTAGTTTTAGGATTGCTTGCGATAGACTAAGGCCAAACACCTAATACCTTGCATGTTCCTATAGCCGCATTTGGACTTAGTCAAATTTAAACAGTCGTATCATTACCTTTTAACCCGTGTGCCGTGAGCGAGCCCCATCAAGCGCTACTCCTGAACTCGAGTGTGTCGAGAAGAGGAGGGGTGAGCCAAGACCGGACTCTTAGGTTAAAGATAAGTGGCCGACTTGTGGTTCTTCACGATAATAGCAATTTCTGAAACTTAGGGCGATTTCATCGGCTTTGCATTTGCATATAGATAGGTTTCAATTCTGCTGAGCATCCTTGCATGTAGAGTGCTGGAGGCAAGGTGAGCATTTACGCTTTAGCATCCATCATCGTTTTGATCGCTTGCATTGCTTTTCTGCCTCTCTACCTCTGATTTTGATCATCTAGGAGCTTAAAGGAATTGACTCCCCGATAGGATCGTGCATTCTCATTAAAAATCCAAAAAAGTGATAATCAATAAAATTGGGACTGCTAATATTACTTGACCCTAAAACCGATCAAAAAGAAAAATCTTGTATTGGGGCGAGTAATCCCCTCATTGTCTTCGTTTTATTTGCTCACGCACACCTTAAGGATTAGTGCCCAAATCCCATCAAGCCCCTAAGTGTGTGTGAAATTCTTTGACTTCTCACCTAACTCTAAAACCGACAAGATAAAAAGACCGCTCTTGCGGTCTCTACCGAGTTGAGTAGGTGAATTGAGGGTTTGTATTCTTTTTATTTTTTGGTTGTGATTGTTTTGTGTGTCCTAGATCATCCCTGCGCATTTGCGCCTTCTTCTTCATTCTCTTGACTTGACCATCGTGCTCTCCCGATCATTTTCTTTTGTTTCGAGATGGCCGACTGGAGCGTATTCTATCCGGACTTCGCGGATCCCTCCTTCACTCCAGCCGGTCCACCTCCTTTTTTCCAGGAGGACTTTGCTCCTGACTTTTGTACATATCCGCCTCAGCCACAGTATCAGCCCTCGGATTTCTACCCACACCCACCTCCACTTCCTTATTATCCACCTTCACATCCACCCGAGGCCGAGCTGATGGAGTCACCTTTCATGGAGTCCACCCTTGAGCACTTGACCCAGATGATGGATCAAATGAGACAGAGGATTGACCACCTCACTAGTACCAATAAGAGCGACCATGATATTCCACCATTTGATGATATGGGTTCACTCGAGGATTTCCATGAGAGCTTGCAATCACCAAAATTACAAAAAAATGAGAAAAATTTGAAAATACAAAAAGAGATTGGGAGACACACGATCGAGTCGGACTGTAAGGAAAGCGCCCACTTGCCAGACTTTTTGACCACACATGCATTCACACCCAGTCCCACCTTTGACCCCGAGGATGCCGCTGTACAGACTGCTCTTGGCATGCCTCGTGTATATGCTGATTCCGACTTCCTCCCTTGTATGGAGGAGGTCCAAAAATTCAAAAAAATGCTGACTGAACCCGAAGTGGTGGCCACCATTCATGAGATTATCCGTGCCCCGCTTCAGCAGGCCATGACCCATATGTCTGCTCCTCTTCCCAAGAAGAGAAAGCGGAGGAGCAGATCTGAGCGTCATATCTTGACCATGGCCACTGCCCACGCCATCACACACCGTCCCATTCCTCGGAAGAAGAACACTGCCACACCTTTCATTAGTTGCACAATCTCTGACCACACATGTGATCGCACTCTCCTAGACGGCGGTGCTTCGATTAGCATATTACCCTTCTCGCTGGTACAGTCTCTTCACTTAGGGCCTCTCAAGAAGACCAGGATGATCGTACAGTTTGCTGATGGATCAATAAAGAGGCCGAAGGGTATCCTTGAAAACGCCGTCATATCGATTCAGGGCACGAGCCACAATGTTGATTTTGTCGTATTGCCCATGGAGACCTCCACAGGGGAGCATTCTCCAATCATCCTGGGACGACCATTCCTCGCCTCTGCGAGGGTCGTTATTGATTACGGATCAGGAGAGATTCGCTTCCGTCCTGCTGACGAGAGCGAAGTGTTGATCACCGCACCCACTGCCGACCAGAGACCTGCACCTGATATGACTTCACCTATCTTGGCTGACCCCGAGGACTATGATCTATATGAGGATATCAGAGAGACCTTCTTCATGACCGATGATGAGACCCGAGAATTCCTCTCCAAGGAGGAAAGCTCGGAAAGCATAGACCTTGGTGTTTCCGCTTCCTGTGATTGGCGATGTGTTGATGACATCCGCGGGATTTACACGATCGACACTATTGAGCGGAGGGCAGATATAGAGACTATACAGGACGGACATGCTTTGACTACTTCCACTGATGAGTCCGCTCCTGTCCATGTAGATACTGATGAGACTAAGGCCGAATTTGATTTTGTTGCATTTCTTCAGAGATTCGGGCCTTTTGATGAGAAAGATGATCCGGTTGAGATTATAGAGGACGAACAGAGTTCGACTACTTCCACTGATGATTTCGTTCCTTTTGATTTTGACCTGGACGAGGACTCGCAGGATGACTCCGATTACACTTCTTCCGATGATGATGAGTTCGTCCCATTCCACTTTGATATCAGCGAGACTCCCAAGGCCGGACCTAGCCGTACTTCTTCCACTACTCCGTCTATGCCTTCACACCCTAGGGCCCCCGAGGACTTACACCTTGTCGACCCTGATCGGATTCCGTCCACTGTGGACCCCGATGTCGACCTGCACCACACTAGATCTATTCCTCAGCGGTCTCGCAAGAAGGTTCGCTTTCTACCTTCTTGACCCTCTGTACATCCATCCTGTTGTACATTCGTGTGGTGTACCTCCGTCTCTCTTCCGTATTGCTCGTCCACCCATTCTCGTGTTTGCCTAGCTTAGGACGTACTTTGTCCTAAGTATAGGGGGGTGGACGAGCCGAGTGTTCTTTCATCGTTCTGTGTCATCGCTCCTGTCGTTGCCTATACTTAGGGCTTCTTTCACCCTAAGTATAGGGGGAGTGATGCGTACATCCTCACAATCTCTTCTTCTAATTTCATCTCTTTTTCTTCTTTTCTTCTTTTCTTCTTTTCCTTGTCTATCTTCTTCATCTATCAAAAACGTGTCACCCTTGTAGACAGTTTTCCATACTTAGGACGTACTTTGTCCTAAGTATAGGGGGGTTGGCACCCCGAGTTTCTCTATTCTTTTCGATCCTCTCCATTGCCTCCTCTTCTTGTCTATACTTAGGGATATCTTACCCTAAGTATAGGGGGAGACAATCTGAGTACGATCTGTTCATTCCCACCCTTGACCCTCCCTGCTTTGTGTACAGTCTGCTATACTTAGGATTATTTGATCCTAAGTATAGGGGGGACGGTCAACTTCTCATTCATTGATTCATCGATTCATTCATTTATTCTTTAGGCTTTCCTATACTCAGTACGAGTTATGTCTTCTCTTTTCTCTCTGATCTATGAGGACATAGCTCAAGCTAAGTATAGGGGGGTCATATATACTACGTATATACTTTAGCCATAACTCGTACTTTCGTAATAATATAGCTACTAATTCTTTAAAAATCATTAAAAATTCTTAATAAAAAGATGTGGTTATTCCTCAAATGCTTTTTGTATTTACTGATTAATAAATCAGGTGAAAATGTTTTTTGCAAAATGTTTGAAAAATAGTTTGAAAATCTTTGTGAACATCTATTGAAAACTATTTTGAAAATATTTTGTTTCGTGTTTTCAACCTGTGTGGTTTGTAAAACTTCTTTTCTTTGTGTGAAATAAAAAATTGTTTGAAAAATGATTTGCAAATGGTTTGAAAAATGGTTGCAAAAATGTTTTGAAAAATCTATATATACTATTTGAAAAGCCTTTGCAAAATGATTTTCAAATGTGTGTAAAATGTTTGTAAAAACTATTTTGGACTATAGTTTTCAAAAATTGTGTGAAAAGCTTGTGACAAATAAGTTTGAGGAATATTCACATCACACCAAAAATCCACTATATATATGTACTTATAAAATTGATCACTTACCCTTGTAAATCCTTAAAATCCACTTCTTGTATATATAAGAAGCACTTCCGTGTACATATTTTAACCTATTTTTAGCCAAAATCTTTTTGTTTTCAAAATTCCCAAAAATATTTGCAAAATTAAAATCCAAAAACATTTGAAAAATCTTTTTGAAAAATACAAAAAAATTGCATCTGCATGCATCATATTTTCAAAAATCCATAAAAAGTTCAAAATCCTTGAAAATTGCATCACAAAAATATTTTCTGCATTGCATTGCATAGCATTCGCATTTTTCGGATTGAGTTTGATAGTTGAACAAGTCTAAGTAAAATCCGAAGATTGGAGCTTGATTGGACCTTAAAATCTACCTAATAACAGGAACCTTATAGGAACTGGGTTTGAGGTACTTCAGGTCTAGTTGACTTAATTCTTTGAGGATCACGAGACTTGGTTCAATGGATTCTTGATTGCCTAAGTAGAGCATTTCAGAGCACACGTACGACTCTTGTTGATAATGACCTAACTTGGACACCTGCACCTTTCACATGGCTCAACTCAGTTGGAGTGGTGAGGGGATTGGATTTGCCGGTATGAGACGCACACAAGTGGAAACACTTGTCCTCCTCTAGGGAGGGAAGTGCACCCCAACCCGTCCAGTGATTAGGAAGTCTAAAGACAGGAGGCTGTGGGTTGCGATAAAGCTTCAAAAGAGGGATAGTCTACTGGCTCAAGAGGAAAAACTCCTTATGTAAATGCTGCTGTGAATAGTATTTCAAAAAAAAAAAAAAAAAAAAAAGAAGTTCAGGCATGTACAAAAATAAAAAGCCTGCAAAGTATGTACATATGTTGTAAAGTCAATAAGCAAGCTTGAGTTCCAAAGTCATATCATGTGAGCCTGCAGCAGGATGACTTGACTACACTGGTCTTGCATCCAAGGATAGGTAGCTACACTGGCTACCATCCATTCTTCTCTTCACCCCCTCCTCTTGAGCTGGTTGCCACTTGAACTTAGAAGGGAATACCCCGCTCCTCGAGGATGGAGTTGCTGGATTGGGGAATCATTGGGTTGTCGTACTGGAGAAGTCAGTTTCTTTGTCATTCTAGTTGGGGAGAGCCACCATCACTTACACTGTACAAGTCAGATTCATAGTCGTAAGAGTTTGCGTATGAGTTGAGATATTTCTGACCTGGCTATTGAGGAGACTTGAGCAGAGTTTTGGGATTCTCAAGGACTGTTGGATTTCAAATTCGGTTCTCACTAAGGTTCCGCCCGCACTAAAATTTCAAAGGTCCGACTTAAGCTCCAAACTTTGATTTTGTGAAGACAAGTTTGATAATTAAATTTAGTCCATCTTTCTTCTTTTTCTTTTCTTTGTTTTTCTTTTCTGCACTTATTGCATAAGTGTTTGCTAGGGACTAGCAAAGGCAAGTATAGGGGGATGATGAATCCACGTTTCATCATCTTTATTCTATCATTTTGGCCTTAAAAACCCTAGTAAATGCGCGTAAATAGGCCTAATTCATGCATTTTAGCATTCATGTATATGTATGTAAATATTGTATAAAATGCGGTTTTTAAAGACAAAATAATAGAATAAAGAAAAGAAAAGAAAAAGAATAAAATATTGTAAATATTTTATGACCCGAAACCCCGAGACCTAGGCATCTTGATGAATAGGTCGACAAGGAATAAAGTAGGGGGAGATAAGGGCTAAAAGACAGATAAAATACCTATACATTTTATTCATTCTTTATTCATTTTGGGACATATTTTTGGTTCCACTTTTTACACTTCAAATAAAGAAACTTTGTACATGAAAGTTGTAGATAATTTTATAAAGAAAAATACAAAATTGATTTCACAAAAAAATAATGTACAGATAAAAAGTTATGGTCTGAATAAAAATCCAGAAAGCCAACTTCCCAGACCCGTATCTCACAAATAAAAACTCCAAATGTAGCGTACTCACCTTTAATTGTATATAAAAGAAAATAAGCTAATTAATGGCGGTGGTTTCGCATTTGGCGGAGCTACGGTTTGAAAGTTGACTTTTGGACCCTCATTGTATACTTGTACATATTAAAATATTCAATTTATTATTTATTTATTATTTTTATAATTTTATATTTTTATAATGTTGTAAATAATACTTATAATAATTATGTATATTAAAATCAGAATAAAAACATCATTAAAATACAAATAAAAATACTTGTATATAATATAATACATAGGTATAATACATGTAGCTATACCTATACAAATAACACTTTCATTTTATTAAGTATATAAAATATATCAGAAAATTAAAATAAAAATATATTTGTGTATATAAAAGTATTTTATAATTTTAGAAAATAAAAACCAAAATAAAATAAATTAAAAATACCTAAATAAAAATAAAATACTTAAATACATAGATATAGATACCTATAAGGGTATAAATGCAAACTTGTAAAAATATACTCCATAAAAATAAATAAAAATCACCATAAATTAATTCATAAAATAATAAACTTTTTTTATTTTATAATCAAAAATTAATAAAATCGTTTACTATTTTTAAATGATTTTAGAATTATTTTTTCCAGGCTTTTTCCTGGTTGGTCCACGTGGACCAACCAGGGGGGTTGGAAAGTTGACCCGCGGTCAACTCTCTGACCCCAGCCTGCTGTGTGTCAGAACAAGTTTTGGACCATCTTCGCGGCTTTTTCTAGGACGATCCTTGCATCGTTTGACCTAGATCTCTTCTGGGATTTTTCTCCCCTATGATTGGTCATTCACGCCCACCTATGGTCTCGGGGATTGGATCAACGGGCCGCCCGTGATCTTGCCTCGAAGGTTGCTCCAGGACCATGTTTCAAAACCAACCCAAAACCCCCCTTTCACGTCTGAACCCTCTTTGACCTAGCAAACCCCTTCTCCTTGGATGCTCTGGACTGGAGACGGTGACAGGGTCTCCTCCAGCTACTTGGGAGGGTCGCGCGCGGCCGAGGAGCGGCTCCACCACCTTCGCCGGTCCCCGGCGTTGAGGTCACATCTCATTGGCTCGTTCGGCCAATTTGAGGTCGTCTTTAGTGTGTTTTCTTATTGCGTAGTTAGCTGACAGTATTAGGATTTGTTTCATGCTTTTATTTCGCGGTTTACTCGATTAATCCACCTAGATTCATCATCAAACACTTCGCCGGAAGCCCTCGAGCTCCGGCCACCATCGCCGAACCTCCACACACACCATCACCGCCAATAAAAGCCGCTGCCTGCTTGCTAGATATCTGCCGCCTTTGTTGGTTTCATTTGCAGGTGGAGAAGGGGGCGTCTGAGCCCCGACTTGACGAAGGAAGACCCCCCCAGGTCGGCTGGAGCTTCATCGAGCATCCGTGGGCCATCCAACGACCGTTGGACTGGTCTGAGCCACCTAGACGACGGGGAGGAGCGGCAGGAGCAAGACGCGACCTTCGGGCGTGGAGCTGGGGGTTGGAGGAGGTCCCTGCGCGCGAACCAAACTCGGCACGGCCGAGTTCTTCGTCGGATCTTCCAGCTGCTCTCCACGCCGTAGGATCAAGAACACCCCGCTGGGGTGTACAGCTGCCGTCGGATCGCAGGCGCCCAGGACCGTCCATTCTGTTCTGATCATCTAATCCGGGCCCTCCATCATCGAAGGGATACGGGGCGTCGGATCTCTGCCACGTGTATAAGTGAAGCCCGCGCTGCCGTTGGATGATTCCGCCTGGGTATTTTGCATTATCCGCCCATGCGTTTCTGATTTTTATAGTCACTACATAATCTTTCATCGGCTTGGGTTATAATTTTGTAAACTTTGTAATTGAACCCCTGGATTTTTCGATATTGCGCTCGTGCCCTTGCCAGCGAGGCGCACGTGCGTGAGCACGTGCGCTTTGGTATTTTGCATCCAAGGGCTTATCGTTTTTATTATTTCTTTTTGCTCATGTAAGGTGTATGTTTAGTTATAATTTTTGCTGGAAATTTACACATTAGGCCCCTGAGCTTTTTGAATATTGCGAAAAAGCCCCTGCCAGATCACGTGCAGAGGGCGTGTGCTTCTTGGCTTTTTGCGGGGAAGACCTTGCGGGTTTACGCATTCCTATTTAGTACTGTAATTCTAAATTCAAGTTTTAAACTTTTGGGAAATTTGCTTGCCAGCCCCCTAGACTTTCTGCTAATTACACTTCTACCCCTGCGCACATGTAGTTTCTTGATGCTTCTTGTATTTTATTCATGCATCTATAAAACCCCAAAAAATCCTCAAAAATCAGATTTAGCTCCTGTTGCATAGTAGATTTACGCCATATTTTTATTTTTCGTAATTATTGCATTTTATTATTTATAAAAATTCAAAAATAGCCATTTTCAGCACTGATTGCATTAGAAAATCACTAAAAAATATAAAAACTCTTCAGAAAAATCCCAAAAAAATATATTTTGTGTCTTTTAGTTAGTTTTTACTCCCAGCCCAAAATCATTAAAAAATATAAAACCAAACTCGAAAAAATTGCAAAACTTTAAAAACCTTCCTAAAAATTTATAAAATCCATTAAAAATCCAAAAATAGTGTTTTCTTTTCCTAAATTTTCTTGGTTTCAGTATCTTTCATGGAAAATTAATTTGGAGAATTTTTGCTACTGTTTATCATTTGATTTCTCCATTTTAAGTTTCATCCTTGCTTTTTACTACTGTTTGCTTTATTTTGATAATTAAAAATACCAAAAACATTCTAAAAATTACCCAAAAATCACAAAAACAGTAAAAAAGTATAAAAAGACCAAAAAGACTTTATTTCCTTATTTTTGAGTATTTTTATCTATTTTTATAAATACTTTAGTTTCCCTTTTATTACCTTGTCTTTATTTTCCAATATTGAAAAAGAAAATATAAAAAAATATAAAATATAAAAAGAAAATAAAAAATCAGTAAATTAAAAATCAAAATACAAAAATATAAAATTAAAAATTAAATAAAAAAATATAAAATTAAAAACCCACAAAAAATAGCATAAGTAGGCCTTTGATCACTTTCACACACATTTTTTGAGCACTTGTGCCCCGTCCTACCTGTCTGCTCCCTGTGTTCGACCTCTACAATACTTGCACCTATACACATCTTGTTGTAGAGTTATAATAAATTTTAACTCCGCACATTTACTTTCATTGCTTGATATATTTGTCGTGGGTTAATTGTTGTTTGAATTTCGGATTTCGTCGGAGGTCAAATCAGCGACTGTTGACTCGCCTTGTGAGTCGACACGACCTCTGCGATTTCCGGTTCAACAGGGTGAACCTTGTAAATTCGTGTATTTGCGTCTTGCTTGTTTGATCGTGTTTGTGCATGTTTGCTTCCATGATACGCAACAAATTGGTACCAGAGCTTCATGTTCCGTCAAGATCATCAACAAGATGGCGTCGTACAATATGAAGATCGATAAGTTTACATGGAAGAATGGATTCAGTCTGATGAAACCATGTTTCATGCTCTTAATTCACTAAAATTAACCCCTATCTTAGATTAAGTGTTAATAAAAACCAGACAAATCCTTGTAAATATCAGAATCATTGAATAAATTAAAAATATAAAAAAATAGTAAAATTAAAAATCATGGTGTTTTTAACCTTAAAAACACTCTCAAAAGTATTTTCTATCTTTGTTTGACCTCATCTCCATTTTTAGTCAATATGAAACTTGTAGATCTCATCGAGATCTACAACTTTCATGTTTCGAGTTTTTCCAAATTTGCTCGTCTACCCTCTCATAAATCACTTCCTTTATCGCAATAATCTGATTGGGCCACGTGGCGCCTTCTGGTTGCGTCACGTGACCCATCTCTTTGGGCACCACACGCCTCGTCCCGCAACTGCTTGATCGCCCTTGGCCTCTTCAATCTTGACCGTTGCTTCTCGCTTTGACCTCCACCCTTCGATCAAGAGAAGGATGCCATCTCCTCCGTCCGCTAGCACCTGCACCTCATTTCACCACGTGTCACCCCCATAGCCACCCGATCTCCTTTTGTTGATTTCATCCACACCTCTCGTAGGCGCCTCTTTCTCAACCCTCCGATCATACCACCACCTTCATCAAGGCCGTTCATCCACACCTTTCTCTCGCCTCACCACGTGGCACTTCCAGAGGCCTTCGATCAATTGCCCTCGATGTGATCTGGGCCACTCGTTGGCGTCTTTATCTCAACCGTTGGATCGTGAGATCCAATGATCGAGGCATCATCCCCTTCCTCCGGTCGCCCCTCTCCCACGTTCTCCACCTTGCAAGCACGTTGTCCCCTTTCTTTTCCCCCAATCATTCCAGCCTTTCCCTCGTCGTGCTCACCGCCCCACGACATCACCCCATCACCCACCTTCCTCGCGAGCCTCGTGGGTCAACATAGAACTGCCCCCCTCTCTCATAATCTCCATGAAACCCACGCCCATCGCCATCGGAACCACCTCCTTTGATCGCTTAAATATGCCTCCTCTGCCCCATTTCAAGCTGGTCTACATTTACGTGGGGATCCGCCCAGCCCCTCTCTTCCTCCCCGTAACAGGGGAAGGGTTGATCGAGGCGCAACGATGGCGGTAGCCCCCGGTGATGACCCCTGGCCATGGTAGGCCAGGACTGCGGTGGCTCCGCCCCGCCAAGCTGCTCCGAGGGGTCGCCGGAGTCCAGCGATGACCCAAGCTCCCCTCCGAGCTCAACATAGACTGCAGCCTACATCTTCGACCAGGTAAGCCTCTCGATTCTTCTTCTGTATTTTCTTCTTATTTCTTTGAATTAATTAGGACTCTACACTCTTGTTCACTCTCCATTGACCCATGATTCAGCTTCGCCTCGCATCCCTCATCTTCGCTCATCCCTCTGATCACCTCTTCCCTCCTTCGTGACCCCAAATCACCTCCGACCCCCTTCTTCTTCGATTCACCGGAGAAGATAATCAAGGCCGATCATGTTCTTTGCTCGCATGGCTTCCACTCCGTCTCAGTTCACACACAAGCTTCAAGTGCACGCTTCAGTTAGGAATCGAACGTTGCAGGTGAATGAGTCCTTAATGGTCGGAATTTCGCCTGAGCCAAGTTCGCGAGTTCCTCTTCCGGCGTACAGATGCCACCATCAGTCTTTAGGATGCTCAGCAACCTACAGGAGCTTCGAAGAAGATGAAGGACTTCTAAGGATCCTCGGAGGAGCTGCACCATGAATAGAAGGAGATGGGAGAGTTCCTCTAGCTACGCCGGAGACCAGAGTTCGACACCACCCCCACGAACGGAGAAGAAAGCACAGCTACCGTTGGATGAATCTATCCCAGTGTTCATCCAACTGTCTAGAGGAGGACACGTCAACATCTTCATGCAGCACAGATGACGTCGGATCATTTTGATCTGACGAATCACAGGTGCCCACGCGTCAGCCCAAGCCGTCCTCCAAGCCATATATCCGGACCTCTAGGTATGGATCCACCGAGCCTGCATCGAGCCTTCAAAGAATATCTGAGCCTAGCCGCAACGTCCGACCCTGCAAAGCCACCCGAGCCTGGCCTCATGTGTCTCGGTCACATGATGGCCGGGAATTTTACAGGGACACCCCTGGAGTTTCTCCAAATTGCAATCAGGTCTAGAGTTCACATGCAGACTGAAGGATATGGGGTAATCCTCAAGCGCATCACAGAAGCGTGAGTGTCGTATCGAATACGACGAGGAACGACTAGTCGGACTAGTTGTTCTATGCAGCAGAAATTAACATTTTTTTCATGCGATGAAACTACAAGATCCAAGAACACTTCTCGAATCATTTCGTCTAAACCACAAACAAGTAATAGGATTACCTCTTGAAGTGTGGTTGCGATCGAGTCTCTAAACAAAAAGACCTCTTGTCTCAAGTCCGATCCGACGGAGGAGACACTTGCGAGCATGTTGATGAAACATGTGCTTCTCGCAATCCATGTTGATGATCCAAGCGGCGGATCTCCTGATCTCGACGCACGAGATCCGACGTCTTCTTCACGAGCGAGGTGCACCGAAGGAGACGGAGATCCACGAGCAAACGATCGGGCAACATAACGACGACACTGCGGTGATGGAGACTCCCTGTAGGGCATCCATGGTGGATGGCTATATGAGAAGGAGAGAGAGAGAGAGTAGGCATGTAGAGAGAGGAAGAGAAAGAGAGACTTATGTTTTCATTGTGTAAAGAAGAGCAAAGGGGTGCCTCTCCTTTTATAATATTTTGGGATGAATGGATCTCAATCCATGGACAACACAAATCCAATGGCTCTCATTGATTTGTGTTTCTTTTAATGGTCAAGATTTGTGTTGGTAAAAACCAACAACAATTAATTTAATAAAATCAAATATACAATGAATATAATTTGATTTATATTAAATCAATCTCCATTGGAGAATTAGGAAAGGAGGCAAGCCTCCTTCCATGAAGGGAGTGGACGAACACCACATTCCATGTAGGAAATGTGGCCGTCCACCCTCCCTACAAGGAAGGTGGCTTCTTCTCCTTTTAATCCATGAGATACATTATCTCATTAATTTTTCCAATATTTGCAACAACTTTGTTGCAAATTATTTCATAAAAATAAATCCAATTTATTTTGTGAGCATTGCAATCATGCCATTAAACATTGGTGAATCATATTCACAACCCAAAATAAAATGTGAATTACATTTTCATTTAATTGTCCAATGTGAATCCAATTCACAATGACATTTAATTAACAAATGTAAATTACAAATAGCTCTCTCTTATATTATAAATCACATTTATAATATATATGATTAATATGGATAGTGATATCCACATTATTCAATATCCGTGATAATTAAATCACATTTAATCATCTTGGATCTCTATTTCTCATGTGCCCAAATAATATGAATCATATTCATATTATTCATATCTTTGATAATCAAATCACATTTAATTATCTAAGGTAACTCTCTTTATAATATGAATCGAATTCATATTA
Organism: Ottelia alismoides; assembly: GCA_037367405.1. Classification (NCBI taxonomy): domain Eukaryota; kingdom Viridiplantae; phylum Streptophyta; class Magnoliopsida; order Alismatales; family Hydrocharitaceae; genus Ottelia; species Ottelia alismoides. The sequence continues at coordinate 732,381 of JAZKJV010007769.1, read as the reverse complement.
ATCATGATAATTAAATCACATTTAATTACCAATTTACTCAATGCTTGGATACATATATCAACAATGAAGTTATCCTGAACTCTTTCAAGAATAATGCGATTTCTCCGCGAATACTTGGAGATAAGGACATGGCGATTGTATTGTTCCACGTATAGTGACTTGTATATTGCGATCACATCTCAATTCCATATCTCGGGCCTCCCATAGATGCTTGATTAAATCAAGACCGCAAATCTAATCTTCTCATTGCATCTGAATCACATTCAGATCAATGTCCAATATTTGAACCAAGATCAGATTACTTCTCTATTGAGAGGAGTCACTACAATCCAGACCCGTTTCATCACTCCCTAGGAATGGAAGCATCATGGTTATACAATCGTTTATGATCACGTCACCCTTAGGTGTTCCCAATACCTGTACATCCTACATACTGGAAGACCCAGAATAAACCCAAAGTATAAGATCAATTTTATACTGTCTACTTCAGGGATTTATCATTAAGTTTCTCATTCGATCATTGGGAGTTGGTATCGATCATATACTTTCCAAAAGCATATATCATACCTAGGTCTTGATCATACACTTTCCAAAAGTATATATCAAACCTACAAATTCAGTCAAGCTTCCAAAGCGAGACGACCGTGCACGGAATTTGATTCTTCCCAATATCTCATGAGTGAGCTCATGTCTTCCGGTTCAGTAATGAACCTGTATGATCCCTTTGAGAGATCGTATTACTCATATGCCCTTATATGCACACCAGCGCCCCGGTGTATAGACCTTGATTAGGTCATCAACCTATTAGTCTGCCAGACATATAGTAACACATCTGTCTCCGGTCAGAGGATGCGTGCCTATATCATGACAGCATACGACATAGGACTTTGGTTATCTCGATCTCGTTAAGTCAACTCTTTGACCTAACTAATCTGACACCTCTGAATCTCTATTCCCATGCAGAGGACCTGCATCAAGAGGTCGGACAGATATCAACCTAAATGAGAAAGGATTGCCATCACCTACTCAAGCTGGAGATCATCTTTTAACAATCATTTGACGGTGCTTGATGAGTCCTCAATCTATCTCTTTAGATATTCATCCAAGCACCAACCTCTATGATTCAATAATTGAATCAACAGTTGTATGATCATCAAGATGGCCATGGTACATAACCCTAATCGTACTTAGGGACCTATTATACAAATTGGTTATTCTTCATTTCAGATCAGGGAATGATATTCGTAATAACATTTATTGCATAATGGCTCGCCGCGGGCTTGCATGTCCAACACAGGCCATGTGCGCCTGGGGTATTTTGCACTTATACCCTCGCGGGTTTTAATAATTGCAAAAATACCCCCGCGCGTGTGGGTTATTTATAGGGAAGGCATCAATTTTATTTTTTTGCATTTTAGTCCCTCCCAGGGACCTGTTTGTTATTTATCTTTCATGTTTTCTTGTATTTATGCCCTTGTCTTCTTTTATGCATATCTTGTGTACCGTATCTCTGTTTCAGTCGATTTCAATTTCATTTCAAAGCTTATTTGATGAACTTTTTAATGGCATAATTTATTTCCTATTTTGACATTGTGATTTTAATGACTTATTTTAAATAGCTAAGTGTCTACCTATTCCTTTCCTAAATTCTCCAACAAGTTTGTTTCATGATTTGAGCCCGAAATTAACGATTGTTTAAATTGCTCATTATTTTATTCTGATTTAGGGCATACTTGCATTGCATTTAATTGCATCTATTCGCATTATTAAAAATCAATTAAAAATGCATATTTCATGTTTACTCAATGCATATTATTGTCTTGTCTTTGTGCATTTCATCGACCTACGATTATTAATCTAACACTTAGTTAAATTAATTTCAGTCCAAATATTACGAGAGAGGCTCGTGTCCCCGAGTTCGACCTTGGGCTTGCCCAAGTAAAATACAAATGGATCATTTGATTTGATTGATTATATTAATTAAATGGTTCTTTGACGAATCCGGTATTGCCAACTACGACGCATTAAAATGGTTTATTAAGAGGTCGGATTTACATTCGTTACAGTCTATGGCAGATCAAGATGCATGATGGAGTCATGAAGACAGTGACAGAAGTACGCCATGTTCCTGATCTGAGGAAGAACCTGATATCCCTTGGAGTCTTGAACTCAAAAGGATACAAGTACAACGCGAAGGTGGAGTCATGCAGATTGCCAAAGCTGGGGTTGTTGTCATCAAGGACAACAAGCAGAAGACTCTATATGTCTTGCAAGGGCCTACAGTTCCTGGAAATAAGTTCAAGCGTTGTTTGGACTTGCTCTATAAATAAATGATTACAATATTATATTCATATATAATTCTAAAAAATGTGACTAACTTTTGTAGAGTTTACTAGAAATAGGAAATCATATTATTCTATTGAAAGATTTGACATATTAAATGATTCTTTCATTAATATATAAATACATACTTACATATATGTATCCGGTTTTATAGGTTCGAAAAATCGGTTCGACTGATCTAACCAGTAAATTAAGCCCAGTCCGATTTTTTCTGAGTCGATAAGAATGATGACGTCATGCTGACATCATCACCAGTCTGACAGGTTTGGATTGACAATCTCAACCCGGTTGGACCAAATCCAAGATTGACCAGTTCGAGGTCTGATCTGATTTTAAAAATCTTGATAAAAATAATAACATGTGTATATGAGGAATAAACTCAAACCCTAGTTATAGTTATGCTTACACTAAAAGTTGAATACCTTAAGCATGCGGACCAAGGTTTTAAAAATCGAACTGAACCGCCTGGTTGAACTAGTTAAACCAATAGCCGGAGGAAAAATGTTCCAACCACCCGATTTTTATTCAAAAAATAAAATCCAGTCAAAATTCGGTCAAAACCCGGTTGGACCGCTTAAATCCGGTTGAACCAATTGAACCAAACCATCAATTCAACCATCTCTGTGATAAAAAATAATTTCTAATAACTTAACAAAATACAAACTTATTCAAAAATATTCATAATCTAGTCTCATTCTGACCCATAGTATAGTACCCCTTTATCTGTTCTCCTTCACATGTATCAATGACTCATTATCGCTTGTCCCTTCATGTCATATGATTATTGTCTATCTCTTCCCACATTGTGTATGAGGTTGTCCACTTGTAACAATAACAAACGAAGAAGATGTTCTCATAGCCATACTATGAAAAATAATAAATTAACAACATTTGTCATTAATTAGAGTTTAAATACTTTTAAAATTATTAATTTTTTACATCACACATATATATTATGAAATATGATTATTATGTCCTTTTGAGTTTTTAAGAACATTCATACCCATAACTGTTAAGCAGTTTCATTTTTGCTCATATATTTTCTTAAAAAATCACAATATCATCCTTATGTCGGTATAAAATACGAGCACAAGTGTACTAATAAAGACCACTACTATTGATTTTGTAAAAATATAGGAGACGAATGCAATTGTATTAAAAATAAGGGTATAAGAATTTTAGAAAAACTGTGAAGGACAAGAATAAATAAATTCTCAAAAGATATGATGTAGTATTCTTCGTATTTATTTGTATGATATACCAGTCTAACTCGGTTTGACCTGGTTCAATCATATGAACCAAACCAACAATACAAGGGCTCGAACTTTTCCGATTTTTTTCGAACTATTGATGTCATCACTGGTTCGACCGCTCGATCCTATTGGTCCGACCATAAAAATAAAAAATCGATACATGCCCAGTTTGATGTCCGTTTGATTTTTAAGACCTTGATGCAGACGTTTATTGAATTCTAGTCATTTTCAAAATGATAAGCACTTATATATATATAACAATATCTCTTTGAAAGGAATCGATCAAGCTTGGGTTTTTGAGCTATTGTGTGTATTAAAATATTTACACATACAAGATCTTACTATTTTATGTATATATTTTCCTCCTTTGTTTTTAGATTTTGATATTTTGTAAATATGTTTTTTGAGATACTAACTACTAAATTTTCAAAATCTATTAAAGGATGGAATATGAAAAATAGAATTGCTAGTATGGTAGATAACATCATTAGTAAATATCATTTTCTTTATTTTCTAAAATCATTAACATTAACCTAGAAAAATCCAAAAAATACTTTTTAAATATGTAGAAGGTATTATGTTATTTATAATAAAATATGATAGGTAGATATAAACAATTAAAAACAAAATGAAGAAATCTAAAAATAAGTATTTTTACCTAAAAATACTTACAAAAAATAATTAATTATGAGTCATTTGCATATGCAACCTTTACAAAAAAAATGTAGATCTTAATGAGATATGCAAAAGTCCGTAAAGGAAGTTTTTACAATTAGAATAATCTATTATTTTATTTCTATTTTTCTTTCATTTTTACATTTTGTGTCAGTTCTCCACTCGACATGTGGCTCAGTCAACCTTGTCAATTGAACCCTCTATAGTTGTGAATTGCATGTAGAACTCTAGACAGTTACTATGTCTTACACATTAAACTCTACCGTAACTCTAGTTATTAGCTCTACCACCTCCTCATGTTAATCTAACTCACATTGATCCTATGGTTTATATTTTTTAGTTATCGTATTTACCATTCCCCCTCCCTCTGCCTCTCCCCCATTCTTTGATGTTGTTCTTCACAGTGGTCTTCTACATCCCAATTCTGACGAGCATGAGGTTGCTCTTACTCTTGGGTACTGCTTTGTTTTTAAAGTGCCTACAAACCTTTATGTGGATCACAAACCCAGTGGTTCTCCCATTGCGCATCATTGCAATGATGGTGGAGAAGTTCTCAAAGCCATTCTGTTCGAGGAAACATTAGGCATGATGGAGTTGACGTTGGTCTAAAGAAGCATCATGCTTGGTATGCTTCCCCACCTCCATTTACATCTTCCTTCACCTCTTGTCCTTCCACTCCCTCAACTCCCTCACCGACCCCTTCCTCTTCATTGCCTCTTTCCTTCATGGTCTCACATCCATCGATGCCTATAACAATTCACCCTCCGGACCCCTCACTCGCTTATTCCTCTCCTGCCACCACCTTTGCGCTCTCTTCTCCATCCCTTCGCCGCTATGCTTCCTCCATGTTGTTGACAACTTACACGTCGACAAGCTTCCCAATAGGATTTGTGAAATTTGGGGCACTTCTACAATTTGTGCATTATTTTCCTTCTGATGCAAGCCTCATTCTTTGATATTTATTCCTTTCATGCATGTTTGTTATCTTCAATCCATTCCCATTGGTGCTTCAATTACTTTTCAATGTCTTCCTATGTCTGATGTTAACTTATCTCAAACACTGACATGTACAAGAATCTTACATCACACGTCCTTTTCTTTTGTTCTTATTGTTGTTAACTACACATTCCTCTGCAGAGGGCGGAGATCTTTTGCTTACTTCATCTCCACAAGTCCTTGCATGAACTTAGCTTCTTGTTAGGATCATGATGTCATATGGTGTTGGTGGAAGGCTTGATTGTTGTGCGCGCGCGCGCGTGTGTGTGTGTGTGTGTGTGTGTGTGCGCGTGCGTGCGTACGCGCGCGCATTTGAAGAGGGATGATCCTGTTAGAGCAAAAAGTTGTGAGAGTATGAGAGCAGTATGTCTGGACCATTACATTCTGCTCATCTCTCTCATCTTCCAATCAATCAGCAGAGTCTAATGGACCAGACTCATTTGCTTCACAGTTTTTTGCTCTCACAGAATTAGCTCTCTCTCTCTCTATATATATATATAAGTATGAATATGTGGTATTATGTCCTGGAATACCATAGGAACTCTAGTTTACTAAGAGCAACACGGTTAAACAAATCTTGAGAACATCTATGTACATATTCAAGACTTTTGCCAAGCACATGGAGACAATTAATTTGTTTGGCTCATCACATTCATGAACAAGTTCGACAAGGAGCTCGCATGCACAATGTTGTGGAGGCGAGACTGGATAGGGGGTAGATCACGACGCAAATGATCATCACGAGGGGGCTTGAGGAAGATGGGAGAGTTGGAGGAGAAAAAAAGGGGGAGTGGCACATTTGCACATATCATGAATTTAAAGGTTAATGTTATCAAATTTGACGGTCCGCGTCAAAGTTAAAAGACAAGACTGGGTAGAAGTTAACATAGGGTTATTCCATTTAATGCCTAACAACTATCTAGGTAAGTCATAGTTATGGAGGGTTCAGCATATAATTATAAAGTGTAGAGGGATATGTGTGTAAAACCCAACGCAATTTAAAGGCAATATCAATGATAAAAGGTCAAAACTTGTTGCACTTCTAAGACCTCCTTTCCAATTATAAAGGAAAACTTTATAGTAATTCCTTTGACTTTTATTACTCATTATAACTTAGGAGCTAAGTACTAAATGGATGAAAAGATAGTCTTTCTAACTGGAACTATAATCTCTCGACCATAGATTTCATTGCCACTGAAAATGAAAAAAAAGTAAGCATTTTTAAAGAAATATCAATTGCCACTCAAAATGAAAATATTATATGCAATTTAAAAAAAATCAAAATATATGGAGTAAAATAAGGTTCTTACCAATGTATCTAAAGTTTACTAATACTAATTTATCTATCTGATATCTATACTCTATATTAAGCAGGGGATCTTGGCCCCCGTCTATTAATTTTTGTCCCCAAAATTCCCATTATACCCTTGTCAATTCCATCTACCACCCGTGCACATTCCCCCTCTCTTGCCCTTACCTATCACGTGTTTCCATGCCCTCGGTGCATATCTGCACCAACCCTCTCCCAAGTGTACACGCTTTTTCTCCGCCTCGGCTACGACCGCCCAAACGAGGCCGTCGACAGGCTCATTTAGAATGCCATACGCGCCATCGCCGAGCCCCCCGCCTTCCGGAATCAAGTGATGATCACAAGACAATTGCCAGATTTCTCTTCAATATCATGTCACAGTCTCTTGAAACTGATGCAATAACAGACATGTTCATCTCTTCTTCCCCGAGCGATGTATCGTCTAGCGACAGCCACATAGAGGATCTCCTCTTGACGAGCAGGTCACTGACCGACCATACATTCTACGAGTGATAGGTCGAATGTGATAAACAAGAGTCCTTGATGTAGAGTTTGTGTGGGTTGATTAAATGAAACAGTAGGATTTAATGAGCTCTTTTGCTCATACATTCTAACGTTTGATTTGTTTGCAGCGTAGAGATGAACACTGAATGTTCTTCTAAATGTTGAGCTTTGATCCAAGATACATCATAAGCTCATTATGCGTTTAGTGTTAGAATATAAGCCACGGTGCAGACGGTTCATGAGTCTGTGCACTACCTAATTAACCTGACTACAGTAGAAGAGATTTAGCTATCGATCTTATCGAGTCTATTTTAGTTGGCTAATCATTCTCGTCAAATTGATCAGGACTCTATAACACCAGTAGTGATTGTGATGCTTGATCCTGATGTCGACAGATAATGGATTGTTGAGTATAAGATGTTAATAACTTATCAGCAAATTGACCAGGGATACATTTTGGACTGCAGGATTGATTATAGTTTCAATGCTACTGATCTTGTGAGATATTGAGAATGCCCAGATCTGCGGTCAAGTTCAGATCTAATGCAACCAATACTATAACTGTAGTGAAGTCAAACAAGGAGACAACGAATAATATCAGTTGTTGCAAAATTACATACAAAATATATGGAAAAAAATTATAACTTGTTTGTCGCATAAGGCGGAATTTGGTGTAGTGATAGGGAACATTCTGATTACAATTTTCCAACATCTCAAGAGGAAACAATTCAAAAAAATATATTTCATGTACAAATATACGTCGCACTCAAAGCAATATGCAAGTTCAATGTTGCAATTTGATTATTTTTTTCTTGGTTATTTTCTTGTGGATTGCCATCTGACGAATATGTGAAAAGCCATAACTTTTCATGTATGACAATGCTGCTCGAATTATAACAAGTGGTGGTGCAGGTCTGAGAGTTCGCACAATGCTGATCTTTGGCCTTGTGCCTACCTGGTTTTAAGCTCTGTAGTATATGTCATTTGGATTAATAACGGCTGATTATATAGTGGATAATTTAGATGCTACCCTCGAGGCAAATGTGCTTACTGCTTAAGTTCTCAAATCCAATTTGCTGCAATCGCCAGCAAATGCAGCCATTTCAGGAACGTACATTGCTACTAAGAAACTATCGAGCATTACAAGAACCGAGGGCATCATGGACCTATCTTCATGCTTTTCTTGAACAAATAGTAGTGACATTTGAATGCATCTTTCAGCCTCATCTTTTTTGTAATTTCCTTTTCTCAGAATTATAGAAGTAGAAGTAGAGGGAATGAAGTAAATAGAAAGATTTGATTCACCGACTCTTTTATTTGATCCCATAGTTTATTGATGTAACATCCCAACCCAAACATAGTGCTATACCTAAAACTCACGAAGTGTGAGTGTGGTTTATAAGTGGTGGGGACTACTACATGACAACTTGGGCTTAAGCATTTTGGGTGGTTGTCAACGGATCCATTTGGGCCCGAACCCAACAAGTTGTCAGGGCCAGTTTTCCTCGATAACGGACTGGAGACCTAAGCCCAGTACGTTACAAATGGTATCAGAGCCATTTTCCCTCTGATAGTGGAAAGGGCTACCCAAGAGGTGGAACCGTCCCTACAAAGAGGTTGGAGGAAATGGCTACTCGGAGCGAGCAGCCGCCACTATCACTAAGAATAAGTGATGGGTCATGTCGCAACGAGGACATTGCGAATATAAGTGGGAGAGGTTGTAACACCCCAACCCCAAACATAATGCCATACCTAAAACTCACGAAGTGTGGGTGTGGTTTATAGGTGGTGGGGATTACTACTTGACAACTTGGGCTTAAGCATTTTGGGTGGTTGTCAACGGATCCATTTGGGTCCGAACCCAACAAGTTGTCAGGGCCAGTTTTCCTCGATAACGGACCGGGGACCTAAGCCCGGGACGTTACAAATTTTATTCTTAAACCTCTTGAGTGCACAAGGCAATCGACGAGTAGGCTTTTTATTTTCGTCGTCTACCTTCGTGGATAAGAAAGCATCGCGACTGCATGCAAAGGTAGCGTGATCGCAGAGTCAGGGGTTGCATTCGGCTTGGCAGGACATTAACGTCGAGAAAGGTGATCCATATTTATGTTTCATATTCTTGTATCATTTTATTTGGTAGATTTTTCAACGTGTGAGCTTGGAATGTTCAAAGATGTTGTTGACTTAGAATTATGTAGTCCATCCTATATATATATAAGAAACACATGTTCACAAAGATCATGGGTCTTCGTGTTGGGGATAATGGAGCAATCAACCCAGGATATATCCCCTAAAACTGTCCTGCAGCAAAGATGGCACAACAAAATATATGTTCCCCACACGGGAACTCAATGGCAACAATGACAAGCACAATCACAAGCAAAATAGGAAATCACCACAAGACAAGGATTTAACGTGGAAACCCTTACTCAATGTGAGTAAGGGAAAAACCACAGGGCAAGACCAGCAAGTAATCACTACGGTCAAATGGAGCCAAATGTTCTTCCCGATTTTGTTGCCCACAAAACCGAGGTACAAGCCACACACAATGGATAGTTCTTCAACAAGTATCAAACTATCCCTAGGTATCTAGCTATACCAAAATTGTGCTCAAAACAATGAGATGGAGTATCTTCCCTTGTGGGCTCCCGGATGGAGACCCAAACTTGGCTTTGGCTTCTTGAGGTTGTCAACAACGACCTCCAACTGCTCCCTCTCGAACTCGCCCAAAACGGTGGCTTCTCTCCAACACGCAGCCCTAGCCGCTGCTCCTCTTGAGCCCAGGCTGCTGCTGCATAAACTCGAGATGCTGCTCCTCACGAGCCCAAGCTTGAGCTCTCTCTCGTGGAGGAAGATGTCGAGGGTTTCAAAAACCATACAGCTTCTGCATACTAAAATGGGGGAACGAATCACTAGATACCCCCTAAATTGGGGCTTCGAGCGTTCTGGAAATGGGACTGCCGATTGGGCTCCCACTTGATGGAGAAATATCAAGGAGCCCCCCCCTCAAGTTGGGAAATTGCTGCAGCCTCAAGGGAGCCCAAGTTGGGGCTGGAAATGCAAAATGCCCAACAACCTCCCCCTCCAGCCCCAACGGGGAGGTGTTGACCGGTGATGGAGATCAAAGAGAAGTGACACCGCTCAGCTCTCTACAGAGCTGAAGCTTGTCACGAGTGATTGCCTTGGTCAACATGTCTGAGGGGTTCTCGTCAGTGTGAATCTTCTTCAACATGAGCTGCTTTTGTTCAATTGCATCCCTCAGCCAATGGCATCTCACATCAATGTGTTTTGTGCGAGCATGGTGCATGGTGCTCTTGCTCAAGTCTATAGTGCTCTAGCTATCACAAAACACAGCCGGCTCACTGTCATCCAATCCAAACTCACCAAGAAAGCGTTGTAACCACAACACTTCTTTCCCAGCCTCTACTGCTGCTATGTATTCTGCCTCGGTAGTTGAGAGAGCAACACATTTCTGTAGCTTGGATTGCCATGATATGGCTCCCCCTGCAAATGTGAAAATGTAGCCTGAGGTGGACTTTCTCTGGTCCATGTCACCTGCCATATCTGCATCATTGAAGCCACAAAGTTTGGAAACTGACCTCCCAAAAGCAAGACACATACTTGAGGTCCCTCTCAAGTATCTGAAGATCCACTTCACTGCCTCCCAATGGTCCTTGCCTGGGTTAGACATGAATCTGCTCACCACGCCCACTGCATGGGCTATGTCTGGTCTAGTGCAAACCTTGGCATACATGAGGCTCCCAACTGCTGACTGGTATGGGATCTTGGCCATCTCTTCTTTCTCCTCAGAAGTAGAAGGGCACGACTCTTTGGTAAGCTTGAAATGAGAGGCTAAAGGCGTGCTAACAGGCTTGGCATTCTTCATGTTGAACTGCTCCAATACGCGTTCGACATAGCTTTCTTGTGACAACCACAACATGTGCTCCTTCCTGTCCCTTGTAATCTGCATCCCAAGGATGTGACTGGCCTTGCCCAAATCTTTCATCTCAAACTCTTTGGAGAGTTCTCTCTTGAGCTTTGCAATGAGGTTGGAATCATGACCTACAATCAACATGTCATCCATGTTGATCAAAAGAATGACGAACCTGTCATTGGGAAGACGACGAACATATACACATGGGTCGGCTATAGTCCTCTTGAAGCCTTGCTTTCCCATGAAATCATCAAACTTCAAGTACCACTATCTCGGGGCTTGCTTCAAGCCGTAGAGACTCTTCCTCAACCTGCAAACCATGTGCTTTTTCTCTTTCTCTTGAAATCCCTGTGGATGCTCCATGTAGATCTCTTCCTTCAAATCACCGTGAAGAAACGTCGTCTTCACATCCATCTGCTCCAGCTCAAGGTCCATGCTAGCAACAAGTCCTAGCACCATTCTCATTGAATTCATCTTCACCACTGAGGAGAAGATCTCATCATAGTCCACTCCTTCCTTCTGGACAAACCCCTTCACAACCAATCTGGCCTTGTGCTTCACCTGGTTGCCACTGTCATCTGACTTTAGCTTGTATACCCACTTGTTCTTCAAGGCTCTCTTGCCTTTGGGAAGCTCAACAAGATCATAACTGTTGTTCTTTCTGAGAGATAACATCTCCCCATTCATTGCATTCTGTCAATGACCCTTGTCCTTGTACATTTGTGCCTCCTCGAATGTGTATGGCTCACCTGCGTCTGTGAGCATCACGTACCTGGAAGTGGGGTAGCGGGATGATGGCTGGTGTGTCCTCTCAGATCTCCTGACCTGAGGCTCTGCTGCATCTGCATGTGGATGAGGCTGCTCCCTCTGCCCTAGGTCCCCTGGACCTGCATCAACGGGGTCTGCATCTGGCTCATGCTGCTCTAGCTGCCCATCCTCTCCACCTGTACCCTGTACTGGAGAGGGCTCTGTGTCCTCATCATTGTCATCATCAAGGGAAAACTCATCTGCATCACCACTCTCAGTGGTGTCCTCAGCCAACGTCTGGTTCTCATAAAAGATCACATCCCTGTGCCTGGTGAATGTCTTCTTCCTTGGATCCCAAAGACAATATCCAAACTCTTGATCTCCATAGCCAAGAAAAATACAAGGCACCGCCTTGTCATCTAACTTCTTCCGCTGCTCCTTGGGTAACAATGCATAAGCCTTGCATCGAAACACCCTCAAATGAGCATATGAGGGGTCTTTCCCTGCCCAAACACGCTCTGGAATCTGAAAGCCCAAAGGAACTGATGGAGATCAGTTTACCAAGTAATATGCGGTGCGAACCGCCTCAGCCCAAAAAGTCTTGGGCAACTTCGTTGTCTTCAACATACAACGAACTCTCTCAACAATGGTCCTGTTCATCCTCTCAGCTAGACCATTGTGCTGGGGTGTGCCTGGCTCTGTCCTCTCATGCCTGATGTCGTGCTCTACACAATAGCCCTGAAAGCTATGGGAGGTGTACTCTCCCCCATTGTCTGTACGTAGACACTTCAACAATTTCCCTGTCTCGCGCTCAACCATGGTATGAAACTTCTTGAAGTAATCAAACACTTGATCCTTCGATCTCAGCACATACACCCACACCTTCCTAGATGCATCATCAATGAAGGTGACAAAGTACCTGTTGCCTCCCAAAGAGGTCGTGTCCACAAGACCACAAGCGTCAGAATGGACCAACTGTAGAAGGTCTCCCTTCACCTTGGATCTGGCTCTGTATGGCGCACTCTTGCTCTTCCCAACCTCACATGCATCACAAGGAGACAAAGTGATGTTATTGTGGTAGGGGATCAAATCTCTCTTGCTCAAAAGCTGTAAGCCCTTTTGGCTCATGTGGCCAAGTCGACGGTGCCACAAATCTGAATTGTCTGCCTCACTAGCATGCAAACTGCCATCCACGACCTTCACACTAGTCATGTAGAGTGTGTGACACAAGCTGCCTCTAGCCATGATGAGAGAACCCTTGCTTATCTTGCATTTGTTGTCGCCGAACTTCAGATGGTAGCCTTCACTATCTAGTTGTGAACCAGATATAAGGCTAAGCCGCACATAAGGAACAAGCCTCACATTCTGAAGAGTCATTGAGCACCCAACATCCGTGTCGAGATGGTTCCCATGCCAATGATCTTAGAGTAACTCTCGTTACCCATCAAGACTCTCCCATAATCACCCCTTGTAACATCCGGAAATTCGCGTAAACCCGAACTCGTCCGATTTTGGGTCTAATGAACCCAAAAACGTTGTCGGTCGATACTAAACAACCTAAAACGACCAATTGATCATGAATCAAAAGTCGTTCGGACGAAATCGACCAAAAATCGGTCCCTTCGTAATGCGTGCCGTGAAAAGCCGCAACGCAAATTCGGAAACCGCGAAATGAACCGAGACCATCATAAGATCCGATTCGACGATACAAGACCAACGGAATCGACCGTTCGTCAATCGAAGGTCATATGATATTTTTAAATAACAAAATTTAGTCTTAGACAAAAGCCGTATCCGAAAATTTCGGGTATTCGAAACTCGACCGAAAGTATATCAACATTATACTCATTTTGATCGGCGTTGAAAGACGATCAAATCGAGATACTTCGCGTCAAAAACGGAAGCCCGAAGTGCGCGTACGATCGATTCTTAAGTTAAAGAGATCTTGAATTTAAATAAATATATATATATAATAAAATTCTGCAACAACAGTATACAGTCTAAAACAAATCAGCTGTAACTTTTAGCCTTTTTTTTTCAACCCATTTTGACTCTTTAATTACATAACACATGGCTGGTGTCTCTATTACATTTGGCACATTCTAAGCTCTCTTTCCCCTTATAAATATAACCACAAGATTTCTTTTGTCCTCAAAATTTCTCCCATTTCCAGTCGTGTCCCCTTGTTCCTTTTCCATTCTCTCTCAAGTTCCAACAAGAGAAGAAACCCCAGCCTCTCTCTTGCTGAAGACTCAAAATCTGTTGCATGGCTTCCATTTCTTCAAATTTGATATTCTAAACTAAGGTACAATCCCTTCTCCTTGTCTCCATTCCTTTTCCCCCAAATTTTCTCTTGAATTTCCAGCTAAAGGAGGGCTCATTTCCCTATTTTATCTCCTGTCCAGCCACTGCTGGAGCTCCAGTTCAGTAGTTGGGAGTTTCCCCTCTTCCCAAGTTGCTGCAATTCTTCAAGGACAGCCAATAGCTGCTTGGGATTGAGGTTCAGGAGCTTCATTTCAGATATGTTGCAATCTTTCCCCAGCCTTTGCATGCACTTAGATTTCCATTTTGGAGATCTAACAAGGTACAAATCCCTAACCCTCTTTTGCTGCCATGCATGAGAAACCCCTTGCCTTCTTGCTGATTTCATGATCAATGTGATCATTTTATTGGGTATTATAGATCTGTTAATATATATATATATATATATATTTATATGTATAATGATGATAAGTATAAACATTCTCATATCAATTATACAAATCCTTCTAGTTTGCAAAATCTGTGATCTCTCGTTCTTGAGAATTTTGGAGGGTTTTTCTTGATCTAATTAATGGGTCAAGAGAAATTTTCATGAAACAAAGTTTGAATCTAGAAAATTAACTCTTACATTGAAATGACCTTTAAATTTTCTTTTATTTATTTTCAAAGAGAGAAAAAATAAGAAATTTTGCAATGACAGTCTGTGTTGCATCAATAGCAATGTTAGAATTTAGTTGGTTAAAATCCGTAATTATAAAATATAGTCTGTTGTTGCTCAAATAAATCTTTATACATATAATACTGATCAGTCTTGTTAACTATGGATTAATTGTGCTTTCTACTAATAATACAAATAATTAGAATGGAGAAATAAAGACTTAAAAAAATTAAGTATTATTATAGTTACTGTTTTTGGGTTGATCAAATCAATATATATATATATATACAAAGATTTTCTTGTTTATTTAATATTGATCCCTGGATTTGATTCAAGGATACCAAATAAGATGGATATTGAATATAGATCAAAATGAGTGAATAATTCACAGAAGGGTGAATGAGTATGATAATTACCACATCCACATCCGTTATTCTATTTCTTAAAGGCAAATTTGATAGGATGCCACAAGTTCTGGGGTTTTGGGCGTTGAGATTTTCATATTTTGAAGTTTTACAAAGAAGATTCAAATTAGGAAGGGTACTTGAATATTTCTGATATAAAACTGTGTATAGGTTTGCTGAAAACTCACGTCAAATTTTCATCCTTTTATCATATGGAAAAGAATATGTATAACCACCCTTAGAAAAGAGTCGAGTGATGGACTTGAAATTCTAGAGGCTATAATATCAAGGAGTTATACTTAATAATTATAAGCATCCATCAGAATTTCTTAAGTGGGTATAAGCTTAAAGGGAAAATTAATTGAAAAAAATGGTTAGAAAGAAAGGCTAAGATCATTATGAATAACAATATCCAATCAATTGATCCTTGAGTATGACTTACCTATATACATAAAGATAAGTTGTGACAAATACCAAGATCGGTAAAGTCAATCAAAAAAATTGGGAAAATATTGAACGGGTAAATAAGTGAGTGATATCAGTCAATGATGCCGGTCACGATAAATCTTCTACCTGACCATGCGAGGGCGCGGTGACTCTCAACTGGGCGGAGGAAAGGAAGCCCAGTTAGGGCAGCGGCCGCCTAGTGCGCGGGTCTAGGATCCCAGTCTTTTATACGGATTTTACGCGAGCTCGCAGTGTTTTTACGCCTCGTTGGGATCTCGACTTTAGACCAGTTCCACTGACCCTGTCTTTAGGATACCCAGATGGGGGATCCTTGGTTTTCAGTTTTACGTACGAGCTCGTCCGCCCGTACTAGTCGGGCAGTTTTCTAGAGCGACTTTTCTAGGGAGTCTCTCTCACCCGTCTCAGTGGCGTAGTTGGGGAGTAGACCTATCCCTCTATAGGACCGCGCTTCCAATTAGAGGGCGAGACGGAAGAGCCATTTGTTGGCTTCTTCACCGCTTGAGTTACTTCGCCAACAGACATGGCGATTCTACATCTAGATCATCCATATCTATATATACATCATCTGGAGTTATATCTGAATCAATTGAAGTTAAGATTTGGAGAGGTTATGATCAAAAGTTGAGATTTCTAGAAAATGATATACATGTATATACTCTTATACTCATGAATATTCAACTACAATGTAAATGTGTCATATGTGGGAAAATGTTGGGTTCTGGGAAGTCATTAGAAATGCATTACAAACAACTTGAAACCCTTTTTTACTTACGCAAGTAGATGTAGATTTTACTTGTACCACCTTTCTACTTGCTTGCTTTTGCACATATTAAATGTCTAGTTATTTTTATAAGTTTTTGGGAGGTACCAGCAATGGCTGACGCCTCTTCTTTCCTATTGTGTGTGGCAGGCAAACAGCCTGCAGTTCAGTAGCCGCTCAGTAGCTATACATGCTTCCTGGAGACAGAGTATACACTAGACGGTATGAAGTACTTTGTCTCAGTTTTTGTTCAGATGATGATGTAAATGCTATCTCTTTTGTATCACTTGGGATATATGTAGTAATATGAAAGATGCTTGTGCAAGTTGTAAATGAATATGAATATTAATGAAAAGGAACTTTAGTGCCATTTGTATCTCTTTTACTTTGTGGTTATGTTGTGGATGTGAATGTCATGTGGATAATTAGCCGCGCGAAAAATTTCCCTGCTTTTCTACAACTTCATGCGATCTCATGTGAATAATAGTGCGAGTGTGTAATTAACGGGTACCCGGATCCTGAGGGGTTCACAATTTGGCATCAGAGCAGTGGTACCCCGATACACACATTTGCGGTATTTCAATTCCGATTGCATAAGTTCTCGGATAACGACAGTCTTCTGACTTGTCGTAAGTCCGAGAAGGGAAATATGACATTCATACTCAACAACCACAGATGTCACCAATTTCATTAATTTTCATATTATATCCCAAGAAGAGAAAAAGCATATATCAGATTATGAACAAGCAATTTTATGACTAATAGATGGTTCTCATGCAGAGCCATGGCATCTCGACCAGGTCAGGATACTTCTGATCAGCTGGCACGCATACTGAGCGCACTTACCGATCTACAGCAGCAGCAGGCTTGCTGTGAGAGGGCCAAGCAGGAGCAGATATTGGCCCAGTAGACCGAGATTGCTGACAGGCAGACAGACATAGAGATAAGATTTGAGGACCTGTCAGATTTCACGTACCATCCATCCCAGGATGGAATACGACAGGACCAGCACCAGTCCGTTGAGGTGGAGCAGACTCATCCTGACGATCCACTAGAGGACATACCAGAGCATGGAGTTGAGGAGGATGCAGACTTAGACATGGAGCAGGACCCTGTTGACTTTGCTGGTGAGGATGCACACAAGTATTCAGCCATTCACAGGCACCAGTCGGTCTTCACTTCTTATCAGCGGGCCAACATACCCCTGTTCGAGGGCACAGGTCCACCAGATGATGCTGAGCAATGGCTGAAGAGAGTAATGAAGGTGCTCAGGGCAATTCATGCGCCATGAAATACGTGGCTATCTTTCATAGAGTACTCACTGACAGACTTCGCCGAGCGATGGTGGGAGGCCGTAGCGTCTGAGTTAGGCCGGGAGCCTACTTGGAACGATTTCGAGACGAAGTTCCGAGGCCACTTCTTTTCTGCGAAGTGGAAGGAGTCCCAGCGCTGACTTTTTGCAGAGCTTCGTCAGGGACAGATGACCGCCAGAGATTATTTCATCCGATACTCAGAGCTATCACGACATACCCGAGCAGCTGGCGCATTTCCAGAGGAGAATCTGGAAAAGTTCTTTGGCGGCATGCGAGAGGAGGTGCAGGAGAAGCTGGCAGGACTACACATCACTTCTATCTCCGAGGCTATCGATGCTGTGGAGAAGTTCGAGGACATCAGGGGGAGATATTTTGGGAGCTCGTCTGGAGCAGCACCTAGACCGCGGCTATATTTGGACCGATACGTCGACTGTTTCAGCAGCAGAGGTCAGACAGACGATTCCGACCCACAGGTTCATCCTTCACAGGCAGTGCTCGCTCTTCTCCATCGACTACTCTAGGAGGAGCACTTTCCGGACGTGGCACAGAGTCCGCTCGACCATCTGGGTCGCAGCGAGTAGACCGACTACCAATCGGACCAGCCTCGGAGCACAGGCACAGCTACTCCACCTACCAGGCCAGTCAGATGCTATCGATGTCACGAGTGGGGACATTACCGAGCACAGTGCCCACAGGCTTCTGGCGAGCCTCAGCCACAGCCTTCACAGTCACAGCCTCAGACACAGCGTTCAGGGAGCTTCCGTGGTAGGAACTCCAATTTTAGGCGACAGCAGCAGAGATAGATGCAGAGTGTGGCGGGATCTAGTGCTGCATCAGCCAAGCAGGGACAGTTACATGCCGTTACTGTGGAGCAGGCACGTTCAGCAGCTGCTGTGGTGAAAGGTATGGTCTCAGTCTTGGGCCGACCTTTCCATGTTTTATTCGATTCCGACACGACACACTCTTTCCTTGCTTCGAGGTTGCTTGTTTCTTTAGATAGAGTTGCAGAGACGCTATCGTCTCCATATCACATCCGAGGGCCAGGTGGCCAGTTATTTGTCATATCCCTGATAGTCAGGCACTTGCCCATACTGATTGGCGGTCATGAGATGATCGCAGACTGTCTACTCCTACAGCTTGATGAGTTCGACTTGATTTTAGGCATGGATTGGCTATCCGCTCATCATGCACTTGTTGATTGCTTTAGGAAGACGGTTGTCTTCAAGATTCCAGATCTACCGGAGTTCACTTTTGAGGGTACTACACATGACTCCACCATGGAGTATATTTCAGTATTGCGAGCCCAGCGACTTGTTGACCAGGGTTGTGATTCATATCTTGCTTTTGTTCGGGAGGTGTCTGATCATGAGCCGATGATACAGGATATCCGAGTAGTATCTGAATATCCAGACGTATTTCCTGATGAGCTACCAGGGCTTCCTCCTGAGAGAGAGATCGAGTTCGAGATCACATTGCTGCCAGAAACACAGCCGATCTCTATGGCACCTTATCGCATGGCACCAGCCGAGTTGAGGGAGCTGAAGGTGCAGTTGCAGGAGTTGCTTGACTTGGGATTCGTGAGGCCGAGCACTTCACCTTGGGGTGCTCCGGTTCTATTTGTCAAGAAGAAGGATGGATCCATGAGACTATGCATCGATTACCGGCAGCTGAACAAGAGAACGGTGAAGAACCGTTATCCCTTGCCACGTATCGATGATTTGTTTGACCAGCTCAAAGGATCTTCGGTTTTCTCGAAGATCGATCTTTGCCCAGGCTATCATTAGCTGAGGATCCGCGAGTCGGACATTCCGAAGACAGCCTTCAGGACTCGCTATGGACACTACGAGTTTGTGGTGATGCCGTTTGGGGCTCACCAATGCACCTGCGGCTTTCATGGATATGATGAACCGAATCTTTCGTCCATACTTGGACAAGTTTGTAGTGGTGTTCATCGATGATGTGCTCATCTATTCACGGAATGAATGGGATCATGCGAATGATCTACGGATTGTTTTGGACACATTGTGAGAGCACAAGCTCTATGCCAAGTTGAGAAAGTGTGACTTCTGGTTATCCCAGGTCTCATTTTGGGGCACGCCATTCTGGAGCAGGTATCGCGGTTGATCCTGCAAAGATAGATGCAGTTATGTCTTGGGAGCAGCCCCTGTCACGCAGATTCGGAGCTTCCTTGGGCTAGCAGGTTATTACAGATGCTTTGTCAGCGGATTTTCACGCATTGTTCGCCCTTGTGACACGACTGACGCAGAAGGGAGTTCCATTTATTTGGGACGATTCATGTGAGCAGGCCTTCCAGACACTGAAGGAAAGATTGACTACAACGCCTATTCTTGCTTTTCCTTCAGGCACTCAGGACTATGCAGTCTACACAGATGCATCTGGGGAAGGTCTGGGAGCAGTGTTGATGCAGAGAGGACAGGCGATTGCTTATGCATCACGGCAGTTGAGATCGCACGAGCGGAACTACCCCACACATGACTTGGAATTGGCGGCAGTTGTCTTCGCCTTGAAGATCTGGCGTCACTATCTTTATGGGGTGAACTTCGAGATTTTCACGGATCACAAGAGCCTAAAGTACATCTTTGATCAGAAGGAGTTGAACATGAGACAATGCAGATGGCTCGAGATGCTGAAGGATTATGATTGCACGATCTCGTACCATCCTGGTAAGGGAAACGTGGTGGCTGATGCACTCAGCAGGAGAGCGCATGCTGATGGTACGACGAACTGGCTATATACATGGGATACGCTTGCTGCTTTGACTGATTGGCATCCTCAGGAGAGCGCATCCATTTCTACCACCGTGCCTCCACGATACAGAAGTCTTTGGGATCGTATTGTAGAGGGCCAGAAGACCGATCCTTGGATTCATGATAGATATATGCACGTCGTCAAGGACGAAGTTGATGATTTTGTTGTGACAGAGTCTATTTTATGGAAGGCAGGCCGTGTGGTTGTACCCAATGACGAGCAGCTTCGCAGAGACATTCTCGATGAGGCACACAGTTCACGGTTATCTATCCATCCAGGCAGTACGAAGATGTACCGTGATCTACGTCGACATTTCTGGTGGGATGGAATGAAGCGCGATGTGGCGCTACATGTCAGCAGATGCATGACCTGTCAGATGGTCAAGGCTGAACACAGGAGACCGCCAGGATTACTGCAGTCTCTCCCCATTCCCGAGTGGAAGTGGGAGAGCATTTCTATGGATTTTGTCACGGGATTGCCGAAGACACCAGGTGGCCATGATTCCGTTTGGGTCGTTGTTGATAGGTTGACCAAGTTAGCCCATTTCATACATGTTAACACGACTTACACTCCATCCAGGTTGGCCAAGCTCTATGTGCAGAACATTATCAGGCTGCATGGTATACCACGAGAAGTGGTGTCTGACAGGGATTCGAGATTTACATCTCATTATTGGCATCAGTTCATGTCAGGACTATAGACAGAGCTGAAGATGAGTTCTGCATACCATCCACAGACTGACGGGCAGAGTGAGCGCACCATTCAGACGCTTGAGGATCTACTTCGCGCATACACTTTGGAGTGAAAAGGGTCCTGGAAGGACCATCTGCCGTTAGTGGAGTTCACGTACAACAACAGCTATCACTCCAGTATTGGCATGGCACCATTCGAAGCCCTATACGGGCGGAGATGCCTCACGCCTCTCAGTTGGCGTAAGGTAGGTGATCATGCTCTCTATTCCGTAGATCTCCTGGAGGAGACCGCGAGAGCTGTTGATCTTGTGAGACGGAGGCTTCTGACGGCACAGAGCCGCCAAAAGAGTTATGCAGACCGTCGGAGAAGAGATCTGGAATTCCAGGTATCCAATCTTCTTCTCTTCCTTTATTACAAAATTGACTTAACTTCATATTAATGACATTCCTATCAATTATAGGTTGGAGAATGGGTATTTTTGCGAGTATCTCCCATGAAGGGAGTGCAGAGATTCGGTGTTCGTGGTAAATTGGCACCACGATATGTTGGACC
The DNA here is from genome assembly GCA_037367405.1 of Ottelia alismoides. Lineage (NCBI taxonomy): Eukaryota > Viridiplantae > Streptophyta > Magnoliopsida > Alismatales > Hydrocharitaceae > Ottelia > Ottelia alismoides. Next base: position 710,741 of record JAZKJV010007769.1, on the reverse strand, counting down.
GTTCGAGATTCTTGCTCGTGTGGGGAAGGTTGCATACCGAGTAGCCCTTCCTACACATCTATCGGCTATTCATGATGTCTTCCACATATCCAACCTGAGGAAGTATGTGCACGACCCTCGACATATTATCAGTTACGAGAATCTCGATGTAGAGCCGGATCTGACCTATGAGGAGAAACCAGTCCAGATACTTGACCGCGCTGAGAAGAAGCTTCGCAACAAGGAGATTTCATTGGTCAAGGTTTTGTGGCACCGACACGGCATCAAAGAGGCGACGTGGGAGACCGAAGCCGACATGCGGGCACGATACCCGCAGCTTTTCTGATGTAAGCATCAAAACAAGCTTTTATAATTAAATACATGATTAATATATGGCTTGTTTTCTCTTTGAGGTTTTTATGGGTTTAAAACCCTTTGAGGTTTTTATAACCATATGAAATTCAAACAAGACACCGAATAGCCTTAAGTCGAGTCTCGAGCACGAGACTCCCTTTGAGGTTTTTATAATTGTTACATCCTGGAATTCGCGTAAACCCGAACTCGTCCGATTTTGGGTCTAATGAACCCAAAAACGTTGTCGGTCAATACTAAACAACCTAAAACGACCAATTGATCATGAATCAAAGGTCGTTCGGACGAAATCGACCAAAAATCGGTCCCTTCGTAATGCGTGCCTTGAAAAGCCGCAACACAAATTCGGAAACCGCGAAATGAACCGAGACCATCATAAGATCCGATTCGACGATACAAGACCAACGGAATCGACCGTTCGTCAATCGGAGGTCATATGATATTTTTAAATCACAAAACTTAGTCTTAGACAAAAGCCGTATCCGAAAATTTCGGGTATTCGAAACTCGACCGAAAGTATATCAACATTATACTCATTTTGATCGTCGTTGAAAGACGATCAAATCGAGATACTTCGCGTCAAAAACGGAAGCCCGAAGTGCGCGTACGATCGATTCTTAAGTTAAAGAGATCTTGAATTTAAATAAATAAATATATATATAATAAAATTCTGCAACAACAGTATACAGTCTAAAAAATCAGCCGTAACTTTTAGCCTTTTTTTTCAACCCATTTTGACTCTTTAATTACATAACACATGGCTGGTGTCTCCATTACATTTGGCACATTCTAAGCTCTCTTTCCCCTTATAAATATAACCACAAGACTTCTTTTGTCCTCAAAATTTCTCCCATTTCCAGCCGTGTCCCCCTGTTCCTTTTCCATTCTCTCTCAAGTTCCAACAAGAGAAGAAACCCCAGCCTCTCTCTTGCTGAAGCCTCAAAATCTGTTGCATGGCTTCCATTTCTTCAAATTTGATATTCTAAACTAAGGTACAATCCCTTCTCCTTCTCTCCATTCCTTTTCCCCCAAATTTTCTCTTCAATTTCCAGCTAAAGGAGGGCTCATTTCCCTATTTTATCTGCTGTCCAGCCACTGTTGGAGCTCCAGTTCAGCAGTTGGGAGTTTCCCGTCTTCCCAAGTTGCTGCAATTCTTCAAGGACAGCCAATAGCTGCTTGGGATTGAGGTTCAGGAGCTTCATTTCAGATCTGTTGCAATCTTTCCCCAGCCTTTGCATGCACTTAGATTTCCATTTTGGAGATCTAACAAGGTACAAATCCCTAACCCTCTTTTGCTGCCATGCATGAGAAACCCCTTGCCTTCTTGTTGATTTCATGATCAATGTGATCATTTTATTGGGTATTATAGATCTGTTAATATATATATATATATATATATGTTTAATGATGATAAGTATAAACATTCTCATATCAATTATACAAAATCCTTCTAGTTTGCAAAATCTGTGATCTCTCGTTCCTGAGAATTGTGGAGGGTTTTTCTTGATCTAATTAATGGGTCAAGAGAAATTTTCATGAAACAAAGTTTGAATCTAGAAAATTAACTCTTACATTGAAATGACCTTTAAATTTTCTTTTATTTATTTTCAAAGAGAACGTATAAACTCTTGAATAACGGCATAAAATCAATTATCTTTTTAGTAAGAATAATTCTTTGATCTGGAAATTTTAAACATACATTTCTAAATGCCTGAAGTTTGAGGACATAGTATGCTGCTGAATTAACGTTACTAAAAAAAGGCTAAAAGTTACGGCTGATTTTTTTAGACTGTATATTATTGTTGCAGAATTTTATTATATATATATTTATTTATTTAAATTCAAGATCTCTTTAACTTAAGAATCGATCGTACGCGCACTTCGGGCTTCCGTTTTTGACGCGAAGTATCTCGATTTGATCGTCTTTCAACGACGATCAAAATGAGTATAATGTTAATATACTTTCGGTCGAGTTTCGAATACCCGAAATTTTCGGATACGGCTTTTGTCTAAGACTAAATTTTGTGATTTAAAAATATCATATGACCTCCGATTGACGAACGGTCGATTCCGTTGGTCTTGTATCGTCGAATCGGATCTTAAGATGGTCTCGATTCATTTCGCGGTTTCCGAATTTGCGTTGCGGCTTTTCACGGCACGCATTACGAAGGGACCGATTTTTGGTCGATTTCGTCCGAACGACTTTTGATTCATGATCAATTGGTCGTTTTAGGTTGTTTAGTATTAACCGACAATGTTTTTGGGTTCATTAGACCCAAAATCGGGCGAGTTCGGGTTTACGCGAATTCCCGGATGTTACACCCCTAGTGTAGGTGGTGAAGAACTTCCTGTGTGGAGTCACATGATAGGAGGCGGTCGTGTCAACGACCCACTCCAAATCACTCCATGCATGCAAGCACTGGTCCTGGATGGTGAGAATCACCTCTTCTGCACTTTCATCTACCACAACTGCAGCTACATTTCCATCTTCATTTTTCTGGTTCTTCTTGGCTTCAGCTTGCTCTCTCTTCCAAACCCTGCAATCTCTCTTCCAATGACCGGGCTTCTGGCAATGGTGACACATTCCTCTGCCCTTGGACTTGTCCCTGGATTTCTGCCTCTCCTGTGACGCTCCTCTGCTGCTGGATCTTTCTCTCCTCTCAACTGCATACACATGTGAAGAGAAGGATGCCTCTCCCGAAGAGCGACGCCCGATCTCCTCATTGAGGAGACTGCCCTTGACCATAGCCATGGTCAACTTGCTATCCTTCGCAGAGTTGCTCACGGTGACTACTAGAGTCTCTCAACTATCTAACAGTAAACCCAACAAGAGAAGTGCCTGCAACTCATCATCAAGTACCAAACCCATGGAGACCAACTGGTTGATGATGCTTTGGAAATCATTCAGATGCTCTGCCACCTTGGTTCCATCTTTGTACTTCAGGTTCACAAGCTTTCTAATCAAGAAAGCCATGTTGGTTGCGGTCTTTTTATCACAGAGCTCGGACAACTTGTCCCATAGCTCCTTCGCATTCGTATCCTCGGCCACGTGATGAAAAACCGACATGTCAAGCCACTTCCGAATGGTCCCAATGGCCTTTCGGTTCAACTTTGTCCACTGGTCCGTGAACATATTCTCTAGCTTGGCGCTCTCACCCTCCATGGGATCGTGGAGGTCCTTGCAATACAAGATATCTTCCATCTTGGCCTTCCAAATCTGCCAGTTGCTGCTTGTGAGCTTAATCATTGTGCCCTCATCATCTTTGCCCATTTTTACACAACCTGTGCTCTGATACCACTTGTTGGGGATAATGGAGCAATCAACCCAGGATATATCCCGTAAAACTGTCCTGCAGCAAAGATGGCACAACAAAATATATGTTCCCCACACGGGAACTCAATGGCAACAATGACAAGCACAATCACAAGCACAATAGGCAATCACCACAAGACAAGGATTTAACGTGGAAACCCTTACTCAATGTGAGTAAGGGAAAAACCACAGAGCAATACCGGCAACTAATCACTATGGTCAAATGGAGCCAAATATTCTTCCCGGTTTTGTTGCCCACAAAACCGAGGTACAAGCCACACACAATGGATAGTTCTTCAACAAGTATCAAACTATCCCTAGGTATCTAACTATACCAATATTGTGCTCAAAATAAGGAGATGGAGTATCTTCCCTTGTGGGCTCCCGGATGGAGACCCAAACTTGGCTTTGGCTTTTTGAGGTCGTCAACAACGACCTCCAACTTCTCCCTCTCGAACTCGCCCAAAACGGTGGCTTCTCTCCAACACACAGCCCTAGCCGCTGCTCCTCTAGAGCCCAGGCTGCTGCTGCACGAACTCGAGATGCTGCTCCTCGCGAGTCCCAAGCTTGAGCTCTCTCTCGTGGAGGAAGATGTCGAGGGTTTCAAAAACCCTACAGCTGCTGCACACTAAAATGGGGGAACGAATCACTGGGTACCCCCCAAATTGGGTCTTCGAGCGTTCTGGAAATGGGACTGTCGATGGGGCTCCCACTTGATGGAGAAATATCAAGGAGCCCCCCCCCTCAAGTTGGGAAATTGTTGTAACCTCAAGGGAGCCCAAGTTGGGACTGGAAATGCAAAATGCCCAACACTTCATTTGTAAAGGATGGTTATAATCGGTTTTTTTTAAACCAACCAAATGATGAAAAATAATGATAAAAATAGTTTTTTTCTAGCAAAATAGAATCCGTAGGTTGATTAACTAATTTTTCTCAAATACACTTTAAGGGATAGGAATTCTATACACTTATGATTTGGAAGATGAATCTGTGCGCGTAGAATTGAATTAGGTCAATCTCCAAAAATTATCTAATATGTACAATAGTTTAGCAACAAAAAGGGGGTCTTTAGTAGATGGTTCATGCTCTTATTGAATACTGCTTATTGTTATAGGTGCTAATTCAACGTCGTGATTGACGGACCGCAGACCTACCCTTTTAGTGTTGTTTGATTGACTATTTCATTGCAGTCGGATAGATCCGCGATCGATCAAAAATAACTACACGGATCGAATAATCGTCGAATGAATTAACGCGTGGTCTTATGTTTATTTAGCTTGGGCTAGCCCCACGGTCGACTCAAGGAGGCAAAGGAACAACTCGGGATCAGATTAGAGGTATTAGATTATGGTTTTCCTTGTGGGATTTTTTGATATATTTTTAATGCAATAAAAAGCCAAATGCAATGATGCGAATGAACTAGGTTATTAAGAAAATCACCAACTTATACAAATTTGATTTTGATATGAAATTAGTTCAATTTGACCAAAATGCATTTTTCCTTTAAACCTAATCCAATGATTAATGCAAAATGGATTTTTTTTGTAATTTTTGGATTTAAAATGCACCAATGAAAAATACAAACTTTTTTGGGGCTTTTATGCAATTTTTCATGCAAATAATATGCAAAAATTATGAAAAATGTAGTGGAAGTTATATGATGAAATGAAGCTACACTAATATTTTTGGAATTTTCTGACACTTTATGATTTTTTTATGATTTTTTACTGAAAACAGAGCGAATGTGAGTATTTAATTTCTAGTAAATCCACGAAATCAAATTTACCAAATATTGATTTATCTCAAATAGATGTTTCAATAAGGAATAAATGAGAGTTGAAATTTCTAAAAAATGTTATTCATGGAATTAATTAAAAATCATTTATAGAAATCAGTTTAGAATTTATTTTATGCACAAGACAACTCCTAATTGAACAAAATTTGGATTGTTAATTAAATCACACTTAGAGGCATCATTCACAATATTTTCACAATTTTTGGAGCAATAAATAAGCCTGTGCGAATTTCAGAGCGTAAATAAGTAAAATATCACTCAATTTCAATCTCTGATTTTTAATAAAATGTCAAATGCTCATAAAAATGTAAATAAATAGTCACAAGATAAAGAATTAGTTGCTCTACACAATGATATTTTTGATTGAATAAAATGATGCTAGAAATATGTCCAAATTAAGACTCAAAGGCAGGGGTGTCTTTGCAATACAAAAAGAAACTAAACAACTTAAAACGTGCACAGGGACACTTCTGTAAATAAAGACAAACTACGTGTGAAAGATGCAATTTTTCAAAATTTAAAATAAAAGATAGGGACCTTCTCAACCAAGCTAGGGCACGCCGGCCTTGGAGGATAAGGCGGCAAGGGACGGGCGGCGCACGAAGGCAGGGCGACGGTTAGGTGGCACATCGAGGGCGGTCGGCGCGGAGGTCGATGCAGATGGCGGCACGGCAGGCGGCCGCGAGGGGCGGCGCGCGGCCAGGAGGAGTGCGGCGAGGCGGGAGCGTCGTGGAGGTGAGGTGGCAGCGTCGTGCGGCGATTGGCGCGGAGGGCGCGCGACCTGGAGGGGCGACCGCCGCACGCGACGTGTGTAGGCGGAGGCGAGCGGGAGCGTGGCCTGCCTTGGGCAGCGCGCTCGACTGGAGGTGGTTGGGAGGCGTGTCGAGGGCAGCCGGCGCAGAGGTCGATGCGGATGGCCTCGGCGGGGCAGCTTGGTGGGAAGGAGGGTGCCCAGCGGGGGTGCGCCGGTGGTGCGTGTGGCCTGGAGGAGGTAGACGACCGGGGCTGGGGCCTGGGCCGCTGATGAATCTGTGATTCATCACCTCAAAAGTCAAAAATAGAGCCTTGTTCCCGAGAAAATAGAGGCATATTTCCCCTTATATTGCATAAATAGCATTCATGCATGTATTCATAACTCATGTAGTTTAGCAGCTCATTTGCATTTAAATAAGAAGCCAAAAATCCCTTGTAAAATACCTCTTCACCAAAATAACATCTTCTCTATAATCTATATTCCTTAGTTAATAACATAGGGAAGAATATCAAAAATCACCCTTGTAAAATAGCCAATATAGCCTGAGAACCCTTGTACATTAAAATACACATAAAGCCCTCATGCAAACTCCGAAGTAGGTCTACTTACTCTTAAAATACTACGCATTAAAAAACCTTTAAAATGAGACTAATTTCATTGGATTTGGAGCTTGTATGAGAAACTTGGGTTTTTGGGTCACTTTGTATACTACATATGTATATTTATGTATCCTTGTATTTATGTATCATATTTGACCTTATCTCCGTCTTTAGTCAACATGAAACTTGTAGATCTCATCGAGATCTACAACTTTCATGTTTTGAGTTTTTCCAAATTCGGCTCCCTCTTCTCTCTACACGTGCCTCTTACTCCAGCCACTCACAGCAGGCCACGTGGCGCCCTCTGGTTGCGCCACGCGGCCCGCATTCCATCGCCTCATCCGCCAGCGCCCTCAGCCGTTGGATCTCGCTCCAGATCCAACGGCCCAGCGCTGCCCACGCACGCCCCTTGCCTGGACCATCCGATCATCTCCAGCCGTGATCTACGCCGCTCGTCCGCGCCTTCACCAGAGCCTTCCACGTGGCAGCATCTGCGCCACCTGATCAGACCCCCGATCTCTCCATCGCAGCCGCCCCTCTTCCAGCGAATCTCGACCCTCTGATCATCCCTCTCTCTTCATCTAAACCGTCCGCTCGCGCCTTCACCAGTGCCCACCACGTGGCGCGCTCTCGGCCCATCATCTACACGCCCAGATCTAATCTTACTCGCTCACCACGCCTTGATCCCCACCGTTGGATCACACGATCCAACGGTGGAGACCTCGTCTCCTACCTCCAGGCGCCCCCTTTCCCCCACGTCCCTTGCCTTGCGGGAGGGGCGCCCCCTTCCTATTTTTGGACGCACGTCAGCCTTCTCCTCCGACCGCTGACACCCCCACGACATCACCCACTCATCCCTCTCCCTCGCCAGCTCCCTCACGCTCCACCATCTCCACCATAGTCGCCGCACGTCGCCCTCGAACCACGCCCTGTCGCCAACACTGCCACCTACTTCGCCTTATAAATACGCCACCACCGGCGCAGTTCACCCGCATCCGCCACTCCAGGGAGGTGCTTCGAGCTCAGACCAATCCGTTGGTGACAGCAATTGGGTGTGTCTTCGAGCGAAGACGAGGTTCTTCTCCGGCGAGATCCACGGCCGCCACCGCCGTGCTGCAGCCTCCCACGAGCAGCTACATGAGCTCGGGACCCTACCGATCCCTCGAGCGAAGACCTGGAGCTCAAATCGGAGCTCCATTCCCCAGGTAACCCCCTCCATCCCTCGTCTGATCTTTCTCTGATTTTTCGCCGATTTCTCCTAATTTATTCGCCGTCCATCATCACTTTCTCGCTCCACCTTCATCTCTCCGAGCTCCACGACGGAGCTCCGGTCCTCGCGCAGTCATTATCTTCGTCCATCACCTTGGACCACCTTCGCTCGACTCCAGCTCCGCCACCTCGGCGGAGCTCGCTCGTCGGACACCCACACTCCGCCTTAGGCCTCGCCGTTCACGCTACAGACCTCCACGCGCACACACGTGCTTCGGCTATACACCTAACTCCTTGCAGGTCCTCACTTCTTCACTGAACGGGAGCTCGCCGGAGACGCCATCGAGCTTCATCGACAGAGACACCTGGGCACTCTCCGACGTTCCTGAGACCGCCATCATCTCCGCCTCCACGCCGCGAAACTCCAGGGCTATCTCTGACAAAGCGGAGAGCGTCAGCATCTCGAGGAAAGACGGGCGGAGCTACAGCCCGATCGCCGGAGCCCAGCCTCTTCCTCCGCAGGTGGCGGAGGATCGGTGGAGACGACGTACAGCCACCGTTCGATCATCTTGATCGAACGGTCCGAAGCACGCCACGACAACCACTCCCGGAGCAACCAAAGACCGTCGGATCCCCCTTAATCCCACGATCAGGAGAACGCCACGTCGACTCTTTCAACCCCGATTGACCGCCGTTAGATCTCTCCAGATCTGACGGCTTCTGAGCCGGCCACGCATCTTCATCGCCAACCTTTGGATTGACCTTGATCCAAAGGCCCTCAGGCCGCCACGTCGACTAGTCAGAGCGTCGGACTCCAAGCCTAGGCTCGGGCAACCCGAGGCTCCCCCGAACCTAACTCCGGACCTCCAGAGCGCCCGAGCCTCACTCCAAGCCGCCTCCGCCCTCCGAGCCTAGGCCGCCCACGTGAGGAGCACGTGCGGCCTGGGTAAATTGCACAGAAGCCCCTGGAGCTTTCCAAAATTGCAACGAAGCCCCTGTGAAGCAGACCCACGTGAGAAGCACGTGCACCGTGGAGAATTTGCACAAGAGTCCACCATATTATCGGTAATTGCATTTTAGTCCCTGTCTGCATATTTGCTTTTTGTAATTTTAATTTTCTGTATTGCATTTGCACCCCTGTGTTTGCACGCATCCCTAGAGTACATTTTTCATCATTTTGAAATTCTAAAAATTGCATTTTGTTAGAAATTTTGCCCTCTGTCTACTAGTACACGTGTCTTATTTTTGTAAGCTTATTTGAATTATTAATGAATTAATTGGTGCATTGTTGACATATTTTGCCCAGTGATGCCTTTTGATTTTTAATTAATTCTCTGTGCCTTCAAAAATTATCAAAAATTCACAGTAGCTTAAGGACATCATTTTTAACATACCATAAAAATTTCATAGCATTTGCACGCATATCGAGGCCTAAATAAATTGATCAGTGATTTTCTTAAATTAATTTTAGTTAATTCATTTCACAGTGAAATTAAGTTCTGTTAATTTTCCTAGGTCCCTTATCATTTAGAGTCACCTAGGATAATTTTAGTTCTTGAAAAAATTGTGGTTTGATATTTATTAAAAATTAAATACTGAAAATCATCCTGTCTATTTATTTAATTCACAGTAAATTCATTTTGAGTCGAAAAATTCCAAAAAAATTAATGTAGGTTATTTTCATCATAATTAACCATCTGGCCAATTTTCATAATTTTTGGACTTAATTTGATACATTAATTAAATTGAACATTAAATTGGCTTGCCTTGTCTGCATAAGTCTGCATTAAAATTAAAAAGACCAAAAAAAAATACTCCTCGAAAATCAACACTTGGATCCCTGCTTAAATTCACCTAAGGAGACAGATGCCTCCCTGAGATCGACCTTGGACTTACCCCAAGTAAAAAAATTGCCGCTTAAAATTAACTTCACATTAATCGATAAGTGGTTTTTGATAAACCCGTCGTATCCGACTACAACGAGACACATTAAGTGATTTGGACATTAATTTGACCGAATTAACTAAGGGTGCGGGAGGGATATCAAAATGGCGCCGTTGCCGGGAGGCACGGCTTAGGTTAATTTATAGCACATTTTTGAGTGTTTGATTTTCAATCCCCGGGTAGGCTGACCCCCGGTTTTCTTGTAATTATTCTCTCTCATTTTTTTTTGCATTATTTTATTTTTGTCACTCTCTGACCTCCATTTAATTTTTTTGTGCGAGGACCGTGAGGAGTGGGCGACGCTTCGATGACTTAGCATTTACATTTTTGAGTGACAGAGAGGCATTGTATATTTTTATTTCTTCTTTTTCTTTTGCATCATTTCCAGCGGTTCCCGTTTGGAATCTCGCGCGTGTAAAGATAGTGGAAACTATGTCCCGTGTGCTGTGTGGGTGAATTGTAGTTTAGCTTGCACTAGCGGCTCCTCGAGCCACTCTAGGAATTGTTTGTGCTCGTAATCAATAGGACCACACATCACACATAAAAGACTCACCTAGACCGCAGGACTTAGTCAAACTTAAACTGTTCTTCACGCTAATAGAACTGCCTGTCTAGGAGCGGCTTTTCATCGCTTGCATTTGCATGTAGAGTAAAGTTTTCAATCCTGTTCTGCATCCTGCATCAAAAAGCGCAGGGATCACTGTAAGTATTCTCTACTCAGCATACCATCATCGATTTTTTCGTGCATCGGCTTTTCACGATTTCCCCCTCTGATTTTCTCACTTAAACTAAAAAGGAAATTGGGACTGTCCGATAGGCGTGCTTTGTGGTGGATTAATTAAAGTGATAACCTGACTTTAAAATCGGGACTGCTAACAGTATTGACCAAAAAAAAGAGAATAAAAACTGAAAATTGTTTGCGGGAGATTAATCCCCGACCTTGTTTTCAGGCTGAGTGAGGGTACCTGAGTGTGTGTGAACACCCTAAGGTAGAGCCCAAATCCCCGTCTTCCATATCACGTTCTAACTGATCCTAGCAAATATCACGAGCCGAATAATCTAAGGTTCTTTGACTAGTACCAAGTAGCCTCCGCCTGTCTCAGGTAGATAGGGGCGAAATTGCGGTACTTTGCGACAAGCTGCCAGTAACCCCCCGGGGTGAAGTTCCGGCCTTGTCAGCCTCCGCCTGCTTGCAGGTAGATAGGGGCGTGGTCACTGAATCCATCGGCTTGGGATAGGAGCGAAGAAAGGAAGGAGCGGCGGTATCTTAGACGACAGGATAAACAGGGAAGACGCATCCGGCTCTGAGCCTACTTCCCTTTAGGCCGCGTAATCCTTGCTATTTTTGCTTGAATATCACACTTAAAAACTACAAGATAAATTGGACTCGACTTTGAGTCCTTCACTGTGTCGAGTGTGAACCCAGGGTCTTGGATTGTTCTTTTTGCTTGCTTCAGGTAGGAGTGAAATCCTATCTTCTTCTCTCTTATCAAGATGAGTGACTGGGGAGATCTCGACGCACTATTCACTGATCGCTCTATGAGTCCCCCAAGTAACTCGTCTTTCTCGGTCCGAGCGCACCTTGGACCACCCAGGACTCATGACCCTCTTGAGTCCTGGTTCCCCCATACTCAGGGTGGTTACTCTCAAACCAACCCTTTTATCTCCTCCGAGATTACCGAGGAAGACCATTGCCTCGGTAATCCCTTCCTTGATTCACCCTCTAACACCGATCTTATTTTCCAATCCCCAGAACTAGAGGGAGAAATGCCGCCAAGGATGCCGCCCGATGAGGACCATATGCGACAGATTCTTAGACGCCTTGCCGAAGCCGAACAGAAAAATGCTGATCTCACGGCACGGATGGGACAGATCATTGTAGCTGAAGGGATCGACCGACCAATGGTCGATACCTACAACTCGGCGAAGAACGAGATCCAAAACTGGTTAGCACCTGCAGTTCCCGACCAGGCATTCGAGCTGAAGCCCCACTTCCTTAGCCTGCTGCTGAAGTTTAACGGAAACCTCAGTGAAGAACCATACACCTTCCTCCGTGACTTCGAACTAGTGTGCAACAATCTTAGCCATCCCAATGTTGGCCAAGATTATATCCGGCTGAAGGCCACCCCGTTTGCCTTAGGAGATAAGGCTGCTCATTGGCTGAAAAACCTAGGGGTGGTATGTACTACCTGGATGCAGTTCAAGGAGCTCTTCTTGAAGAAGTTCTACCCTCTCAGTAGAACCAATCATATGCGAACGAAGATCGCCAGCTTCGCCCAAGGACCCAGCGAACCGTTCCATGAGGCATGGGACAGGTTCAATGACTTAGTACAGAAATGCCCATGCCACGGCATTTCTAAGGCGATCTTAGTTTAGACCTTGTTCTGCGGTCTAAACCCATAGATGCAGGGGTTAGTCAGCGCCGCCAGTGGAGGAAGCTATCTGAACAAGAACGAGCACGCCGTGTGGAAAATCCTAGAACATATGGCAGAAACCGGCAGGTCATAGGCCACAAGGGCCTATCAGTTGTCTCCCTCGATCTTATCCAATGAGACAACCAGAAGGAATGTTGCAGATCTGACTGAGGACCTCATCCCCAGCATGGGGATGATAGCCGACAAGCTTATCATGGTCGAGCAGATCCACAAGAGAGTCGCGGAGATGGAGTCTCTTTCGAGCCTTCCCAAGAAAGTGGAGGAACTCTCTGAAAAGGTAGCTAAGATCAAGCTACCCACCCCTTCTGCACCACCTGTACCTGTACATCGAGTCCATCTTGTACAGGAACAGGCACCGGGGTCTCAGAGCAGCTGGGATCAGACTTATGCCCAGCAGAACCATCATGCACCCCCACTAGTGGAAACGGAATACGAGGAGCCTCCACCTGTTTACGAGATCAACGGGCTTTGGTATAGCCGTGACCCGCTAGTCCGGCAAATCGAGATGGGGAAGGATCAGACACACCGCCCAACCCCAGTCTACCAAGAGACCAGGCCCGTCACAGTCCCGCGATACTAGTCCAGGCCAGAACAGGGGTATCAGCCGCAGCAGCGCACCTACCAGCAGGGGCCAGCACCGTCCCATCAGCAGCAGTATCGGCACGGCCAGCAGGGCCAGTACAGGACCGCATCCACTCAGCAGCCAGCCCAGCCCACCGAATTGGAGTCCCTCACCTTGGCGATCCAGACCCTGTCTGATAGGGTCCAGCAGATGCAGAATGACTACCTGGACATGAGGACCGACATCAATTGGGTCTCTCGTACTCAGGACCAACAAATGGCGCCAAGGACTCCAATTCCCGCACAGGTTCAGGCCAACCCAAACAGCGTACACCAGGGCCAGAACCGACCCCGAGATCAGGTACACTATTCAGATGATTATTTATCTGAACATGAGATCTTTTCGTACGATAATGTTAACCATATGTCCCTCAGGAGCGGAAGGACCGTGACCATACCTGATCGGGCACGGGCGCAAAAGGAAGGAACCTCCGAAACTCTACCTGAGGAGAATTCGGAGGAAGAAGAGGAGGAGCATCACCACCGCCACCGCCAGCAGAAGAAGAGGACATCTGAGTCCTCGAAGCAGCATTCCTGCATCCATCCAGAGTCAGACGATGCCGATGAGCCCGCACCTCCATCTGAGGAGGATCGTCTAGAAGAAGCGGAAGAAGCATCACCGGTCTCGCCCCAGCATTTTCTTTTTGGTCAGAGTCCAAGTCCGAGTCTGTATCAGAGTCCAAGTCAGAGTCGTGTCAAAAACTCAGTTCCAGAAATCAATGAGAATATTTCAGTTCCAGAACCTGAGTTAATAATCCCTTTCCCCCAAGCTCTCAAGGGTGGAAAGAAGAAAATCAAAAAAAATCCAAAAATATGACCCTGAGATGGCTGAATTTTGCAATAAACACATCAAGGTCACAATCCCTTTTGACAAGTTCATGGAAATGACCCCTGCGTTCCAAAAATACCTTAAGGTGAGATGCACACCTACTAGGGTTAGCAGGAAGACCAAAAGCCGTGTTGAGAAACACGTTCTATCAGTAGCCACGACTTGTGCAATAAAGAACTCGTTTCCTCGGAAACGAAGAGACATGGGTGCACACTATGTAGTGAGTCATGTTGATGACATCGCGTTTGCACGCACTCTCCTGGACAATGGTTCCTCGATCAACTTGATGCCCACAGCCCTCTATGAGCGGTTTAATCTCGGACCTCTTAGAAAATCTAGAGCTATTTTGCAGTTTGCTGACAAATCTACTAAGAGGTCTCAAGGAGAGTTAAGGAACATTGTGATCAAGGTCGAGGGGCAAGAATACATGGTGGACTTCACTGTCCTGGATATGGAAACCCCTCGTAATTGGAGAGATTCCCAGATCATCTTAGGTAGGCCCTTCCTCAGAACAGCAGGGGCCTTATTCGATTATAAGAATGGGAAGATTCAGTTCCAAACTCCAGGCGGAGATGAGGAACTTGAAATGAAGCAGACGAGATGGCAGAGACCGGACTCCGAATCCAGCACCGAGTACTCTTCTATCGGAACAGACTGTGAGCATGTAGACGTAGTTGGGCCATGGAGACAGAACCCAGCCAGCACCGATGTGTCCATCTCCTTTGAAGATGATCCAGTGCATGAGTCAGTCTGCGAGATCCTCAGGAACGAGTACAGCTCTGAGACTGCATCGCCCTACATCTTCGATGACGTAGAGGCCCGGTTGGGCCTGTCAGTCCTTACATCCTTAGGACAATCGGAAGATGAGGATGACGAGTCGGACGAGGCGTTTGCCGATTGCATGGAGACCTTTGACGATCCGACTCCAGAGCTGAGTTTGGTGGCAGCTGCTACAGAACAGGATCCAGCCACTTCCAACACCGAACCAGATCAGATTGAGCCAGACTTTCTAGATGATCACACTATTCCTGAGCTCAAACCTTTACCCACAACCCTGAAGTATGCCTTCCTTGCGGGCCAAGACAAGAAATTTCCGGTCATTGTCAGTTCGCAATTGACCGAGGAGCAGGAATCTCGCTTGCTAGAGATCCTGGAGAAGAACCGCAAGGCAATAGGCTGGATCATTTCCGATCTCCATGGGATAAATCCCGCTCTGTGTTCGCACCATATATACTTGGAGAACGAAGCCAAACCCTCTCGTGAATTCCAACGCCGGTTGAATCCAAATTTACGAGAGTTGTGAAGAAAGAGATAGAAAAATGGTGCGATGCGGGTTTTATTTACCCAATCTCCGACTCTAAGTGGGTGGCCCCAATCCATGTTGTCCCGAAAAAGTCGGGAATTCAGATGACTACCAACGAGGATGGAGAAGAGATCGTGACGAGAGTACCCACGTCGTGGCGCGTATGTGTGGATTACAGACGCCTGAATGCTGCGACGAAGAAGGATCATTTCCCCCTACCGTTCATTGATCAGATCCTAGAAAGATTAGCGGGGAAAGAATTCTTCTGCTTCCTTGATGGGTTCTCGGGCTACAATAAAGTAGCCATAGCTCCGGAGGACCAGGAAACGACCACGTTCACATGCCCCTTTGGTACCTATGCTTTCAGGCGCATGCCTTTTGGGCTATGCAATGCTCCAGGTACTTTTCAAAGGTGCATGATTGCTGTGTTCGCCGAAATGGTCGGCGAATTCCTGGAAGTCTTCATGGACGACTTCTCGGTCCACGGCGATCCTTTTGATTCCTGCCTTAGGAATCTGGACCGAGTCCTCAAAAGATGTTGTGAGGTCAATCTGGTGCTCTCTTGGGAGAAAAGTCACTTTATGGTGACGGAGGGCATAGTGTTGGGGCATGTCATCTCCAAGAGAGGAATGGAGGTTGACCCTGCCAAGGTGGACGTGAACAGACGACTCCAGCCACCAACCAACGTAAGGCAGTTGCGATCGTTCCTCGGGCATGTCGGATTTTATCGAAGATTTATCAAGGATTTTTCTAAGATTGCCCGACCGCTAACTGAGCTTTTAGGCAAGGACATGGAGTTTATTGTAGATCACAAATGTCTCGAGGCCTTTAAGCTTCTGCAAGGAATGATCATGGACGCACCCATCTTACAAGCCCCAGATTGGTCTCTACCTTTTGAGATCATGACGGACGCCTCAGATTATGCTGTTGGGGCTGTATTGGGACAAAGAAGAGATGGCGTCCCGTTTGCAATACACTACGCAAGCAAAGTGCTTGATTCTGCTCAGCGTAACTATACAGTTACAGAAAAAGAAATGCTTGCGGTAGTGTTTGCCTTGGACAAATTCAGATCCCACTTAATCGGATCCAAGGTAACGGTGTTCACAGACCACACGACACTACGATACTTGATGGCAAAGAAGGACGCGAAGGCGCGTCTTCTTCGGTGGATTCTACTTATCCAGGAGTTTGATTTGGATATCCGTGATAAACCTGGAAAGAAGAACGTAGTAGCCGATCATCTCTCTCGTCTCGAAGATCTTAATACTTCCGAGGTTTCACCAATTCGAGACTCCTTCCCTGACGAGTCGATTTTTGTTATCGACTCACTCCCATGGTACGCCAATATCGTGAACTATCTTGTCTCCAAGAAAGTTCCCGAGGATTGGCCAAAGAGCCAAATCGACCGACTAAAGTCGGACGCTAGACACTACCATTGGGAGGATCCGATCCTTTTCTTTGAAGGACCGGATTGTGTCTGGAGACGCTGTATTCCTCAGGAGGAATACCAGAGTGTCCTTTCTTTATGCCATAGCTTAGAGGCAGGAGTACACCACTCCGGGAAGAGGACCGCATGGAAGGTACTTCAGTGTGGCTTCTACTGGCCGACTCTGTTTCGCGATGCCACCGCCTTCGCGAAGTCGTGCCCAGTTTGCCAGAGAATGGGAGGAACCATTGGTCCCAAGGATGAGATGCCGATGCAGCCGGTCATCATTTGTGATGTCTTTGACGCCTGGGGCATCGATTTCATGGGCCCATTCCCTGTCAGCCACGGGTTTGAATACATCCTTCTTGCGGTAGACTACCTATCCAGATGGGTGGAGGCTATCCCAACCCGAGCCGCAGACAGCAGGACTGTCTGTAAATTCATCTGAGAGAACATAATCTCTAGGTTCGGGATCCCCAAGATGATGATATCAGACGGGGGTAGCCACTTTGTGAATCGGGAGGTGAAGAAACTCCTGAAGGACTACGGCATCGAACACCGTGTCGCAAGTCCTTACCACCCACAAACCAATGGTATGGCTGAGGTGTCGAATAGGGAGGTGAAAACCATATTGCAAAAGCTTGTCCGCCCGGACAGGAAGGACTGGTCTCAGATCTTAGATCAAGTCCTCTGGGCGTATAGGACGGCTTATAAGACACCGTTAGGCACCTCCCCATTCCGAATGGTATTCGGAAAGCCGTGTCATTTGCCCGCAGAGTTAGTGCACAAATCAGAGTGGGCAATAAAGAAGGTCAACTAGAACACACACCTGGGTCAGAAACAGAGAGACATGGATCTAAATGAGCTTGTGGAGGTCAGAAACCGAGCATACGACAACAGTGTGGTGTACAAGGACAAGGTGAAGCGTTGGCACGATAGATATATCAGACGAAAGACCTTTGTTCCTGGACAGAAGGTATGGTTGTTCAATGCCAGGCTGAAGACCTTCCAAGGCAAATTAAAGTCTAAGTGGATGGGACCATTCGTTGTCCGTACGGTGCATAATAGTGGATGTGTCGAGATCTCAGATCTCGCAGATGACGCACCGACATTCCTAGTTAATGGGCAACTGTTGAAGCACGTCGTTGAATCCAATGAACAGTTAGTCCATGTGGAGGAGATTGTATTCATGCGCGAGACAGATACAGCAGATACATCTCAAGCCGCGTATGAAACCTTGCAGCAATGAACTCGAGCCATCAGCAGCATCTTCGAAAGATTCAGACCGACTCATCTGTACATATCATTCTTCCTGTATATCTTATCCTTTACCCCCACGATTCCAGTAACCCATCCCCACATCATCGAACCATTATCTTGGACTATACTTAGGATAACCAGATCCTAAGTATAGGGGGGAGGGGTCACCCGAGTCGATTCACTGTACATTCTCCAGATCACATCGGTCCTCATATTCATTTCCTACCAATACTTAGGCTAACCTGAGCCTAAGTATAGGGGGGACCGATGCCCGCATTGTATACTCATCAAATTCTTATCTTTCCCTCGTCCGCCCCATTTTTTTTGATCTTCTTCTACACTTAGGCTGCCAGAGCCTAAGTATAGGGGGGCGAGACGACTTCTATACTTTTTGTTCCTTTTGGCTCTCCTACGCTTAGCACGAGCTATGTCTTTTTCCTCGCTCTTCGTGCTCTGAGGACATAGCACACGCTAAGTATAGGGGGGCGTGTATATATTACATATATACTTTACCCATAGCTCGTACTTTCGCGTATTTTTGTATATATTTTACAATAATTACGGGTGGGTAAAAATCGAAAAAAAAAATGAAAAAATGAAAAATATAACAATAGGCTTCTTATTTACTCTTGCATATCATCTCTGCATAGAAAAATAAAAAGAGTCTTGCATTTTCATAGCATGACATCTCATCTCATCTGCATATCTTTGCATACGCAAAGTGGAAAGCTAGTGGGTTCTGGACCAAGTTATGAGTAGATATTGAGGATGGACTTGATTTGACCTTAATCCACCTAATTTCAGAGGAACCTTATAGGAACTGGAGTTAAGATTTCTCAGGTCAAGTGACTTAATTCTTTGAGTCCGCATGTCTATGTTCACATGTCATCTTGATTGGTCTAAGTAGAATATCTCGTACATACGCAAGATTCTTTTAGATAATGACCTAACTTGGACAATCACTATGCACGTAGCTCTTCATTGATGAGGTGGTGAGGAGGTAGAATCCTTTAGCTTGGAGTAGCACACGGGTGGAAACATCCGTCCTCCTCTAGGGAGGGAAGTGCGTCTCAACCTAATCTAGTGGTGTTGACATCTAAGGACAGGATGCTGTGGGTTGCAATAATGCTTCAAAAGAGGGATAGTCTACTGACTCAAGAGGAAAAACTCCTGATGTACATGCTGCTCTTTTCGAAAAAAAATGCAAGAAAGAACTCCAAAAAAATCAGACAGGTCCAAAAAAAAATAATACCTGTCGGAGTATGTATACTAGTAAAGAAATGCAGCTGGATGACTTGGCTACACTGGTCAGGCATCCCGGGATAGGTAGCTACACTGGCTACCGTCCATTCTCTTCTCTACCCCCTCCTCTTGAGTTGGTCGCACTTGAACTTAGAAGGGAATACCCCGCTCCTCGAGGAAAGAGTTACTGGACCGGGTTATTGAGTTACCTTGTTAGAGGAGGCTGGTTCCGAGCCATTTCTGATGCGGAGAGTTACAAATCACTTACACAGTACAAGTAAGAATCATAGTCATCAGAAATTTGCGTTTGAGGATGTGTTCTGACCTGACTATTGAGGCGTCTTGAATAGAAGACTTGTGGAACTTGAAGTTTGTTAGGTCTTAAGTTCAGGTCCAAATAAGGTTCTGCCACACAATTAATCCAAAGATCGAGTCAGGCTCCATTTTTCAACTTTTGTTCATGACCTTGGTTTGGAACCCAAAATCATTTCACTCTTGCATTTCATTTAGTTGCTCGGGGACGAGCAAGGTTTAAGTATAGGGGGTTGATGAATCTGTGATTCATCACCTCAAAAGTCAAAAATAGAGCCTTGTTCCCGAGAAAATAGAGGCATATTTCCCCTTATATTGCACAAATAGCATTCATGCATGTATTCATAACTCATGTAGTTTAGCAGCTCATTTGCATCTAAATAAGAAGCCAAAAATCCCTTGTAAAATACCTCTTCACCAAAATAACATCTTCTCTATAATCTATATTCCTTAGTTAATAACATAGGGAAGAATATCAAAAATCACCCTTGTAAAATAGCCAATATAGCCTGAGAACCCTTGTACACTAAAATACACATAAAGCCATCATGCAAACTCCGAAGTAGGTCTACTTACTCTTAGAATACTACACATTAAAAGACCTTTAAAATGAGACTAATTTCATTGGATTTGGAGCTTGTATGAGAAACTTGGGTTTTTGGGTCACTTTGTATACTACATATGTATATTTATGTATCCTTGTATTTATGTATCATATTTGACCTTATCTCCGTCTTTGGTCAACATGAAACTTGTAGATCTCATCGAGATCTACAACTTTCATGTTTTGAGTTTTTCCAAATTCGGCTCCCTCTTCTCTCTACACATGCCTCTTACTCCAGCCACTCACAGCAGGCCACGTGGCGCCCTCTGGTTGCGCCACGCGGCCCGCATTCCATCGCCTCATCCGCCAGCGCCCTCAACCGTTGGATCTCGCTCCAGATCCAACGGCCCAGCGCTGCCCACGCACGCCCCTTGCCTGGACCATCCGATCATCTCCAGCCGTGATCTACGCCGCTCGTCCGCGCCTTCACCAGAGCCTTCCACGTGGCAGCATATGCGCCACCTGATCAGACCCCCGATCTCTCCATCGCAGCCGCCCCTCTTCCAGCGAATCTCGACCCTCTGATCATCCCTCTCTCTTCATCTAAACCGTCCGCTCGCGCCTTCACCAGTGCCCACCATGTGGCGCGCTCTCGACCCATCATCTACACGCCCAGATCTAATCTTACCCGCTCACCACACCTTGATCCCCACCGTTGGATCACACGATCCAACGGTGGAGACCTCGTCTCCTACCTCCAGGCGCCCCCTTTCCCCCACGTCCCTTGCCTTGCGGGAGGGGCGCCCCCTTCCTATTTTTGGACGCACGTCAGCCATCTCCTCCGACCGCTGACACCCCCACGACATCACCCACTCATCCCTCTCCCTCGCCAGCTCCCTCACGCTCCACCATCTCCACCATAGTCGCCGCACGTCGCCCTCGAACCACGCCCCGTCGCCAACACTGCCACCTACTTCGCCTTATAAATACGCCACCACCGGCGCAGTTCACCCGCATCCGCCACTCCAGGGAGGTGCCTCGAGCTCAGACCAATCCGTTGGTGACAGCAATTGGGTGTGTCTTCGAGCGAAGACGAGGTTCTTCTCCGGCGAGATCCACGGCCGCCACCGCCGTGCTGCAGCCTCCCACGAGCAGCTGCACGAGCTCGGGACCCTACCGATCCCTCGAGCGAAGACCTGGAGCTCAAATCAGAGCTCCATTCCCCAGGTAACCCCCTCCATCCCTCGTCTGATCTTTCTCTGATTTTTCGCCGATTTCTCCTAATTTATTCGTCGTCCATCGTCACTTTCTCGCTCCACCTTCATCTCTCCGAGCTCCACGACGGAGCTCCGGTCCTCGCGCAGTCATTATCTTCGTCCATCACCTTGGACCACCTTCGCTCGACTCCAGCTCCGCCACCTCGGCGGAGCTCGCTCGTCGGACACCCACACTCCGCCTTAGGCCTCGCCGTTCACGCTACAGACCTCCACGCGCACACACGTGCTTCGGCTATACACCTAACTCCTTGCAGGTCCTCACTTCTTCACTGAACGAGAGCTCGCCGGATACGCCATCGAGCTTCATCGACAGAGACACCTGGGCACTCTCCGACGTTCCTGAGACCGCCATCATCTCCGCCTCCACGCCGCGAAGCTCCAGGGCTATCTCCGACAAAGCGGAGAGCGTTAGCATCTCGAGGAAAGGCGGGCGGAGCTACAGCCCGATCGCCGGAGCCCAGCCTCCTCCTCCGCAGGTGGCGGAGGACCGGTGGAGACGACGTACAACCACCGTTCGATCATCTTGATCGAACGGTCCGAAGCACGCCACGACAACCACTCCCGGAGCAACCAAAGACCGTCGGATCCCCCTTAATCCCACGATCAGGAGAACGCCACGTCGACTCTTTCAACCCCGATTGACCGCCGTTAGATCTCTCCAGATCTGACGGCTTCTGAGCCGGCCACGCGTCTTCATCGCCAACCTTTGGATTGACCTTGATCCAAAGGCCCTCAGGCCGCCACGTCGACTAGTCAGAGCGTCGGACTCCAAGCCTAAGCTCGGGCAACCCGAGGCTCCCCCGAACCTAACTCCGGACCTCCAGAGCGCCCGAGCCTCACTCCAAGCCGCCTCCGCCCTCCGAGCCTAGGCCGCCCACGTGAGGAGCACGTGCGGCCTGGGTAAATTGCACAGAAGCCCCTGGAGCTTTCCAAAATTGCAACGAAGCCCCTGTGAAGCAGACCCACGTGAGAAGCACGTGCACCGTGGAGAATTTGCACAAGAGTCCACCATATTATCGATAATTGCATTTTAGTCCCTGTCTGCATATTTGCTTTTTGTAATTTTAATTTCCTGTATTGCATTTGCACCCCTGTGTTTGCACGCATCCCTAGAGTGCATTTTTCATCATTTTGAAATTCTAAAAATTGCATTTTGTTAGAAATTTTGCCCTCTGTCTACTAGTACACTTGTCTTATTTTTGTAAGCTTATTTGAATTATTAATGAATTAATTGGTGCATTGTTGACATATTTTGCCCAGTGATGCCTTTTGATTTTTAATTAATTCTTTGTGCCTTCAAAAATTATCAAAAATTCATAGTAGCTTAAGGACATCATTTTTAACATACCATAAAAATTTCATAGCATTTGCACGCATATCGAGGCCTAAATAAATTGATCAGTGATTTTCTTAAATTAATTTTAGTTAATTCATTTCACAGTGAAATTAAGTTCTGTTAATTTTCCTAGGTCCGTATCATTAGAGTCACCTAGGATAATTTTAGTTCTTGAAAAAATTGTGGTTTGATATTTATTAAAAATTAAATACTGAAAATCATCCTGTCTGTTTATTTAATTCACAGTAAATTCATTTTGAGTCGAAAAATTCCAAAAAAAATTAGTAGGTTATTTTCATCATAATTAACCATCTGGCCAATTTTCATAATTTTTGGACTTCATTTGATACATTAATTAAATTGAACATTAAATTGGCTTGCCTTGTCTGCATAAGTCTGCATTAAAATTAAAAAGACCCAAAAAAATTACTCCTCGAAAATCAACACTTGGATCCCTTCTTAAATTCACCTAAGGAGACAGATGCCTCCCTGAGATCGACCTTGGACTTACCCCAAGTAAAAAAATTGCCGCTTAAAATTAACTTCACATTAATCGATAAGTGGTTTTTGATAAACCCCTCGTATCCGACTACAACGAGACACATTAAGTGATTTGGACATTAATTTGAACGAATTAACTAAGGGTGCAGGAGCAATATCAGCCGCGCGGATGTGGGTGCGCGGGCCGTCGGTGGAGGCGGAGATGGCAGCCGTCGGCGGTCGGCCAGGCGGGGGGTGGCAGCGTCGGAGCTGCTTCCTCCCTGTTATCTTTTATTTTTTTGATCTTTTTTTTGTAATAATTTTTTTTCAAACAGGAAAGAAAATGCAACAGTGAAATGGTGGCATGATGAGGATAGATGATGACGGTGGTGTAATTGATGTGGTTTTATTTTTTTTATTTTGTGATGAAGAATAATGAAATGTTGAAAATAATTTGGTGGTGATAATGGTTGTGATGTGATGATGATGTGATGTTGTTTTTGTAGAACAATAATAAAAAATTTTGTTAGATAAAATAAAATGACAAGATGAAGATAGAGTATACTTACATGTGGTTCGCCGAAAATGACCCGCGGTGCGCGGCTTCTGTCATGGCCTCGATCCGGTTTGACGAAAAATCGGAGAAGCTTTGCGATCTTGATTGGAAGTTCGCTACACGGATATTAACCGCGGATCTCGCCTGCAGGTCGTCGTCGCTCAACGTCTAAGGGAGAGCTGTCACCTCACGATTTAAACAGGGCCCGAACCTCTCTCACTTGTAGAATGGCGGATGGGGGTGAATGAAGGAGGAGAGGAGAATATAAAGAGGAGGAGGGAGTTAGAGAAGAGATGGAAAGAGTGGAGAGAATGGTGGAGGAAGTGGGGAAGATGGTGGCTTGGAGTAGAAGGCAAGTAGAGGAGAAGAGGTAAAAGGAAAAAAAATAAAATAGATAAAATAATATAATATAAGTAGGCTACTTAAAATAATTAAAATAGTAATAAAAAATAATAATAAAAATAAATCTGAAAATAATAAACTAAATCTGAAAATAATAAAATAATGGGGTGACATGTGGCTGCTCCAGGAGCTGCCACATGTCGCTCCTAGAAAATTCAAAAATTAAATGTAAAGAAAAATCA
Organism: Ottelia alismoides; assembly: GCA_037367405.1. Classification (NCBI taxonomy): domain Eukaryota; kingdom Viridiplantae; phylum Streptophyta; class Magnoliopsida; order Alismatales; family Hydrocharitaceae; genus Ottelia; species Ottelia alismoides. The sequence continues at coordinate 686,571 of JAZKJV010007769.1, read as the reverse complement.
AAAAGAAATAACAAAAGGATTAAATCAAAAAGTAGTCAACACAAAAGTTGCTCGTCTCGATGAGATCTACAACTTTCGTGAAGGACCAAAAATCAAAGGAAGTGATCTGTACAAAAATGTATTTGTGGGTGGTACCTTATAGATATAAAATACCGCATTTTATCTTTTGTAATTTTTTTGTCACTTTTCAATAAGAGAAAACTCAAAAATAAAAATGGAGAAAATATGAGAAGAATATTTACAACTTATCTTTTTTTTATTTTTAATAATGATAAAATACAAGGGTAAAACGATCAATATGTACAATATACAAAAGGGGCTCAAAACCCAAGTTTTGCATACGAGCTCCAATTTTAATGAAATTAGTCTTGTTTCGAAGGTCTTGGAATGTATATTACTTTAAAAGTGAGTAGACCTAATTTGGAGGCTGTATGAGAGAGATATGCACATTATAAGGTTCATGATTTCAAACTTGGGTTGAGGTTTTATTGGGTAATTTTACAAGTTAGTATTTTTTTGATATTTTTTTAATTAGTGTTAGTCATATATACACAATAGAGTTGGTTTTATTAGATTCGGAGTTAGTAAAAAATATATACAAATAAGGTATTTTATCTAATATACAGGTGAATATTTACAAGTGAAATTGGCTTCTTATTTTATGCAAAATGAATGCTAAAATGCAGATGTTATCAATGCATGCATGAATGCTAATTATGCAATATAAGTGGAAATATGCAGCTAATTACTCGGGAACAAAGCTCTATTTTCAAACTTTAGAGTCATGAATCTTAGATTCATGAGTGATCGGTACACATTTTTAGAACCTGAATTTTGTTGTTTTTGATCGAGGTATGTACATTAACTTATGTCACGTACCATTGTCATTTATACCCCACATTAGATTTTACCAATTATTGATTGTTGCTCTTATTTAATCTCTTAAAATTCTTTGATTATATTTCCTTAGTAGAACTCTAGATAGTCAGATGCTAATGCATGTTTATGGATTCATTATTAAACAATAAAGAGATTGTTACATTATTGTCTTTTGATATATAGTTTAATTTGCAATTTTTTTGTCCAAATATTTTTATTGAAAATTAATTATTGTTTTTGACACCATCATTGTGAGGGAGTAGATATTGTTCATTGTTGGCTCATTATAGGCTTTGACCTGGCCGGGTGCCGTGCGGACGGTTAATTCCGCCAATTGACCATTGTAGGCGGGTAATCCTACACTACTTCCAAATAATTTCCGCTATGACGGTTGACTCAGTACTGATGTCCATTGCATTGGAGTTTGGATAGGAGATCTCGTATTGATAATTGTTTTAGTTTTAAAAATTTTGATTTAACGGAACGGGGTGGCTTCTATCCAAACTCGGGCTGCCAGGTGTCGACAGATGGTATTGATTTATAGTTGATATAGATTTTGATATTATGATCACAAAAATTGTGATTTAAAGAGATTTATTGAATTGTCATTGTTATCCCATGATGATTGACCTAATTGAAAAAGTCTTATTATAGTTCATCGTTTATTTATTTCCTTATCATATTATTTTTTTTACTACTCAATTGTATATGGTTATGATGGCATGTCTCATAAATTATTGGTGCATACTTAGTCAAATTAGTTTGACTAATATCGATTTATAACCTTGCAGTTTAGAGGAAAGCAAGAGGGTTGGTCGTTGGCTGGATTGAAGAGTCTTTGATATTTTCTATCCTCTTAAGTCATTGTACGGATAGACTTATTAAATTTTATTGTGTAGTTCAGACTAGATGAGTTTTTATTTATTGGTTAAGATCCTTTATTCTTCCATCATGTATGGCACTCTGAAAGTTATTTATGGCTTATTGAATTTTTGTCTCGCTCCTAGACTCGAAAAAAAATTCATTGTTTTGGGATGCTTCCGCAATGTTCCCCATGTTTCAAGGTCCGTGACATGACAACGTGGTATCAGAGCCAATTTCTCTCTGATAGTGGAAAGGACTACCCAAGAGGTGGGCCGCCCCTACAAAGAGGTTGGAGGAAATGGCTACCCGGAGCGTGCAGCCGCCACTATCACTGAGAATAAGTGATGGGCCATGTCGCAACGAGGACGTTGCGAATATAAGTGGGGGAGGTTGTAACACTCCAACCCCAGACATAGTGCCATACCTAAAACTCACGAAGTGTGGATGTGGTTTATAAGTGGTGGGGATTATAACTTGACAACTTGGGCTTAAGCATTTTGGGTGGTTGTCAACGGATCCATTTGGGCCCGAACACAATAAGTTGTCAGGACCAGTTTTCCTCGATAACAGACCGGGGACCTAAGCCCGGGACGTTACAATTGAAGACCTAATAGAGACATTTGAATGCATCTTTCAGCCTCATCTTTTTTGTTATTTCCTTTTCTCGGGATTATAAAAGTAGAAATAGGGGGAACAAAGTAACTAGAAAGATTTGATTCACTGACTCGTGTATCTGATCCCCATAGTTTATCGAAGACCTAATAGAGTAGGTTGTTAAAGGCAATGGACAACTCTATTTGGAATAAGTTTATACAAGGAAACAATAACATCATTCTCTACTTTCAATAACCTGCCCGCTTGATTTTATTGCATTTGAGAAAAAAAGATGATTCCCTTTTTGTTACAATTCAAAAATAAAAATTAATACTAGAAATCAATGCATAGTTGGAAAACATTATGCAATGCAAAAAAATACAAAGAAAAATAAAACAAAGGTATGAATAATACATTGTTATACGCTTGGTTAGAGTAACGGAAAGACATGCAAAATAAATATTCTAAATCTATTTATTTAACATTAATTATACAAAGTGTGTAGAATGAATCATAAAAAATATATGCAAAGCTATACATAAATGGGAATAATGGGGATGTCCCCGCCCCATTTTTTGACGTTTTTTTATTTTTTTTCAAAATATAACCATGTATATTCATCTATATATCTCTCATATATGTCATTTGAATTTCGTCAGAAACAGAGACTCATATACCCTTTATTTAGAACATGTCAATTACATCAATGTTTAGACCACTAAAACTACATGTTCTAGATGAAGGGCATATGAGTTTCTGTTTCTAACGAAATTCGAATGACATATAGGATGGATGTATAGATGAATATAAATGTTGATATTTTGCAAAAAAAAAAATAAAAATAAAAAAAAAGTCTGAAAATAAGGCCTAAGGATGCAGTCCCATTATTCCCTTTTATTATACTATACATTTCCGATGCAGCACAACCCATGTCAATTAGTAGGCATCTATTCACATTGATTTGTTAGATTCCTATCCTAAGAATGCAAATGATAAAAAATTGACAAATATATGACATCATTCCCATTTTATTTTTTAAACTATAATTTTGAATTAGATGTGAATATTGATATATATGCAAAAAATAATACTTAAACACTATAAAAAATATACTTATATAAACTAAATCCATATGTGAAATAAATAAAATATTTTATGCATTCTTTGTCTTATTTCAAATGCCATAAAATATTCTATAAAATTATCATATAAAATTGTATTACATGTAGTAAAAAATAAATATGTAATCATATTATTTATTAAACAATTAATATTTAGTAGATTAACAAATATTTACAAATGTGAAGTGACAATTATATATATAAACAAATATATACATATATAAAAACTATAGAAATGAAGATAGAAAATAAATTTAATATGATTATATTCAAATATGTTTGCGTTATATATCATGACCTTCAAAACTTGAACATCATATCCATCATACAAATTATATATAAAATACACATTTATCATGTATAATACAATTTCCCGTGCTTTGCACGGGGTGTGCACTAGTAATATATTATGACTTCATAGAAAATAATATCATTGACCGATGCATCTCCATCAAACTTACCGGGAGCAAGTATGTTATATGAGTCTTACATGTTAATGATATTAATAGAGAAATATTATAAGATGTGAAATTATTTCTCTAAAATAACTTAGAGATGAAAGATATATATACGAGGCATTTTGTTTCAGGGTCAAATTACAAGGAAGTTTAAGATTACTTTTTTAAGGAAGAAAGTCAAGAAGTTTAAGATTATTTGCGAATGCATATATTGAAAAGTAGTGGAGTTGAAATTCAAAAGAAGACATATTTGGTCAGTTGTAGTGTCAAAGGAAAGATTTGGAGCAAAAGAAAATAAAGTCAATTCCTTATGCGCCATACCATTTGTTACATGTACTTGACATGATATCATTTTTCTTATTGAAATGATGATTTGGTAACAAATCCCCGTATATACCACAAAAACGTTATAAAGGAATATCTAAGGTAATTAGAAGTCATGAAGGAATACATGCTCATGTTAGATGATCAGATCATCTTAAGGTGAGCTATTCGCATTTTATTTGCCAGATACATTAACATACAGAATCTACATTTAGTTATAATTTGTTTATAGGAGTTAGAGCTGTAATATCATGGGAAATTAAAAAGCAGTTTGTCATCACTTCCTCCGTTATGGAACTAAAATTTAGTGGCATGCTTTGAAGCCAACGTTCATAGATCTACAAAACTTTAACTTAAGACTTGGGTTCTTTTTCAGTTAAGCCAAACCACCAAGAATAGTAGTTAAAGATGTAAAAATATGGGGTGCGTTTCGTTGGGGATTACTCTCCTCTTTGGAGGGGTTATACTTCAAAACTCAAATCCTTAACTTTCGTGTGGGCTCATTAAAGTCAACTGTCTCTTATTTAATACATCAAACAGCTCATTTGTCTTTCATCCATTTCAATAAAAAATATAGTATACCATCTTATTATCTAAAATTGTAAAATATTCAACTTCTACTCATTTTTCCAAACTTCAATACAGTCGCATCACAATAGACCCTCTCAACCCCAAACCCACTACCCAAACACCAAAACACAAAAACAAGTTCGCATTCCAGAAAACCCTCTATCCAAACCCACCCATAAGGCATGTTCGGGTAGGAGGTTACCCACCTTTTAAGGAGGTTTTCCCCCACAATCATACTTTCTCTCTCATATGGGGCCCACTCTCCATCTCTTTTTTAATATATTAAATAAATCATTTATCTTTCATCCATTTCAACAAAAGATAATATATTATACCATCGTATCATCTAAAAATTATAAAATACTCAACTGTTACTAACTCTTCCAAACTTCAATACAATTGCATCACAATAACTACTCATTTTTCCAAACTTCAATACAATCACATCACAACAAACCCTCTCAACCCAAAACCATCTATTCAAACACCAAAAAACAAATACGGATTACCATCCCTGAGTTATCCGGAGTAACTCGGCAACCAAACGCACGCATATTTATGAAACATAATACTTACAAACTTATGTTTGCATACTCGTTAACAAATGGATTACTACACAAGATGTTTGCCAGTCATGTTGCAAAAGAATTGGAGTTGTTAAAAAATCTTTGGTATAATAATTCTACTACTTGTATGCTTATTACAAAATTATGAAGATATAGAGCTCTGTTATGAATTATGATTGAAGATATATTACTATTTTGTACTGTGTTGCCATTAATTCTCGTGGACACGTGTTTTTGTGACGTAGCTAAATTACTCTCAAGATTAGCTCAAATTAAAATATTACTAAATTAAACTAATATATTCGTCGGAAGGGACCATGTTGATTAACTGCCATAATTCTATTAAATCTAACTTAATGAAATTAGAGTTAGCAACATAAAAAGAAGACTTGTCCACTAAGACATTATAGAACCCAATTGGGAGGACACTAGATTAAATTAATTTCTACATTATGAATAGTAGAAAATTAAAAGAAAACCCTCTTATGGTGGTTCATGTTATTGGATAACAAGAGTCCAACAGTATTTGTAGGCATAAAGCTTGTAACAAATGCTAAATTATTATGGTAATCTATTTTGATGGACGATGGATTGCAAGGTTTCTTAAGGTTATGTTCGTTTGAAGAATAATCACTGGAATAAGGGGTCAATTCCTTGACCAATACGGTTCCCAAGAATACTTCTATTTTCATCTACATTCCATTATTTCACCTTATTCCACATATATTCCTATCTTTATTCCACCTTACCTATTCTTATTTCACGCTATTATCCGTATTCCTATCTTTCCAGCCGACAAGCTTATTCCCGAACTGAACGCCCTCTAAGACAATAGAAATAGATGTGCATAATAAAGATCAAAGACATATGAAAAATTCATGGCATTAAAATTGCATGCAGAGAGTGATTTCTTTCCTTTCTTAACAAGACTATAAACCAATGCAAAGAAGTATTTAATCCACCCATGTTAATCAGAAATTGATATAAATCAGAAGCAATGGTAAGGATTTGACTTTGTTTTATCGTTCGATTAGTATGTTTGTAAACATCTATCAAGAAAAATGCCCGTACGTTTATGGTCTTATTCACATAAAGTTGTTCATTATATTCATGCTTAGGACTTCGCATTAGCTCATTGTTAAACATTTACATTAGATTACCATATTGGGCCCAAGAATCCTAGTCTTAATCTACTTTGATCGAGCCCAACGATGTAACAATATTTGTTAAGTCAAATGAGAAAGTGAATCGTTACACATTCCTTAAAATATTTCAAGAAATCAATGGGTTTCATTTTCAAAATTAATGATGGATATTTGACTTAAATTTTAATGTTCTTAGTTGGCTCTAGCATCTTAAAATCCACTAGAATTGTAGAAATCGTCAAGTTATCACCATAATTACTCCAATTTAATGAATTATTAGATCGAATTTAGTATTATTATAAGTGGGGATTTTTATAGTTAATATCTTTGAATTGACTCGTAGTATCAAACAATTAACTCTCTAGTAAAAACTCAAGCTTATAAGACGTGTTTTATATCAAGATATATTTAGAAGATTATGTTGGAAATTCCTATCAGCGTTTCATTTTCAGAACTAATAAAAAGTAATAAAAATAATTTTTATTTTTTAATTTAACTTCTACATCTTAAATTTCGTTAGAATTAGAAAACTTGGTGAGTTATCTCATTTTATAAAATCTGATATATCCACTAATCAATGGAAACAATGATTTTTAGGATGTTTACACTTGTGCTCTTCTGAGTTTTTGCAATAACACGTGTGCCCCTGCTTTCTTGGACTACTAACGGTTGTGCCCTTCCATTAGGTAGATGTTAGTTAGATAAATCAAATCATGGTTTATTCAAATCGAAGTTTCGTTAAGAAGTTTATTATATTTATGCCCTCGCACACCTTTCCTTTTCCAAGAGACTCATCCTAACCTCACGTGGCAACAACTCATCCTCCCCCTCCATCCTGCGAGTCCCCTTTACTCGGTGAAGCCCAAGATGCTCCGAGAGTGAAGGGGGTGATCGTGACTACGGGTAGAGGGGGCTTGACACAATGGAGGGGGCCTTGAGGCACGAAAGGGTTGCTTGTGGTGATGTTGGAGCTCGAGAATGAGGGGTCGTGTTTGCAAAGGGGTCATTGGATTAGGGGAAGAGGATGAAGGAACTAGGTATGAAGGGTGTGTTCGGGGCAAGGTGTGGAGGAGATAGTAACAGGCGATGGAGGGGTTGGGAAGAAGATAAAGAAAATCATACCTATTTACACTTGTGTGTCCCTCCCTTTTGTTGTCAATTACACATGCCTAGGATTGAATTCATGTTGGAAAGCACAGGGAGTGAACTAACCTGATGAGTATACTTATTAACAATGCAAAAAGGTAGAGGTACAAGTGTTATTACAAGAAAGGTATAAGTATGATTGTAACCGTAAAACTCAAAAGGTAACGTAAAAAATGTCATTTTTTTCATGAGATTTTTTATTTTTAAAATTTTGTCAGGTCTAAATAATTACAAAAGTATTCATATAATAAAATAATATAAAATGTGATATTCTCAGTTTTTTTATTTATTGTTATTGATTGACAACTATTTTAATGGAGTTTTCACTACAACAAAATTGAGCTATAGTGACGGTTTTGAAAAATTTCGTCACTAAATTAGCCGTTGTTAAATATATAATGACGATATTATTCGTTGTGAAATGAGTTTTCGTACTCAAACGAATATCATATCTGTCGTTATATCATTAGCAACAGTCAACATATCGACGCTTAGCCGTTGCTATTTTTCAAAATATCAACTAATCATCATTATTTTTTTAGTTCAAAATTTAGCGATGATTAATTAAAATTTTAAAAAATAGCAACGAATAAGCGTCACTATGTGGACCGTTGCTAATGATATAACGACAGATGTGATATTCGTTGCTAATTTTGAGTACGAAAACTCATTTCGCAATGAATAATATCGTCATTATATATTTAACAACGACTAATTTAGTGATGAAATTTTTCAAAACCGTTAGTATAGCTCAATTTTTTTGTAGTATTTTTTAAAAAACTATGTCTATGATTATGTAATTCAAAATAGAGTAAATTACAAAAAAAACTCTCTAAACTATACACCTGATTTCAATGTTATACCCGAGCTTTGAAAGGTGACAATTTGGTACCTGAACTTTAAGATTTGTCTCAATGTGGTCCTTGACTATTTAAACTTAGATGATCATTTTCTCTTTATACTCTTAAATTTCAATAGTCAAGGACCACATTGAGACAAAACTTAAAATTCGGATACCATATTTTACCTTTTTAAGATCAGGTATGACATTGAAATCATGTGTATTGTTCAGGACTTTTCTGTAATTTACTCTTCAAAATAATCGATGTTTACTTTCAAAATTTATCATAAATCAACCTTCATGTTGACGTTTTTTTTGTTAGGATTGAGAGCCATTAGGATCGGAGATCCTAAAGGGGGTTAGCTTTTTGATACCAATGACAATTGAGTGGTAATATATATGGAGTCCTTGTGTAAAAAGACTTCGGTTTTGTACATACTTGGGTTATAGATAGAATGGGAAAGGGCATTTTCTCAACAAAACCACGACAACAATGTAATCGAAAGATAGAGAGAGAAGAGAGGAAGAGAGCCACATAACAGAAAGAGTTGTACAGGTTGTTCTTTTAATTAACTTTCCTCTTTGATGGTCGTGAGAGTTGACTGACAACTTTCATATCACGACGTCTTATTCTTCACGTGATTCTATTGTGATGGCTGATTGTGCATCTTCATTCGGACCATATTCCCAATAACTGATATCGAAGCTGAGGTAATAGCGGCAGTCTTTTCCCAACAATGGGTATTAGAACGAGGTTTGAAGTCAATAATAGAATGACATAGTGGGTGCGCATTCCTTAGAAGTTGTGCCACGATAGTTACTTGGAGAAATCAGCAAGAGTCATCGAAGTGTTCTGCTAGGAGTGGTTATTTTAATATTAGATTGACCACAAAAAGAAAATGGGCTTTCTAAAAAAGAATATGATGTATTATTAATTTCCATACGAATTAGGGGTGTTCAAAAATATCCGGGTCAATGGGTACCCGACTTGACCCGTTCGTTTTGATCCTAAACTCTCGGGTACCCGTTTAAAAGTGATGGGGCGGGTACCCATTATGCCATGACTCGTGCCCCATATAAAAAACCCGACGGGCACCCGCGGGTACCCGGTTGGAAGAGAATTCAAAAAATTCAAATGGTTAGATACAAATACCAATATTGATGTTACACTATTCTTATTTATTTTAAAAATATAGATAAGAATGCATATATAAACATTGATGAATATGGTATATTGCCCAATCATCGAATGCAAATTAGATAGGAAAATAAGAGAATCAAATATAGATAAGATTAAATTTATATAAATGGCAGGGCTCATATATGTATCTATTTTGAAATCGAAATATATACATGGATGTCAAATTTTGAATTAACATATATGATAATGAATCGGATATGATCCAAATTGATATACATGCATCCCGGCATCCAAACATGATGGTAATGAATACAATTGAATATGAATTGTATGACATACACCGGCATCCAAACATGATGGTAATGAATACAATTGAATAAGAATTGTATGGCATACACATACGCACATGCGCATGCGCATCCACACCCATGTGCGCACACACACACACACGCACAAACACACATACACATTGCGGTAATCAAATGCAGTGATAATTAATACAACTATTTATGAATAGGAATATATAATTATACTTATATCGTTGTCATGTTGTCCTCTGATTATATATATAATTACATCTCGTTTATCCGTGTTTGATTCAATATGAGGATGAACCTATATGAATGCGTCATTATTGGATCTGTATTCGATTGTATTCATTTCAATTTCATATATTCATATAGTTTACATTATCCACATAGTTTTATATATCCTCATTAGTTTATTTATCTATATTATATATCCCTATCTAAATGCATTCCGTACCATTTAGATTTTTATATCCTGGCATTATCATTATGAATATGATATAGATATAGATATACATAATTGGACATATCTTTTGCATTTTTATACGTCACCTTTCACTAGAAGTATCTCTTTTAATCCCCACAAGTACTCGCGGGTACCCGCGGGTAGCCAACATCTATTGACATTAACCGGGTACCCGTTACAATTGGGTACCCGTTGGAATGGGGCGGGTCGACCCGTGATCCAATACCAATGGGGCAGGACGGGTCATGATTAAACGGGTCGGGTACCCGCCCCATGAACACCCCTATTACGAATTCAACATTTTATCTTTCTTACCCAAAATAAATACGTCTGTGTTGTCAATTATCAGTGCATTATACAAAAGTCGCGATATTTGTGTTTGTATCTTTTTCATGCAAAAGGTCAGATTCTCTGCTATTTACCTTTCTAAGCTTTCAGAACCACTTAGTGAGTCAGTATCATTAGAGTTCGCCTTTGCTCTTTTAGTATCACAGTCTTCCCATCAATCCAAACTAAAAAAAATACCATGGTAAAATACAAAAAAGACTCTTGATTATGCGTCTATTCCCAATTAAGGATATCATTTTTCAGATGTAACAAAGAAAGGAATGCTCTTTTTTCGCCTCAAATATATGCTTCCGTAAACTTCTGCAACCGTAAAGTCTAAAGTTCAAGACATTTTTTGTTATGTTTGAAAAATGAAATCCTTAATTGAGAATCAACGCAAAGCTGGGACTTTTTTTAATTTTACCCACCTTATAATTCGATTGAGATTTGAAAAAAAAAGCTCTCAATTCATATCCATCCTACTTTTGCCTCCGTTCACAGGATATTACGAAGCATAGTACTCTTTTTTTCTCTCGTCGTTAAATCAGCTCTTTATATTTCAGTGGCATGTGTAAGATTAGGATAATACAATCACAATTCGCATCTAATTGGAAGGACACCGTTTGGAAAATGAGGAGAAAAGCTATGCTTCAATTGCATGTTCTCTTTTTTTTGTTATGCTTGAATAACGAAATTTGCAGGCTTAATAATACAGACGAGAATGATAAACGACCGGTGCCTTCAAAGCAAGGTTTTAAAAATCGGACCGGACATTGAACCGGTCCGTCTTCGATTTGGTCCGACCGGGTCGGACCGTCGGTCCAAACCGGTTGGACCGATGATGACGTCAACATGACGTCATCATTCCTATCAATTCAGAAAAAATCGGACCGAGCTTAATTTACTGATCCGATCGGTTGAACGGGTTTTTTGAACCGATAAAACCGGATACATATATGTAAGTATGTATTTATATATCAATAAAATAATAATTTAAAATGTCAAATCTTTCAATATAATAACATGATTATCTATTTCGAGTAAAACTCTACAGAAGTTAGTCGTAATTTTCTAACATTATATATGAATATAATATTGTAATCATTTATTTACAGTTACTTCTTGAAAAATACTCTAAAAAAATAATAGCACAACTTATATTCCAAAAAAAGATATGGGCATAATTGATATTGCAGAAGTTAAGAAAGACACAATTGTTAAAAAAAACCATATTATTTTATTATTTAAATCTTTATTTTTTAAATTTTATCAAATCATCAAAACTGGGTAAATCCGGGTCAACTCGATCCGACCAACCGAGTCAAACCAGTCCAACCACCGATCGGACCCAATTTTTTAATTTCTTATTTTTTGAAATTAATTACATAAAACCGACCGATAGGGTCGAGACCAGTTCCCGATCCAACCAGTTCGACCGGTCGATTCGATCCGAATCATCCGATTTTTTAAACCGTGCTTCAAGGTCGGGTTTCTCGTAAAAGCTGCATGAGGCAAACCATTCATCCTTTCCTGTCGAGAGGATTGTGGAACTGTCCCCTGTAGAATGTCCTCTTTTTCCAGCAAATTTACTTAACTGCCACGGGGGGCCCCCATCGTTCAATTAAATCTTGGTGCCATCATGTCGAGCACATGGTGCTTTACCTGAAAATCATGGGCAAAGGAAAGCCTACTTTTTCGGATCAGCAAACAACAAAGGCAAATATCTCATTATTTTTAGGTACCATTGTGATCATCGATTTAAGTAGGGGTATTCATGAAACGGATACTCAACTCATCCAATTTTGTCCCAGCAAACCATGGCAATACAGGATCATGGGTCAGCCCGATCCATCCCAACAGGTATCCAATTTTAAGAAGTATCCGGTAAGTACCATGAGTATTAGTTACATCAGAAATAGATTAATTACATGTAATCTACATTTAATGATTAATAATAAAAAAGATTGCATAAAGAATATTTTGAAGCAAAAACTAGGGAATATTGCATAACTCATAACCATCAATTTTAAATTAAATTGATAATATCTGATCCTAGAGTATTAGGCAATGTAATTTTATAAGGAGAGACATTACTTTCCTGAAATTGTTAGTAGTCTTATCGTGATTCCAGGATTGAGTAGTTCGAGATTTCTAAATATAGTCAGCTCCTAAAGGTAGGGCTACTAATCGAACCGAACTATAACGAACGGACCTATGTTCGAGTTCGGTTCGATAAGGAAGTTCGAAAGTTCGAGTTTGAGTTCGGTTCGATAAATGTTCGATTTCGATAAATGTTCGATAGGATATGTTCGAGTCCGAGTTCGTTTAGAAAACGAACGTTCGAGTTCGGTTCGATAACAGTTCGTTAACAATATAACTTAACTAAAACTTATTTATATGAACAAGTTCTAAACTGGAGTTCGATAACAAGGTTTGATAAGCAGTAAAAATAAGAAATTATTCAAACTAAAGTGGTACAAAGCCCAATAAATACCACAATTTCTTTAACCTCGAAATTTATTAAGTGTATAAATACTAAGTTACATATACAAATACACACACATATACATATATCGAAATCGAACTTTTATCGAACGAACATATGTTATGTTCATGTTCTGTTCGTTAAGCTATCGAACTAAAATTTAAAGTTCATGTTCAGTTCATTTAGAAACGAACGAACATTTTTCGAACTATTACGAACGAACTCTAATCGAATAAGAACATGTTCAGTTCGATTAGCAACCCTCCCTGGAGGTATGATCAAGCACGGAAGAATATTTTGTAGATTGAGTCTTGCAAATGAACGGTGGATTGAGTCTCGCATGTATAGCGCATGGCTGATGTACGCTGAACCAACTAATTAAGATGTAGGTAAAATTAAGTTACCAAAATCTTATTTTGGGGAACAATATCGGACTGTATTTTAAAAAATTGAACCTAAATAATAGAAAGCGTGCCATTTTGTTTCAATTCCGTTATTATTCCAAAAATCTAATCATTTATTATTGTAGAATTTGAAATCATTTCGATTGGATATTTATAATTTCTTTGAGTTAGTTTATTGGCATGTTGCCTTGCGTATATATAAATGAAGGAGACCATGGGAAGCTATCATGTGAACAATGTATTTCCAAAGGGCTTGTTTGGTTACTGGGTTGGATTGGGTTGGGCTGGGTTGGAGTATCCTCCTGTGAATAGTAGCTTTTTGAAGGGTTGGGATGGTTGGAATGATAATTGTGATGTGATGTGACATTGATTATATATTATTTTAACTTTTTTAATGATTATAATATATTTTTTATGTTAATAAGTGTATTTAAACAAGGTTAAAAATCATTATACTAAAGAAATTGTATGGCCAATACAAGTAATCCCAACTCAGGAATGCAGGGTTGGAGCCAGGGGTATGACAGGATACCCCGAGGTACCTTGGCAACCAAACAGGCCCAAAGAGATCAATTTGGAGCCCCAAGCCAAACTAAGTAGGTTTACGTTGGATTCCTGATCCATGTCAGTGGAATGAGTATCCACGTAATTATGGTCAAGAATAGTGGATCGGGGTGGATATCTCATGGTTACAGTTATTTTGCACAACCTTAGGTTTAGGGATATAGAAAAAATGTGTTTGAGTAAGATAGGTGTGAAAGGATGAAGAAAAGAGGAGTTTTGAACTTTCGAGGGAGTTGTGAGGTAGAGAGTCTTCCCCGATGATGGGAAGAGATTGAGGAGATGGTAAGGCGACTGAATGGGTAGAGAGTGGAGTGGGGATAGACATTCTAACAAGGAAAATGCTATAGGATGAAATTGGTAATACGCAGGAAGATGTATTTTGACCTATGAGGGACAATTGTGGAGTTGTGGAGGCAAGAGGATAGTTGATGACATAAAGTGGTAGATTAAGGAAACTAGTATGATGTTCCACTTCCTTTGGCAAAAAAATAAGATTCAACATGGTAAAATAATGGTTCTCTAGCAACCAAGAATGCATACATGTGCAACTTTCTAAAGTATATTTCGCTTAGAGTAATTGGATGTACTTAAGGTAAGTAATTCCAGAAGATATTATATGTAAGACCTCTAAGTACATGTATCAATAATTCTACGTTTCAGGCCTTCTTCAGAGTTCAAATGAGATAAAACGACCATTCTATCTTGTAGTACTCGTCGAGACCTTTCTGACGAGACCAACAATATCAAAATTGGAGTTCGTATGAGGAAGTTACGTGAAAATACAAACATTTTATGGCTTTTGGACTCGGATATTGATATGGATCTGGATCTGATTATACCTTAGCCTATAAATATAGGCGTGCTCTAAGTGTTCTGATTAAGTAGACCGGTTAGCCAGTTAGCCTCGTCGGAGCTCCATCCCCTTCCCCGAGGCTCCGCCACCGGAGAGGATTTTCAACTGTTGATCGAAGATCCAAGGGCAACGACGCAAAGGCCTCGATGCGTGGAGTCGTGTGGCAGTCATAGAAAAACATTGAAGTATTGAACGTCGCAGAACATCCATTCCACATGAGGGAGCGTCGTGTGGTACGAATTTCTCCCTTCGTTTGCTGCTGGATTTAAGATATTTTTATATTGTTGGGTTATTGAGGTTATGAGATACCTATTGCCGGAAGTTTTATCATGTTACGTCGTAGTTTTGGACGTGATGGGTAACTTATCGCATCGCATTTTCGGATTTTCCGGTCAATATGTTGCTTGCATGCATGAGCCGTGTATATATTCTTGATGTCGTCCATGTATCCGGTCAATCAGAGCAGTTTCGCGGGATGTCGCTGGAGTGGTTATGGTTGTTGTCCATGTATGAACGGTCATAATTTTTAGTTAATCGACCGTGCCTGATCGATCATGCTTTAAGGTTGGTCAATCATTTGGCCTAACAGGATAGATCGTGTTTGGCTTTGTGATCGACCTCTATTGATTGATCATTAAAGTTGGATGATCAATCATTATGAGACTATGGATCTATTTGGACGTAAAAATTATGAATTTTGATCCTGAAAATGACATAGATCTTATAGGATATTAATATATATGTTAAATATCTTGATTATATAAGTTAATGAACATTCAAGTGAAATGGATCCGGATTACTTAAAATAAAAATAAAGATGTTAATGAATTCAATGAGGTCCGATGAGGACGAGGATAACCTTGAGCATCATGCGTACACCATCAGATCTGAGTTTCGACTCTTAGGACCAGAGCGGTGCCTAGTTATGGTTGGTTGTTTGTGCTTCGCTTCTTTCACTTAAGGTTGGAACTTAGGCAATAGTTGGTGCAGGCCACATTGATTAGTATATGAGTGTTAGTCTTAAGAGGGGAGTTCCGTGGATTGTGATTATCTAAAGGAGAAGGTTAGCGACAATTTTCAAGACTATACTTTCAGGGTCGGTTAAAGACTAGTGGTGAGGGTTGGCAAACGTTAAAGTGTGGGGTTTGACTTGGCATACGGTAAAGCATGAAGATTGGTTCAATACATGTTGAAGTGTGGTATTACATGATTTGGATCAAGGTTGGGTCACAAGAATAAGAGTAGTGATTATGGATCTAGGTTTTCTAGTCAGTTTAAGTGTGGTGTGGGTTTACACATTTACCTATTTTGTACACGTTCTACCTTTTAGTTCTTCTTTGTTAGTTGTTTAGCATTGTACTATGCAACTTTGCTCACGATCTACCTACTTTCGTGAATCTGACAAGTCCTCATGAGTAGCCACAATGGTGAGGGTTTGATTTGTTCAGTTCTTTTGTTGTTATTGTTATTGACTTTGGGTATGTATACACTTTTATAGTTTTTACTACTATCTTTACTTTTACCGCTTTGAGATATGTATATCATATATGTATGAACATTTTAGTGATACACATATGTGGCATCTTTATGGACAAGGTTACTTGTTGAATGTAAATGAAAGAGTTTTACTGTTATTTTTACTGTGTTTTTATGCTATGATTATATTGTGGTTATATACTTTGAATGTGGGATTGCATTGCATGGATTCGAATTCTGAGTATCTAGATCCTAGGGGGATGGACGTCATAGTTTGGTATCAGAGCAATGATACCACGTTTCATTCTACGTATGTAACTCTTCAGTGGTATTTGAAATACAAGATTGTGTTTGAGAGTATTTAACCCGGTAAGAATAGCATAAAAATAGTCGTATACAAGTCCATGTATCTCTCATAAGTAAATACAAGAACTGATGATGTGGTTCTTTATGCAGAACTATGTTATCTCGCGTGGATCCGGACATGGCACAACAATTGGACTTCCTTGTCCAAGCCATGCAAGACATGTAGTATCGCTAGGAGACGATTGAGCAAAGGCTGCAGCAGTGGGATGACTCATCCTACCGCCCTTCCCAAGAGGAGGAGGAGGACAATGTACAGAGGCCAGTCTCATTGGAGCCAGAGTTATTTGGAGATGGGGATGCATTACATGTGCATCAAACCACATACACTACATTCCCGCTATCACAGGTGCAATACTTCGTTGGTACCAATACAACAAAGGAGATAAAGCTTTGGATCAAGCATGTATCCAAAGTTCTGAGGATGATTCATGCATCGATGGAGGAGTGGGTGACATTTGCCGAGTTCCCTTTGGCTGGATATGTAGAGAGATAGTGGCATCCTATACAGGAGAATATGACAGAGCCCATCACTTGGGATCGCTTTGTGGCAGAGTTTTGTAGTGAGCTCTACCCCGAGCACTGGGTAGACGAGCATAAGCGACAATTTACTGAGCTGACACAACGGTCGATGACGGTCCAGGAGTACCTGATACGATACAAAGGTTAACCCTGGCCTTTCTATAGACATTTAAGTTGAAGCAATAACTCTCTCTCTACACGTCCAAGATCTCTCTCCCCCCTTATGGCCATCCACTTCCCTACGATTGAGAAGATGCAATCGTCATCGCGGTGTTGTTGTGCTACCAGGTTGATCTCTCTGATGATCTTGAAAATAGCCTCTTTAATAGTCGATAATTGTAGTATAGGAGGCGAAAAATGATATGTCAAAAACCACAATCTTTGAATATTGTGGAGAATTTTTCTTGGTAAGTTTACCAAGGTCGAACACAGGGAACGGTGATTTTTAGTTACATGGTTTTAAATTAACTTAAATAATTAATTATTTGTTGTGTTAATTTCTGTGTCAAGAAATAAAGAGAAAATATGATGATGAAAATGCAAAGAAAATAAACAGCGAAAGTGAAGCACCATATCTGTGAATACAATCTTTAATCCAATAAAAAGATGATCAATAAACTACCAATTAATTCACAGATCTGAAGAAAGTCCAAGAAATATTTATCAATTAGATCTCAAGCTTGCATGTGAATATAACAAATCAATTTAGATCTCAAGCTTATTCCCAGCAATATCATTCCACAAATAAATGATTCTCAAACCATAAGGAAGTCAGGTAATAAACTATTCAAGCATCCTCTATATGATCCCTGCAAAAAGATCGAATTCCTTGAACTATAACTTTAAAATTATATTCGATAATTCTGCAAACAAATCAAGAATCTCCCAAAATATTTGACAATCGTAGATTTTCCAATAATGATCATATGATCACAATGAAGATATCTCTCAATTTCAATTCAAGCGCCAAAATTCACAAGATCATTAAAAATATGGTGCTCAGTTTTCTCCTCAATTATCCCATGTAATAAAATGATTCTACAGATATTCAATCAATCAAATCATGCTTTAAATATCTTCAGTCACACCCCTACAGATAAAATCAAAAATTTCTCATTATAAAATAGCACAAATACGTCAAGAAGTAGCCTGCATAGATCAAATCACTCCTCAAATAATAAACAATAAAGGTCTTCATATTAGTCACAAAGCTTATAATATGATAGAGCACAGAAATAACTTCAAATTGACATATTATGCATAAAAATGGAGTTCAAATGGAGAAGATGTGCTAAATTGAAGTTTAGGGGACTAAAATGCAATAAAAATAAAGTTATTTCCTAAAAAATGTCCCTAAAAGGACTTATCTGCAGATTTCAAAACTCGTATGGGCTCAGATGCAATTTGCCCAGAGCACCACGTGTGAGACACGTGCTAGGCTGGGTCTTATTGTTATTTCTGGATTCTGGGGGGGTAAGATGAAGTTTCTCCTATAGTCAAGTGCTATGCACGTGCCTCTTGAATGTTGGGGCTCTTTGGGAATTTGATGGAACTCCATGGGGTCGGGCGCAAATTGCCCAAGATACACGTATGAGGCACGTGCACCTAAGGCTCAGGGGCGAGGCCGGAGGTTCGGATAGCCGAAGCGTCGGCTCATTGATGAATCCATATTTCATCATCTTTATTCTATCATTTTGGCCTCAAAAACCCTTGCAAATGCATGTAAATAACCTTAAATACAGCATCTTAGCATCCATGTATGTGCATGTAAATAGTGTATAAAATACTGTAAATAAAGCCAAAATTATAGAATAAATAAAAGAAAAGAAAAAGAATAAAATATTGTAAATATTATGACCCGAAATCCCGAGACCTAGGCATCTTGATGAATAGGTCGACCAGGAATAAAGTAGGGGGAGATAAGGGCCAAATACAATACATATGTCATTCATTCTTTATTCATTTTGGGACCTATTTTTGGTTCCACTTTTTATACATCAAATAAAGAAA
Source organism: Ottelia alismoides (assembly GCA_037367405.1). NCBI lineage: Eukaryota > Viridiplantae > Streptophyta > Magnoliopsida > Alismatales > Hydrocharitaceae > Ottelia > Ottelia alismoides. The sequence goes on along the minus strand of JAZKJV010007769.1, from coordinate 667,144 downwards.
CTTTGTACATGAAAGTTGTAGATAATTAAATTAAGAAAAATACAAAATTTATTTCATTCAAAAATAATATATAAATAAAAAGTTATGGTCTGAATAAGAATCCACAATCCCAACTTACCAGACCCGTATCTCACAAATGAAAACTCCAAATGCAGCAAACTCACCTTTAATTGTATATAGAATAAAATAAGCTATTTAATGGAGGTGGTTTCGCATTTGGCAGAGCTACGGTTTGAAAGTTGAGTTTTGGACCCTCATTGTATAATTGTACTGATTAAAATATTCATTTTATTATTTATTCATCATTTTTGTATCTTTATATTTTTATAATTTTGTAGATATTATTTATAATACTTTTGTACATTAAAATCAGAAGAGAACCCCAAAAGAAACATAAAATAAAAATACTTATAAATACAATACATAGGTATATGACCTATATTTATACCTATACAATATCTACTTATATTTTATTAAGTACATAAAATACTTCAGAAAAATAAAACAAAAATATATTTGTGTGTATACAAGTATTTTATAATTTTATAAAATAAAATAATAAAAATAAATAAATAAATATCACAAAATAAAAATAAAATAATAAAATATATAGGTAATATACCTATATAGGCTATAAAAAGCAACTAGTTAAAATACACCTCATAAAAATTATTAAAAATCATAATAAAATACTACACAAAATAATAAATATTTTTAATTTTATAATCTAAAATTAATAAATTCATTTTTAATTTTTAAATGGATTTTCAAATCTTTTTTCAGGGATTTTTCTTGATCGGTCCACGTGGACCAATCAGGGGACAGTCAAAGTTGACCTTGGTCAACTAGCTGTCCTAGCCCTGTAGCCCGTGTCAGAACCTTAGTTTCGACCCATTTTTGTCGATTTTTCCAGGCCGCTCCTAGCATTATTTCATGTCGCGCCCTTCTTGACTTTTCATCCTCCATGATCGAGGATGCCCGCCCACGTGAAACCTCGGGCTATGGATCGAAGATCTGCTTGATACGCCTTGGTCTTTGGACCACCCCTGTCATCGAGTCAAACCACTTATAATGAACACCCGACCTTCCTTTGAAAATTTGAACCCCATTTTTCTGGTCCTTCGTCCCCATTTCACCCGCCTTGGATCCCTAGAGGTGACAGCTCCAGTTTGGGCTTCTTTGAGGCAGCGGAGCGACGAGTTCCTGGGCGTTCCACCCACCTCCGGTGACCCCCCGTCGAGGTACCTTTAACCTCAGTGATGAATCCACGTTTCATCATCTTTATTCTATCATTTTGGCCTTAAAAACCCTAGTAAATGCGTGTAAATAGCATTAATTCATGCATTTTAGCATTCATGCATATGTGTATAAATATTGTATAAAATGCGGTTTTAAAGCCAAAATAATAGAATAAAGAAAAGAAAAGAAAAAGAATAAAATATTGTAAATATTTTATGACCCGAAACCCCGAGACCTAGGCATCTTGATGAATAGGTCGACAAGGAATAAAGTAGGGGGAGATAAGGGCCAAAATACCAATAAAATCCCTTTTATTTTATTCATTCTTTATTAATTTTGGGACCTATTTTTGGTTCCACTTTTTATTCATCAAATAAAGAAACTTTGTACATGAAAGTTGTAGATAAATTAATAAAGAAAAATACAAAATTGATTTCACAGAAAAATAATGTACAGATAAAAAGTTATGGTCTGAATAAAAATCCAGAATGCCAACTTCCCAGACCCGTATCTCACAAATAAAAACTCCAAATGCAGCGTACTCACCTTTAATTGTATATAGAAGAAAATAATCTAATTAATGGTGGTGGTTTCGCATTTGGCGGAGCTACGGTTTGAAAGTTGACTTTTGGACCCCCATTGTATACTTGTACATATTAAAATATTCAATTTATTATTTATTTATTATTTTTATTTTATATAATGTTGTAAATAATACTTATAATAATTATGTACATTAAAATAAGAATAAAAACATCATTAAAATACAAATAAAAATACTTGTATATATTCAATACATAGGTATATTACCTATAGACATACCTATACAAAACATACTTGTATTTTATTAAATATACAAAATAAATCATAAAAATAAAATAAAAATATATTTGTATCTATAAAAGTATTTTATAATTTTAGAAAATAAAAACCAAAATAAAATAAATTAAAAATACCTAAATAAAAATAAAATACTTAAATACATAGATATAGATACCTATAAGGGTATAAATGCAAACTTGTAAAAATATACTTCATAAAAATAAATAAAATTCACCATAAAATAATTTATAAAATAATAAACATTTTTTATTTAATAACCAAAAATCAATAAAATCATTATCTATGTTTAAATGATTTAATAAGCATTTTTTTTAGGGTTTTTCCTGGTTGGTCCACGTGGACCAACCAGGAGGGTCCGAGAGTTGACCGCGGGTCAACTCTCTGACCCTTCCCCTGTCTTGTGTCAGAATGAGTTTTGTCGTCTTTTCGCCCATTTTTCTAGGTCAACCTTTTCCTCCTTTCGTGACGAAGTCTTCACGACTTTTCTTCCTCGACTTGTGGTGATTCACGCCCAAGGCTCTCCTTGGGCTGTGGATCGCTGCATCGAGCTGACCGTCTCGATCTTGGAGCCTCGTTCTTCACGCCATTCACCACCCATTCAAAAACCCATCTTTCCTTCCTCCTCACTTTGAACCCATTTTGACCCCTTTTCTCCCTCTTTTGGTGAAGCTCCGGACTGGACGGGGTGACAGCTCGTCCTCCAGCTCATCGGAGGCAAGATTCGAGGTTGAATCGGCGCTCCAAATCCCCCATCTCCGGCGCCGCCGTCGAGGTCCTCTTCCTCGGGCTCCCCAGCCTTCGAGGTCGTGTTTATCTTATTTTTTTTAGTGTTTAGCTTGCTGTTATGTTTAGCTTTTAGTTCGTATCTTCAATCAGAAGTTTAATCGTTTAATTTTGCCTCGATTCCACCTCGAATACCTCGCCGGAGCTCCCAAGCTCCGGCAACCACAACCTCGCCACGCACACCACCCAATCCTCTCGTTCTTGTCTTGGGACCTCTGCTGTGTCTTCTTTCCATCTGCAGGTCCAGGGCGCGCAAAGACCCTCCTGGGGGTCGATTCTGTGCAACTCGACCCTCCTGGGGTTGTCCTCTCTTGCCAACGCCGCCGCGGGGTCCTGGCCGTCGTAGGCCATTTTGAAGCCGCGGCCCCTCTCGAGGAAGCTCCCAGGTGGATCGTGGGGCCATCGGAGGGAGATCGACGCCCGCGCGTGGAGATTTTGTAAAGCTTCAACGTCACCTGGGCGTGTTCTTGCCGGGTTCATCCTCCACGCGCCAGGTCCGTCGGATCTCTCCTGTTCTTGCAACCATCCCAGCCGCCGCTCGATTGGAAGGGCCTCCAGCCGTCGGATCCACAACGCCGATCTAATCTTGGCCGTCAAGATGAAGGGGTATCGGCCCCCCAGCGTCTGACACGTGGCGTAAGTGGACACCGCACTACCGTTGGATCGAGCCCCTGGGCATTTTGTGCTATCAGCCCAGGGATTTTGTTGTTTCATATCGACTGCAGAGACTTCTTTTTGCCTTGTGATATTTCTGGTAAACTTTACAGGAGTGCCCTTGTTCTTTCTGATATCACAGTCATACCCCCGCCAGGCGCGTGCAATGCACGTGGCTTTGGCGTTTTTGCAGGGGGTCCCCTGTGGCTTTTTGGTATTAATTCTTGTCCAGCAAAGTTTAACTTAGTTATTTAGTTTCTGGAAACATTGTACGCAGGCCCCCCAACTTTCATAATATTACATAAATGCCCCTGCAATTATGAATTTTCCTTATGCTTCTTGTATTTTTTTGCACGCATCTCTAAAACCTTAAAAAAATCCATAAAAATTAACTTAAGTTCCTGTTGCATAGTAGTTTATTACCATATTTTTATTTTTCGTAATTATTGCATTTTATTATTTATAAAAATTCAAAAATAGCCATTTTCAGCACTGTTTGCATCATAAAATCCCTAAAAAATATAAAAACACTCCAGAAAATTCCCAAAAATATATATTTTGTTCCTTTTAGTGTGTTTTAACTCCCAGCCAAAAATCATAAAAAAATATAAAACCAAACTCCTAAAAATTGCAAAACTCTAAAAACCTTCATAAAAACTTATAAAATCATTAAAAAATCCAAAAATAGTGTTTTCTTTTCCTAAATTTTCTTGGTTTTATTATCTTTAAGTGAAAATTAATTTGGAGAATTTTTGTTACTGTTTAATATTTTATTTCTCCATTTTAGTTTCAGCTTTGTGTTTTCTTCACTGTTTGCTTTATTTTGATAATTAAAAATACCAAAAACATTCTAAAAATTACCCAAAAATCACAAAAACAGTAAAAAAGTATAAAAAGACCAAAAAGACTTTGTTTCTTTATTTTTGAGTATTTTTACCTATTTTTATAAATACCTTAGCTTGTCTTTTATTACCTTGTCTTTATTTTCCAATATTGAAAAAGAAAATATAAAAAAAATATAAAATATAAAAAGAAAATATAAAATCAGTAAATTAAAAATCAAAATATAAAAATACAAAAATTAAAAATCAAATAAAAATTATAAAATTAAAAACCCACAAAAAAATAGCATAATAGGCCTTTGATCACTTGCACACACATTTTTGAGCACTTGTGCCCCGATCTACCTGTCTGCTCCCTGTGTTCGACCTCTACACATACTTGCACTATACACATCTTGTTGTAGAGTTATAATAAATTTTAACTCCGCACATTTACTTTCATTGCTTGATTTATTTGTCGTGGGTTAATTGTTGTTTGAATCGGGATTTCGAGCGGTCACCGCATCGACTGCGGTTTCGCCTTGTGAAACCGTACGACCCTCTATTTCTCGGTTCAACAAATGGCGCCGTTGCCGGGGAGCAACAGCGCTTAGTTCGGGTCTTGTTGTGTTTGTGATTGATTGTCTATTTTCGCGGCTTTTATTTTTCGCTATTTTATTTTCTTTAGTTTTGATATATCTCTTGAGCTGTCTAACCTTCTCCTTTGTTGACTTTGTGCGAGGAACCGCGGATCGAGGGAGGCGCTCCACCCTAGGCGCCTACGCACCCACGTGAAGCCGGCATCTGCCAGCCGAGCACCGAGGAGACGAAGAGGAAATTTTGAAGATCGAGCTCATTTTTAGTTGTAGAATTTATTTCTTGTATTTATTTTTGTAATTTTTGTGAGAGAGAGACCACTTTATTTGTAATAATACAGGTACCCCCGAACTTGGACTTTAGAGCCTAATTTCCAAGTGATTGTTCACTTGGGGGCTCTCGCGGTTTTTACGGCTTTTCATCGCATTTTCTTTATTTTGTTTTGTTTTTCGATTTTTTTCTTTTGTGTGATTGAGCCCTTAGCTTTTAGGATTTCTTGCGATAGACTTAGGTCCAAACACAATAATAACCATTGCATGTACCTATAGTGCGTTTTGGACTTAGTCAAATTTAAACAGTCTGTTCATTTATCTCTTAACCCGTGTGCCGTGAGCGAGCCCCATCAAGCGCTACTCCTGAACTCGAGTGTGTCGAGAAGAGGAGGGGTAAGCCAAGACCGGACTCTTAGGTTAAAGATAAGTGGCCGACTTGTGGTTCTTCACGATAATAGCAATTTCTGAAACTTAGGGCGATTTCATCGGCTTGCATTTGCATATAGATAGGTTTCAATTCTGCTAAGCATCCTTGCATGTAGAGTGCTGGAGGCAAGGTGAGCATTTACGCTTTAGCATCCATCATTATTTGCCGCTTGCATTGCTTTTCCGACTCTCCCTCTGATTTTGATCACCTAGGTGCTAAGTGAAATTGACTCCCCGATAGGATCGTGCATTATTAGTAAAAATCCAAAAAAAGTGATAACCAATAAAATCGGGACTGCTAACATTACTTGGCCCTAAAATTCACCAAAAAGAAAAATCTTGTATTGGGGCGAGTAATCCCCTCATTGTCTTCGCTTTTATTTGCTCGCGCACACACTAAGGTTAGAGCCCAAAATCCCATCAAGCCCCTAAGTGTGTGTGTGAAATTCTTTGACTTCTCACCTAACTCTAAAACCGACAAGATAAAAAGACCGCTCTTGCGGTCTCTACCGAGTTGAGTAGGTGAATTGAGGGTTTGCATTCTTTCATTTTTGTCTGTGATTGTTTTTGTGTGTCCTAGATCTCCTCTGCGCATTTGCGCCTTTTTCTTCACTCTCTTGACTTGACTTTCGTGCTCCCCCGAATCACTTCCTTTTGTTTTCGAGATGGACCCCTGGAGTGCATTTTATCCGGACTTTGCGGACCCCTCGCTCGCTCCAGCCGGTCCACCTCCCTTTTATCAGGAGGATCCTCCTCCTATTTTTTCTGATTTTTGTACATATCCACCTCAGCCACAGTATCAGGACTCGGATTTCTACCCACACCCACCTCCACTTCCGTATTCTCCACCTTCACATCCACCCGAGGCCGAGCTGTTGGAGTCACCTTTCATGGAGTCCACCCTTGAGCACTTGACCCAGATGATGGACCATATGAGACAGAGGATTGACCACCTCACTAGTACCAATAAGAGCGACCATGATGTTCCACCATTTGATGATATGGGTTCACTCGAGGATTTCCATGAGAGCTTGCAATCACCAAAATTACAAAAAAATGAGAAAAATTTGAAAATACAAAAAGAGTTCGGGAGGCACATGATCGAGACTGACTGTGAGGAGAGGTACCACTTGCCAGATCCTTTGACCACACAGCCTCTCACATCTTGTCCCACCTTTGACCCCGAGGATGCCGCTGTACAGACTGCTCTTGGCATTCCTCGTGTATATGCTGATTCCGACTTCCTCCCTTGTATGGAGGAGGTCCAAAAATTCAAAAAAATGCTGACTGAGCCCGAAGTGGTGGCCACCATACATGAGATTATCCGTGCCCCACTTCGGCAGGCCATGACCGATTTATCTGCTCCTCTTCCCAAGAAGAGAAAGCGAAGGAGCAGATCTGAGCGTCATATCTTGACCATGGCCACTGCCCACGCCATCACACACCGTCCCATTCCTCGGAAGAAGAACACTGCCACACCTTTCATTAGCTGCACAATCTCTGACCACACATGTGATCACACTCTCCTAGACGGCGGTGCTTCGATTAGCATCATACCCTTCTCGCTGGTACAGTCTCTTCACCTAGGGCCTCTCAAGAAAACCAGGATGATCGTACAGTTTGCTGATGGATCAATAAAGAGGCCGAAGGGTATCCTTGAAAACGCCGTCATCTCGATTCAGGGCATGAGCTATCACGTTGATTTTGTCGTATTGCCCATGGAGACCTCCACAGGGGAGCCATCTCCAATCATCCTGGGACGACCATTCCTCGCCTCTGCGAGGGTCGTTATTGATTATGGATCAGGAGAGATTCGCTTCCGTCCTGCTGACGAGGGCGAAGCAGTGATCACCGCACCCACTGCTGACCAGAGACCTGCACCTGATGCACCCTCACCTATCTTGGCTGACCCCGAGGACTATGATCTATATGAGGATATCAGAGAGACCTTCTTCATGACCGATGATGAGACCCGAGAATTCCTCTCCAAGGAGGAAAGCTCGGAAAGCATAGACCTTGGTGTTTCCGCTTCCTGTGATTGGCGATGTGTTGATGACATCCGCGGGATCTACACGATTGACACCATTGAGCGGAGGGCAGACTTAGATACTATACAGGACGGACATGCTTTGACTACTTCCACTGATGAGTCCGCTTCTGTCCATGTAGATACTGATGAGCCAAAGGCCGAATTTGATTTAGTTGCATTTCTTCAGAGATTCGGGCCTTTTGATGAGAAAGATGATCCAGTTGAAATTATAGAGGACGACCAGAGTTCGACTACTTCCACCGATGAGTTCGTGCCTTTTAGTTTTGACCTGGACGAGACCTCGCAGGATGACTCTGATTACACTACTTCCGATGATGAGGAGTTTGTCCCTTTTCACTTTGACATCAGCGAGACTCCTAAGGCTGGACCTAGCCGTACTTCTTCCACTACCCCGTCTGTGCCTTTACACCCTGGGGCCACTGAGGACTTACACCCCGTCGACCCTGATCGGATTCCATCCGTTGTGGACCCCGATGTCGACCTGCATCACACCAGATCTATCCCTCAGCGGTCTCGCAAGAAGGTTCGCTTTCAACCTTCTTGATCATCTGTATATCCATCTCTGTTGTATATTCACTTTTGTGTACCTCTGTTCTCTCTCCCGTATTGCTCGTCTACCCATTCCTCGAGTCTGCCTTACTTAGGACGTACTTTGTCCTAGGTATAGGGGGGTGGACGAGCCGATTGCTCTTTTGTCGTTCCGTCTGATCACTCCTGTTGTTGCCTATACTTAGGGCTTCTTTTACCCTAAGTATAGGGGGAGTGGTTTGTACATCCTCCGATCTCTTCTCCGATATCACTCTTTCCATCTTCAGATTCCTTTTCTTCTTTTCTTCTTTTCTTCTTTTCCTCTTCTATCTTCTTCATCTATCAAAAAGGTGCCGCCCTTGTAGACAGTTTTCCATACTTAGGACGTACTTTGTCCTAAGTATAGGGGGGTTGGCACCCCGAGTATTTCCATTCTTGGATCCTCTCCATTGTCTCCTCTTCTTGTCTATACTTAGGGATATCTTACCCTAAGTATAGGGGGAGACAATCCGAGTACGATCTGTTCATTCCCACCCTTGACCCTCCCTGCTTTGTGTACAGTCTGCTATACTTAGGATTATTTGATCCTAAGTATAGGGGGGACGGTCAACTTCTCATTCATTGATTCATTACTTCATTCCTTTATTCTTTAGGTTTTCCTATACTTAGTACGAGTTATGTCTTCTCTTTTCTCTCCGATCTATGAGGACATAGCTCAAGCTAAGTATAGGGGGGTCGTATATACTACGTATATACTTTAGCCATAACTCGTACTTTCGTATTTTCCTAATAATATGGCTAATTATTCATTAAAATTCATTAAAAATCCTTAATAAAAAGATGTGATTATTCCTCAAATTCTTTTTGTATTTACTGATTAATAAATCAGGTGAAAATGTTTTTTGCAAAATGTTTGAAAAATAGTTTGAAAATCTTTGTGAACATCTATTGAAAACTATTTTGAAAATATCTTGTTTCGTGTTTTCAACCTGTGTGGCTTGCAAAACTTATTTTCTTTGTGTGAAATAAAATGTGTGAAAAATGATTTGCAAATGGTTTGAAAAATGGTTGCAAAAATGATTTGAAAAACCTATATATACGGTTTTAAAAAGCCTTTGCAAAATGATTTTCAAATGTGTGTAAAAGGTTTGTAAAAATTATTTTGGACTATAGTTTTCAAAATTGTGTGTAAATTGTTTTCAATAAGTTTGAGGAATATACACATCACACCAAAAATTCACTACATGTATATATATGTATAAAATTGACCACTTACCTTGTAAATTCTTAAAATCTACTTCTTGTAAATATAAGAAGCACTCCCGTGTACATATTTTAACCTATCTTTCAGCCAAAACCTTTTTGTTTTCAAAAAGCCCAAAAACATTTGCAAAAACTAAAATCCAAAAACATTTGAAAAACCTTTTTGAAAAATACAAAAAAAATGCATATGCATCATCATCATCTTTTCAAAAATCCATAAAAAGTTCAAAATCTTGAAAATTGCATCACAAAAATATTTTCTGCATTGCATTGCATAGCATTCGCATTTTTCGGATTAAATTTGATAGTTGAACAAGTCTAAGTAAAATCCGAAGATTGGAGCTTGATTGGACCTTAAAATATACCTAATAACAGGAACCTTATAGGAACTGGGTTTGAGGTACTTCAGGTCTAGTTGACTTAATTCTTTGAGGATCACGGGACTTGGTTCAATGGATTCTTGACTGCCTAAGTAGAGTATTTCGGAGCACACGTACGACTCTTGTTGATAATGACCTAACTTGGACACCTGCACCTTTCACATGGCTCAACTCAGTTGGAGTGGTGAGGGGATTGGATTTGCCGGTATGAGACGCACACAAGTGGAAACACTTGTCCTCCTCTAGGGAGGGAAGTGCACCCCAACCCGTCCAGTGATTAGGAAGTCTAAAGACAGGAGGCTGTGGGTTGCGATAAAGCTTCAAAAGAGGGATAGTCTACTGGCTCAAGAGGAAAAACTCCTTATGTAAATGCTGCTGTGAATAGTATTTCAAAAAAAAAAAAAAAAAAAGAAAAAAAAAAGAAAAAAAAAGAAGTTCAGGCATGTACAAAAATAAAAAGCCTGCAAAGTATGTACATATGTTGTAAAGTCAATAAGCAAGCTTGAGTTCCAAAGTCATATCATGTGAGCCTGCAGCAGGATGACTTGACTACACTGGTCTTGCATCCAAGGATAGGTAGCTACACTGGCTACCATCCATTCTTCTCTTCACCCCCTCCTCTTGAGCTGTTTGCCACTTGAACTTAGAAGGGAATACCCCGCTCCTCGAGGATGGAGTTGCTGGATTGGGGAATCATTGGGTTGTCATACTGGAGAAGTCAGTCTCTTTGTCATTCTAGTTGGGGAGAGCCACCATCACTTACACTGTACAAGTCAGATTCATAGTCGTAAGAGTTTGCGTATGAGTTGAAGTATTTCTGACCTGGCTATTGAGGAGACTTGGACAGAGTTTTGGGATTCTCAAGGACTGTTGGATTTCAAACTTGGTTCTCATTAAGGTTCCGACCGCACTAAAATTCCAAAGGTCCGACTTAAGCTCCAAACTTTGATTTTGCGAAGACAAGTTTGATAATTAAACTTAATCTAATTTTCTTCTTTTTCTTTTCTTTCTTTTTCTTTTTGCACTTATTGCATAAGTGTTTGCTAGGGACTAGCAAAGGCAAGTATAGGGGGATGATGAATCCACGTTTCATCATCTTTATTCTATCATTTTGGCCTTAAAAACCCTAGTAAATGCGTGTAAATAGCATTAATTCATGCATTTTAGCATTCATGCATATGTGTATAAATATTGTATAAAATGCGGTTTTAAAGCCAAAATAATAGAATAAAGAAAAGAAAAGAAAAAGAATAAAATATTGTAAATATTTTATGACCCGAAACCCCGAGACCTAGGCATCTTGATGAATAGGTCGACAAGGAATAAAGTAGGGGGAGATAAGGGCCAAAATACCAATAAAATCCCTTTTATTTTATTCATTCTTTATTAATTTTGGGACCTATTTTTGGTTCCACTTTTTATTCATCAAATAAAGAAACTTTGTACATGAAAGTTGTAGATAAATTAATAAAGAAAAATACAAAATTGATTTTACAGAAAAATAATGTACAGATAAAAAGTTATGGTCTGAATAAAAATCCAGAATGCCAACTTCCCAGACCCGTATCTCACAAATAAAAACTCCAAATGCAGCGTACTCACCTTTAATTGTATATAGAAGAAAATAATCTAATTAATGGTGGTGGTTTCGCATTTGGCGGAGCTACGGTTTGAAAGTTGACTTTTGGACCCCCATTGTATACTTGTACATATTAAAATATTCAATTTATTATTTATTTATTATTTTTATTTTATATAATGTTGTAAATAATACTTATAATAATTATGTACATTAAAATAAGAATAAAAACATCATTAAAATACAAATAAAAATACTTGTATATATTCAATACATAGGTATATTACCTATAGACATACCTATACAAAACATACTTGTATTTTATTAAATATACAAAATAAATCATAAAAATAAAATAAAAATATATTTGTATCTATAAAAGTATTTTATAATTTTAGAAAATAAAAACCAAAATAAAATAAATTAAAAATACCTAAATAAAAATAAAATACTTAAATACATAGATATAGATACCTATAAGGGTATAAATGCAAACTTGTAAAAATATACTTCATAAAAATAAATAAAATTCACCATAAAATAATTTATAAAATAATAAACATTTTTTATTTAATAACCAAAAATCAATAAAATCATTATCTATGTTTAAATGATTTAATAAGCATTTTTTTTAGGGTTTTTCCTGGTTGGTCCACGTGGACCAACCAGGAGGGTCCGAGAGTTGACCGCGGGTCAACTCTCTGACCCTTCCCCTGTCTTGTGTCAGAATGAGTTTTGTCGTCTTTTCGCCCATTTTTCTAGGTCAACCTTTTCCTCCTTTCGTGACGAAGTCTTCACGACTTTTCTTCCTCGACTTGTGGTGATTCACGCCCAAGGCTCTCCTTGGGCTGTGGATCGCTGCATCGAGCTGACCGTCTCGATCTTGGAGCCTCGTTCTTCACGCCATTCACCACCCATTCAAAAACCCATCTTTCCTTCCTCCTCACTTTGAACCCATTTTGACCCCTTTTCTCCCTCTTTTGGTGAAGCTCCGGACTGGACGGGGTGACAGCTCGTCCTCCAGCTCATCGGAGGCAAGATTCGAGGTTGAATCGGCGCTCCAAATCCCCCATCTCCGGCGCCGCCGTCGAGGTCCTCTTCCTCGGGCTCCCCAGCCTTCGAGGTCGTGTTTATCTTATTTTTTTTAGTGTTTAGCTTGCTGTTATGTTTAGCTTTTAGTTCGTATCTTCAATCAGAAGTTTAATCGTTTAATTTTGCCTCGATTCCACCTCGAATACCTCGCCGGAGCTCCCAAGCTCCGGCAACCACAACCTCGCCACGCACACCACCCAATCCTCTCGTTCTTGTCTTGGGACCTCTGCTGTGTCTTCTTTCCATCTGCAGGTCCAGGGCGCGCAAAGACCCTCCTGGGGGTCGATTCTGTGCAACTCGACCCTCCTGGGGTTGTCCTCTCTTGCCAACGCCGCCGCGGGGTCCTGGCCGTCGTAGGCCATTTTGAAGCCGCGACCCCTCTCGAGGAAGCTCCCAGGTGGATCGTGGGGCCATCGGAGGGAGATCGACGCCCGCGCGTGGAGATTTTGTAAAGCTTCAACGTCACCTGGGCGTGTTCTTGCCGGGTTCATCCTCCACGCGCCAGGTCCGTCGGATCTCTCCTGTTCTTGCAACCATCCCAGCCGCCTCTCGATTGGAAGGGCCTCCAGCCGTCGGATCCACAACGCCGATCTAATCTTGGCCGTCAAGATGAAGGGGTATCGGCCCCCCAGCGTCTGACACGTGGCGTAAGTGGACACCGCACTACCGTTGGATCGAGCCCCTGGGCATTTTGTGCTATCAGCCCAGGGATTTTGTTGTTTCATATCGACTGCAGAGACTTCTTTTTGCCTTGTGATATTTCTGGTAAACTTTACAGGAGTGCCCTTGTTCTTTCTGATATCACAGTCATACCCCCGCCAGGCGCGTGCAATGCACGTGGCTTTGGCGTTTTTGCAGGGGGTCCCCTGTGGCTTTTTGTTATTAATTCTTGTCCAGCAAAGTTTAACTTAGTTATTTAGTTTCTGGAAACATTGTACGCAGGCCCCCCAACTTTCATAATATTACATAAATGCCCCTGCAATTATGAATTTTCCTTATGCTTCTTGTATTTTTTTGCACGCATCTCTAAAACCTTAAAAAATCCATAAAAATTAACTTAAGTTCCTGTTGCATAGTAGTTTATTACCATATTTTTATTTTTCGTAATTATTGCATTTTATTATTTATAAAAATTCAAAAATAGCCATTTTCAGCACTGTTTGCATCATAAAATCCCTAAAAAATATAAAAACACTCCAGAAAATTCCCAAAAATATATATTTTGTTCCTTTTAGTGTGTTTTAACTCCCAGCCAAAAATCATAAAAAAATATAAAACCAAACTCCTAAAAATTGCAAAACTCTAAAAACCTTCATAAAAACTTATAAAATCATTAAAAAATCCAAAAATAGTGTTTTCTTTTCCTAAATTTTCTTGGTTTTATTATCTTTAAGTGAAAATTAATTTGGAGAATTTTTGTTACTGTTTAATATTTTATTTCTCCATTTTAGTTTCAGCTTTGTGTTTTCTTCACTGTTTGCTTTATTTTGATAATTAAAAATACCAAAAACATTCTAAAAATTACCCAAAAATCACAAAAACAGTAAAAAAGTATAAAAAGACCAAAAAGACTTTGTTTCTTTATTTTTGAGTATTTTTACCTATTTTTATAAATACCTTAGCTTGTCTTTTATTACCTTGTCTTTATTTTCCAATATTGAAAAAGAAAATATAAAAAAAATATAAAATATAAAAAGAAAATATAAAATCAGTAAATTAAAAATCAAAATATAAAAATACAAAAATTAAAAATCAAATAAAAATTATAAAATTAAAAACCCACAAAAAAATAGCATAATAGGCCTTTGATCACTTGCACACACATTTTTGAGCACTTGTGCCCCGATCTACCTGTCTGCTCCCTGTGTTCGACCTCTACACATACTTGCACTATACACATCTTGTTGTAGAGTTATAATAAATTTTAACTCCGCACATTTACTTTCATTGCTTGATTTATTTGTCGTGGGTTAATTGTTGTTTGAATCGGGATTTCGAGCGGTCACCGCATCGACTGCGGTTTCGCCTTGTGAAACCGTACGACCCTCTATTTCTTGGTTCAACACTCAGGCCCCTGGCCCTTGAGGTATTTCTTTTCCCTTATTTTTCGTGCATTCATTTCGCCATAGCTTTTAGATCAAAAACCCTCTACCAATTTGGCGTCTCATTGATCAAATCACAATATCAAATCCACCTCGCTGGAGCGCATCTCCGGCGAGTACTCACATCGCCGTTCATCCTCTTCTTGAGAGCCACTGGAGGTCGAGGCATTTTTCCCTCGACCTCTTTAACTTTTCCTGCAGGTATTTGGAGCACAAAGGGCACCTGGGGTCGATTTTGACCTCGCCGGAGATACCTGGGCCGTTCCTCCTTCTCCGACGTCGTGGAGGAGCCCTGGTGTCTCCCGCCGCATTTTGAGACCCCAGGCGTAGAGAGCAGCCTCGCAGGAACCTAGTGGACCATTTTGGAGCATGTAAGACCGCCGGGGAGGCGCGCAATCATTGGAGGAAGGTCGCCACGGCGGACCTTCGTCCTTGTTCATCCCACGCGTGCCTCCGCCGTCGGATCATCAAGGTCCCCCAGGCATAGCAGGAGCCGTCCGATCAAGCGCACCTGAGCCGCCCGATCATCGACGATCCATCTAATCGCAGCCGTGCGTTTCGAAGCATCATCACGCGAGGAGACGCGGACACGTGGATAAGTGGATGCATCTGAACCGTCCGCCAACGCCTTTAGCATGGGAATTTTGCAAGTATACCCGCGCTCTTTTTGTAATTAGTATTTAGTCTTTAAACTTTCAAGTGTCGTTTAAAAACTTTTGTAAAATTTATAATTAGGCCCTTGAACTTTCAATATTTGCAATTAGGTCCTCGGCCGCGTCACCTCACGTGACCAGTTCACGTGAGGTGCTGGGCTTTTTGCAGCGAGGCCCTCGACCATTTGTGTATTTCCTTTCAATACACTAACTTTGAATCATAGTGTAAAAGTTTTGGAAATTTTGCAAGTTGGCCCCCGGATATTTGGAAAATTACAGTTAAGTCCTTCCCAGGCGCATGCCAGTCTCGCGCCCTGGTGGACATTTTGTAGGCATACCCTCCCGGGTCTGGATTATTTATAAAAGGTCTATAAAATTACATTTTTAGTTGTAACTTTTGTGTGAAAATTGCTACTGTGCCCTTGAATATTTGTGTATTTGCGTATATACCCCTGCCAGGCCACAGATTTTTGCTTGCTTGTCTCATTTATTGCATGCAACATTAAAACCCCAAAAATTCTAAAAAAAACAACTTAAGCTCCTGTTAACTTGCAGTTCAACGCCATATTTTTGTATTTTATTTTTGTTGCATTTCCATATTTATTAAAAATCAAAAACATGCATTTTAGCCATTGTCTAGCTTAGAAAATACCAAAAAATATTAAAACACCTAGAAAAATTCCAAAAAAAATTACCTACTGTCAATTTTATCCTATTTTAGTGCCGATCTAAAAATCACTAAAAAATTCAAAAGAAAAATCTTAAAAATTACAAAACATCTTATAACTTCAAAAAAATCTATAAAATCGTAGAAAAATCAGAAAAATACAAATTCAAGTTATGTAGATTCCCCATTTTATTCTCTTTATTTTAAATTTAATTTGGGAAAATTTTGATATTATTTGATATTTTTCCTTCCCATTTTAATTTTGGTCAGAATATTTATTCCCTGTTTTCCTTTATTTTGCCTTTTAAAAATTTCAAAAATATTCTGAAAAACACCCAAAAATCACAAAAATAGTAAAAAATTATAAAAAGACCAAAAATATTTTATTTCTAAATTTTTGAGCATTTTTACATATTTTTATAAATATTCAAGCACCTCTTTTATTAGATAGAATATATATTCTAATATTGAAAAAGAAAATAAAAATATAAAAATCAAAAATAAAAAAAATCAGTAAATTAAAAATAAAAAAAATAAAAAAATAAAAAAAATATAAGAAAAAAAAGTAAAAAAAATAAAAACCCACAACAACATTTACAATTGCATAGTGTAGACAACACATCACTCTCTCTCTCACACACACACACACACACTTGTGGATCTATCCTGCCTTGCTCTCTGTGTTCAAACTCTCTACGTACTTGCTTCTATACATCATTTATGTAGAGTTAAAAATAAATTTTAACTTCACATCTGCTTGTCATTGCTTGATTGATTGAGTGTGGGTTAATTGTTGATTTTAATCGTGATTCACTAAGGGTCGTCGTAGCGACACAGTTGTCTCCGCCTTGTGTGAGACACTATTTAGACACCTTGAATTTTGGTTAAATCACTCATGCACCGAGGTTACACGTGTCGGGCTGCGTGTGCTTAGGAGCCCCAAAGCAGTGGTGGAGGCACGGTGGAGGCTCGATACATCCGACCCTCGAGGTGGGGTCAAAGGCTCGGAGGGGATGTCGTGGTGTCATGAGAGCCGTTGGATCCACGATCCAACGGTTGCTGAAGTAGGTGATAGATGGCGGGGAGGTGCGACCGAGGAGGAGTGGAGGAGGGGTGTGAGGCGGAGCTCGGACGATCGACACACGAGCAGAGGAGCTCTGTGGCAAGGCTGATCTGCGATGGCGGAAGTTGGTCCAGGTGCTGGAGCGGACGACATCTGAGCACGGCGAAGCCACAGGCGATGGGAGGCGCAGGTAGATGGCGGAGTCGGGCGAGGGACGAAGAGGCCCGGGCCGCTGCGGGTGGAGGCGAGCTGGACCTACAGGGTTAGCAGAAAAACGTCGAAGAGAAGCGGAGCTCCTGATGCGTGTGTGTTGGAAGAGGATCTAGGCTCTGGCCTTGGCGAGTCCGGAGGTGAAAAGGTTCTGGGGGATAGACGAGAAGGCAACGAGGGAGATCGGTGAAGGTGATCGGCAGGTTGTAGTGATGAAGAGCAGGTTCGAATGTTGGTGAGCATGGAGCTTGAGGGCGGAAGAAGGTGCGACGTCAGTGTAAGAGAAGAAACGAAGGAGGAGGAGGGAGGGGTTCGCATGGGGTTTGGGAGGCAGGGTTTCCCTCCTGAGTCGTCGTGTCAACTCAAGCCGGCGAAGGGGGGCTTGTGGAGGATTGGCAAGCTCGGTGAGGAGTTGCGATGAAGGAGATGTCCTTCAGACAACGCTGAAGATTCACACGTCGCCGGTGACCTTGCTGTCAAGGTCGGTTGGGGGTGGGGGGTTCTCCTGATGGTGGATGAGGGGTGTGAGGAGGCCGGCGATGGAGTTTTATTGGAGAGCGTGAGATGGGTACGATGAAACCTAGTTTCATTGTATTAATTCGTAGTTATTAACCCCCTAGGTTAGACTAAGTGTCAATAAAAACTAGATAAAATGTTGTATATATATGAGTCTTAGAATTAATTAAAAAAATAACAAAACTAAAATCGTTGTGTTTTTATACCCTTAAAAACGCTCACAAAAATATTTCTTCCCTTATTTGACCTCGTTTTCGTTTTTGGTCAACGTGAAACTTGTAGTCTCATCGAGATCTACAACTTTCATGTTTTGTGTTTTTCCAAATTCAACATCCTTCTCCCTCATATTTCACATTCTTTATCCAAAATACCTAATTGGGCCACGTGGCGCTTCCTGGCTGCGCCACATGGCCCACTGCTTTGTCCGCCACACGCCCCATTTCTCCACCATTCGATCACTTCCTGGGGCTTCCATCATGGCCATTGATTGTCGCAGCCTTTCCCAGCCGCCAGATCAGAGACCATCTCTCATCTCCTCCGTCCGCTCCTGCCTTTTTCTCCGCACGCCACGTGGCTACATCCATCACCGCCCGATCGTTTCCATCAACCTCGATCTCGACCATTGGTCCGCACCTAATCCTCAGCCCTCCGATTATCCATCAGATCAAATCCCACCCACCCGTCAATGCCTCTCTCCCATAGCGCCATGTGTATTCTCTGAAGCCGCCCGATCAACTCCTGGTGCCTTCATCTCCACCACACATAGGCGCCCCAACCACAACCCTTCGATCGCCCTCCAGATTGCATCACTGTCGTTTGCTCCCGTCTTCCTTTCACCATGACACGTGTCGTGCCCACGGCCATTGATCGTTCCCCCATCGATGCGATCGGGACCGCTCACTCGTGCCCATTGATCAACCGTTGGATCGTGAGATCCAACGGCTGAGGACCTGTCGTCTTCCTCCAGCTACGTCCTCGCCCGCGTCGCCCACCTCACGTGACCGTTTCCTCCTTTCCATTTCCCCCACCTTCTCCGTCATCCTCTCCACTCAAGAACCATCCCATGTCCAAGTACGTTCTTCCCTCATCCTCGCGGGGCACATATCACCACTCACCCCTCTCCCTCGCGCTTCATAGCACCTCCGCTACCCACGTCGTCCATCACCTCTGTCTCTCTTCAAATAACCCACCACCGACCACACTTCAACCCGACCACCTTTACGTGGGACTGGGCCCAGCTCTTCTCTGCCTCCCCGTGACAGGGGCAGGTCGGATCAACGAAGACACGACGACCACAGCCTCTGGTGACATCCCTAAGCCATGGTAGGCTTAGCCTCGGTGCTCTGACACCGATGAGATGCTCTTCTCAGTCGATTGAGTCCAGCGAAGACCCGAGGTCCACCGAGGACCTCATGCCTAGGCTTCTTCCTCCGCCATAGCTCAAGTAAGCTTCCTTGAAATCCTTTGTGTTTTTCTTCTGATTTCTTCTATTTTATTAAGCTAATCTACCCAGTTTCACAGTCTACCATTCATCTCCCGAGCTTCACCATACAACCACCTACTTCGTGCACCATTTCATGAGTTGCCTTCCCTTCACCACGATTTCATGAGCCTTCCTGGAGCTCAACCGAGCTCGCGAGCCGGAGGCAGAGCTCGCAAGTCTTCATCAGAGCACAGCCATCTCCATCGCAGGAGGCGGCGGAGACGAAGAACTCAAAACACAGCTGTCGTTAGATCCTCGAGATCGGACGGGCTACAGGCTTCCACATGTTGGGTCTCGAGCCGCAGCACCATACCTACAGGCTTGGGACACTCGAGCCTCCTCTGAACCTTCCGTGCCTCGATCTAAGCTGAGCCAGCAGCTGAAGCTACTCCGAGCCTCCTCCGAGCCTGCGCGTTCGTCGAGCCTCGCCCCTCACGTGCTTAGGCATGTGAGGCTAGGGTAATTTGTAGAGAGACCCCCGCGACTTCTTCAATTTGCAGATAGGTCATGATAGCATGTGCGTCTGGGGTAAATTGCACCCGTACACCTGCGGGTTTTAATAATTGCAAGTATACCCTCGTACGAGTGGGTAATTTATAGGGAAGACCTCGTGAATTTTTATATTTACATTTAGGTCCTTCCAGGGACCCATTTGCTATTTATTTTCATGTTTTTCTTGCGTTTATGCCCGTTGTTTCTTTTATGAATATCTTGAGCATCCGAGCTCCGTTTGAGTTGATTTCAGTTGCGTTTTGAAGCTGGTTTTATGATCTTTCTAATGGTATAAATATCACTCTATTTTGACACTTTGGATTATGTTGATTAATTTTAATTACATAGTGTCACTTGCTCAATGATCTTTATGTTGTTATGTAACTTATTAATGCTGATTGCTTTGTAAATATATTCTGAAATTGCTTACTTATTAATTGCTCAATGATTTTACCTAATCAGGGCATATTTGCATAATTATATTCTTGCATTTTGTTGCATGTTGAAAATCAAACAAAAAATGCATATCTACATGTTTCTGCATTGTGTCTTCATGTGCATTGACCTATGGATTTCTAATTCAACACTTAATTGGAATAATAAGAGTCTATATAATAGCTTAAGAGGCTTGTGTCTCTGAGTTTGACCTTGGGCCTGCCCAAGTAAAAAATAAATCGATCGCTTGATCTCATTGATTAATTATTTCAAGCGGTTTTTGACGGATCAAATTCACCCGACTGCAACGAACACATTCTTTTTAATCACTTAAAATGATTATAAGAGGGTGAATTTGTGGTTTGTCAAATGGCGTCGTTGCTAGGGACACGGCTCATCTTTCATTTTATTTGGATTTGTATTATTTAATTGAGTGTTAGTTTCTAACTCATAGGTCTTGTTGTTGTTTACATTATTGAAAATTTCTTTGATTGATATCTAACGCATGTTTTTGTGGTATGGCTCTTGGTGATCAAGGAGGTGAAGAGCAGATGTTCCTCGTTGCACGGAGGCACATAAGCAAACTTTGGAGAAAAATCAGGAAAAATTGTGTTTCTTGCATTTTTATTTTCCATGTAATAATCGTTTTTACAGCGGTCTTCGTTCGAAGACTCGCGTGTGTAAATGAACGAGGTATGTGTGGTTCTGTGGGGATCGCCCCACTTGAATGTCGACCTAGGATCAGGCACGCGGCTCTCTGAGCTATATCACACATTTTTATTCTACGTGTTTGATCGTAGGTAGGACACACAATAATTCTAGACATACATAGACATCGCTTCACTTAGCCAAAAAATCAATCTGTTCTTCCCCGCTGATAGAAGCATGTTAGGTGTGGTTTTTCATCGACTTGCATACATTTAGTTTTGGTTTTAGTTCAGTCGGTTTCCATGAAATTTTGCTCAAGGCACTGCAAGTTTTATTTAGCATAGTTCATGATTTTATCGACTGCATGGCTTTTTCTCGACCGTCCTTCCTGGCTTGATCACCTAGGTTAGTGAAAAATGGGAATGAGCGGTAAATGATTGATTGATTGATTGATGCTCACATTTAAACAGTGATAACCTTAAGCAAATAATTGCAACAGTTAAATTGCAAGTTGACCTAAAATGGAGTAAAATCATGTTTTGAGATAGCAACACCCTTATTTACGTAGGATGGTTTTATTTGACATTTTTCTTGATCATTGCATAAATTAAAATATTTTAATCACCAATAAAAATGACAAGATAATCAACCAACATTTGTTGATTTCACGTGTGAGTTGGTGAATTAAAAAGGGTATTGCATGCTTGATTGAGCCTTGATTGCTCCGACACCCTCCCCTAGACCTTAGGTGCTCCATTCATCTCTAAAGATTCGCTCACTCACATGTATCCATCATAACTTCTTCGTTCCTCTCAGGTCTCCCCAGCTTCATCTATCCATCTCTTTACTTAGGCTACTCTCAGCCTAAGTACATGGGGCTTAAGTCCCCGTGATTTTCTTACTCATCTTTCATTTCCTTGAGACTTAGGTTATTTTTAACCTAAGTATATGGGACGTCCTCCTCAGTTCATGTATATTCCTTTATACTTAAATGGAGCTTTGGCTTTGTATCATCTTGTGCTATGAGGATATAACAAATTTTAAGCATAGGGGGGTATACAATATATACAGTATATGTACTTTAGCTATATTTTGAAAATTTTTGAAAAATTTCAAACTTTTTGGGCTAAAGTATATTCTTGAACTAAGTTGGACAAAATATTTTGAAAAATTTTCTATACTATGTTACATTATTTTTAGAGAAATATTTTGAAAATGATTTGAAAATGGGTTATACTTATTTAATAAAATCATTTGAAAAATGTTTGCAAAAATCTCTCTATATGTGTGTGTGACATGGTTTGGAAAATATTTTCAAAATTTGATTTTGACAAGCGAAAGTGAGTTTAACTTGTGTTCTAACTTTAACTAAAAATCCATAAAAATGAGAAAAATAAAAAATCCTTTAAAAGTCAAATTGATTACTAAACTCAAATAAGTAGTCGCTTTTCAGTGTGTGTCTACCTTAGCAGAGTAGGTGGTTTAGAGGACATCGTGTAAGACCCCGTCCTCAAGCAACAGGTTCCATTCTATGGCCTGTACTTACATCTATACTGGCTAAAAGCATATGCAACTACTCATTTGAGTTTAGGCAGTCATTTGACCTTTTAAAGTCTTCATAAAAATTTGAAAAAAAATCAAACCATGATGAAGGAGTTGGATTAAAACCCCTACATTTTCACTTCCACACAGGATCAATGATGATAAAAAAAACATCTGGTTTAAGAAGTCTTGAGATTTTTAGGTTAACCAGCCTTGACCATCAGGGTCTTCGACTTAAATATCCACATATCCCTAGTTTGCCAGATTTGTGTGCTATATTGCATGCTTAGTCTCCAACCTTAATAATATGATCAACACTTAACATGTACGACTGCGGTCATGATGAGATGAGTTAGAATTTCACTTGAGGGACTGGGATGAGGGATTCCAGTATGGACTTGATTTAATGATGCTCGAGGATGGGATAAAATCATTGAAGGCTTCATGAAACCTGAGTGTCAGCAATTTCAGCCAGTATGAGAATTTGGTTCTTGTACTAATCTCTTGACGTGCACCGAACGCACTCGTAGGAAATTTACAGTCAAGAGCCCTGAGCTTCTTAGAATCACCAGAAGGTTCAGATCATGTGCGTTGCGCGTGTGACCTAGGCAAATTGCGCAGAATCACCTCCAGATTCATGAACTTGCATGTACACCCCCGCTAGGGGTAAATTGCAGACGAGTACCATTGGTTTTTGGAAATTATAGAACAATCCTTTCTAGGGGTATAACTGTAGGAATTTTATTTATTTTATTTACATTTTAGTCCTTGAACTTGAATTATCCATAACTTGAGCCACATGGTGCTTTCTGGTTGCACCACGTGGCCCATTGCTTTGTCCGTCACGCGCCCATTTCTCCACTATTCGATCACTTCCTGACGCTTCCATCATGGCCATTGATTGACGCGATCTTTCCCAGCCGCCCGATCAGAGCCCATCTCTCATCTCCTCCTCCGCTCCCGCCTTTTTCTA
This sequence comes from Ottelia alismoides, assembly GCA_037367405.1. Classification (NCBI taxonomy): domain Eukaryota; kingdom Viridiplantae; phylum Streptophyta; class Magnoliopsida; order Alismatales; family Hydrocharitaceae; genus Ottelia; species Ottelia alismoides. The sequence continues at coordinate 643,833 of JAZKJV010007769.1, read as the reverse complement.
CACACGCCACGTGGCTACATCCATCACCGCCTGATCGTTTCCATCACCTCGATCTCGGTCGCTGGTCCGCAACTCATCCTCAGTCCTCCGATTATCCATTAGATCAAATCTCCCCGTCACTGCCTCTCTCCCCATAGCGCCACGTGTATTCTCTGAAGCCGCCCGATCATCTCCCGGTGCCTTCATCTTCACCACACGTAGGCGCCCAACCACAACCCTTCGATCGCCCTCCAGAATGCATCACCGTCGTCCGCTCTAGCCTTCCTTTCACCGCGGCAAGTGTCATGCCCACTGCCATTGATCGTTCCCCCATCAATGCGATCGAGCCCGCTCACTCGTGCCCATTTCTCAACCGTTGGATCGTGAGATCCAATGGCAGAGGACTCGTCGTCTTCCTCCATCTACCTCCTCGCCCACGTCACCCATCTCGTGCGACCGTTTCCCCCTTTCCATTTCCCCCACCTTCTCCGCCATGCTCTCCACTCACAAATCAACCCACGTCCAAGTTTGTTCTTTCCTCATCCTCGCGGGGCACGTATCACCACTAACCCCTCTCCCTCGTGCTTCATAGCACCTCCGCTACCCAGATCATCCATCACCTCCATCTCTCTTCAAATTACCCACCGCCGGCCACACTTCAACCCGACCACCTTTACGTGGGGTTGGGTCTAGCTCTTTTCCGCCTCCCCGCTATAGGGGGAGGTCGGATCAACGAAGCCACGACAACCACAGCCTCTGGTGACGTCCCTAAGCCATGATATGCTTAGACTCGGTGCTCTACCACTGATGAGCTGCTCTTCTCGGTCGATCGAGTCCAGCGAAGACCCGAGGTCCACCGAGGATCTCATGCCCATGCTTCTTCCTCCGCCATAGCCCAGGTAAGCTTCCTCGATCTCCTTTGTGTTTTTCTTCTAATCTCTTCTATTTTATTAAGCTAATTTACCCAGTTTCACCATCTACCATTCATCCTCTGAGATTCACCATACAACCACCTACTTCGCGCACCATTTCATGAGCTGTCTTCCCTTTTCCACGATTTGAATGCGTCTGATTCATATCTTCTCCAAATTGCCGGAGAGGAGCTCCGGTCTCTCATCTTTCCACCCTCTTGAGACTCCTTTCCACTCATGCTCACCTACGCACAAAGCTTCAGCTATAGAATTAACGTTACATGTACATAGATCATCAATGGCCGGAGCTTCATCGGAGCGACCTTCTTGGGCTCCGCCTCCGACGAAGAAGGTACGACAACGACCTCCAGACCACTCAACGCCTCGCCCGAGCTTCCAAATTGCTCACCTCATCTCCTAGAGCCTTCCTAGAGCTCCACCGAGCTCGCGAGCCAGAGGCAGAGCTAGCACGTCTTTGTCGGAGCACAAACATCTCTGCCGTAGGAGGCGGAGGAGATGAAGAACACAAAACACAGCTGCCGTTAGATCCTCGAGATCGGATGGGCCACAGGCTTCCACGTGTCGGGTCTCGAGTCTCAGCACCAGACCTACAGGCTCGGGACACCTAAGCCTCCTCCGAACCTTCTGAGCCTCGATCCAAGCTGAGCCAGCAGCCAAAACTACTCCGAGCCTCCTCTGAGCTTGCACGTTCGCCGAGCCTCGCCCCTCACGTTGTGATGCCCCGTCCCTCCGGCTACCAAAACCGATGGGACAGGAGCGTCAGACCTACGGTCCAAATACGCCCACGACATATGATACTCAGCAAACTTTCTTATACACATTAGGTTCACATTTGAAGTATAAATAACAACAGGAGAATAATAAAAAATGGAAAGTTAAATGCACCATCCATTTACATTGATAATAATCATCAAGTCCATGTCCAAAGAAAGAGATACATCATATAATTATAAATTTTATAGAAAAAGTTCTCCACATATCTCACTACAAAGTCTCTCAAGAAAAACATAATAAAAGATGCGGAAATAAATAAGTTACTTTAAGTGAAACGCACCCTGCTTGGTGCAAGTATGACGAAGAAGGTCTGATCTCCTCAAAGCCACTACTATTGTGGCCGCTGCTCAGCTACACCTATTGGGTTCACACGAAGGTAAGGTTATGAGCAATGGTCCAGTAACGAAACAAATATTACAGTAACTAATGTTGGAGAAAGCAAAGAATGTATACTCAACTCTAGAAATGTATACATATATTGTAGACAACGAGAAAACCACCAAGTTATTCTGATTCATATTGGATCATACAATAATTGATTTTTATTCATTGATTTAATAATCATTTGGGTACTACTATAATGATCTTGATATTTCTCCAAGTTGGCTAGGGTCTACAACGGTATACAATTTCGAAATTTTAATATTTGATCATGAAATATTTCTCGCATTTATCTTAGCACACTCAAGTACGTGACTCCCAGGCCTCCGCTTTGCGGGAACTTTATATTCATCTTGAATAACTCTCAAGAAACATTTTTCGATCGGATCAAGAAAAGTTCGAAAACCCAAATCTCCAACTTCAAAACACATACCGGAAGACCTCTCACAATAATAATACTCGAAATAGAATTTAGTGCGGCCACACCTAATTCTACTCCGAGTCTTAATATTGTGTATAAGTGCGAAACCAAGAGCGTCAACCGCACCACCTGCCTACTCCGTCGAGCGACTCCGGATGCTACCGGGCTGCTAGGTGCAACGCGTCACCCAACTCGTCCATTGTGTTCGCGACCTTCAAGGCATCTACCCAAGACCCAATGGTGCATGTCCAATCTCTTGAGGTGCCTAACTCCAACTACCCAGATATTTGAGATTTTCACTCATAGAAAGATAGTCAATACAAATAATAATAATGCCCGTGATAAGGAATTCAATATCACTGGCATAATATTATATTTAGAAGAGATTAAATAGATGTCTAAGGAGTAAACTTAATTACTTTTGAACCTACTATTGGACCTTATGTATCTCTCAACGAAGTGTATCAAAATATTACCGACATGTGAACATGAGAAATAATATTGTAAAAAGGCATTAGGCATTTACATGAAAATCACCTCTTTGTGCATACATGTATGAATTTGCTTCTCTGCATCCGTTTTAAGAGACACTAATTGTAAACATTAAAGATCAAGTTGAGATTTATGGATAACACTTTATAGTGCATCATTTTTTGGGGTCTAGTTAAGTAGTAATCTATCAAATCCAATTCTCGTGAATGTTTACTTTGTATTTACATCGATTACTAGGATCTGAATATAGGTGTATATGTTTGAAAACCTATGTTAATGGTGGTTGCATTCAATATAAAAAATATTATATCTCAATTTAATGCGTCGTATTCACCATACCTATAGGGGTTTAAAATTTGATGGTCAAACAATTATAGCACTTAATATTCATTCGTTGATATTCCAACGGCTGGTATAAAAGAAATTTCTCAAAATACGCAATAATACCAATGTTTAATGCTCATGACCTATTTACGTCACCAAAATAATTATTGTCATCATAGCACGTAACATCTCAAAAAATCCTAACGTGGTAACCATGCAAATCATTATTTAATAAGATTACTATGTGAATTACGCCACTTGAATCTTGCTAATGAGACATAGTGCATAAACACATGATACCATGCAAATCAGAAGACGTCAAGTGCATATAAAATCCACGTTTACATAATGATCATGTCGTTGATGACAAGTATATGTAATTATAAAATATATATCCTCCATTTCATGAACGACCTATTCATATGGTCGTTTCATTTCCCAGGAACCCATGCCATTCGATCTAACGAAAATCAATCGTGATATTTGATGACACGGATTTAACAAATTTTAATATTTTGGTATAGGGTTAATAAAAGTTGACTTATCAAATCTAACATCATGATTCCATAGGTAATCTGCTTTGGGTATTGAGATGTTCTTCGGCAACTAGCATTTCAAATTTGTCAAGTCGACATACTATGAAGAAAAAGGATCATGAGTAACGATCATCATCATATCTTGAACTCAATAATAAGGTATAATATGAATCATAGAAAAACTCAACTCATATATAAACTTGAGATTGGAGAAAGTAAAATCCAATGGAACCAACAAACAGGAGGGATGAAACATCGTTGCAAAAACACATAAGCTCTAGATATATATTCAAGAATATAGGAAAAATATGTGGAAACCAACAGCAAGAGGAAGGTACAACATCGTTACCTTCGAGGATGTTCCCTCGGGATCTCCTCTCACACGGAAATGATATTTCTGTCTCTCGATTGTAGTGTGAATGCGTGTATGAAGGTGACCTCGAGCTTTCCTACGTGATGGTGGTTGCGGATCTTTGATCGGAGCTCCTTCTCCGACGTCGACGGTGGCCCTCCGACGACCAAACTAGCCAAGGTGGTGGTGCTTCAATGAGAGGGGAGGATGATGGTGGCTTGGGATTTTAAGAGGGCATCCTATCATGTTCTATTTATAAATGAAGATGTGAAAATGGGTGCAATTTCGGATCTGGTTCAGATCCATATATGGGTCCCAACTATTATACTTAAAACATCGATAACTTGAGCTAGGAATGTCGGAATTGGGTGTTCTTGGGCTCGTTGGAAAGATCTCGACGAGATCTATGTAATGGCTAATTATTTGAATTTTTTGGATGTCAAAAATACTCCAGATTTTAGGAAAAAATATACGGGATTTCACACATGTGCTCAGGCATGTGAGGTCGAGGTAATTTGCTGAGAGGCCCCCGCAACTTCTTTAATTTGCAGATAGGTCCTGATAGCATGTGGAAATCACATGCGCATGGGGTAAATTGCACCCGTACTCCTGTGGGTTTTAATTTACAATTACACCTCCGTACGTGTGGGTAGTTTATAGGGAAGGCCTCGTGACTTTTTTTACATTTAGGTCCTTTCAGGGACCCGTTTGCTATTTATTTTCATGTTTTTCTTGTTTTATGTCCCCGATTTCTTTTAGTAATATCTTGAGCATCCGAGCTCCGTTTGAGTTGATTTCAGTTGTGCTTCGAAGCTTGTTTTATGATCTTTCTAATGACATAGCTATCTTTCTGTTTTGACACTTTGGACTATGTTGATTAATTTTAATTGCATAGTGTCACTTGCTTAATGATCTTTATGTTGTTATGTAATTTGTTTATACTAATTGCTTCGTAAATATATTCTGAAATTGCTTACTTATTAATTGCTCAATGATTTTACCTAATTAGGGCATATTTGCACAACTGTAATCTTGCATTTTGTTGCATGTTGAAAATCAAACAAAAATTGCATATCTACATGTTTCTGCATTGTGTCTTCATGTGCATTGACCTATGGATGTCTAATTCAACACTTAATTGGAATAATAAGAGTCTAGATAATAGCTTAAGAGGCTCGTGTCCTTGAGTTCGACCTTGGGCTTACTCAAGTAAAAAAATAAAACGACTGCTTGATCTCATTGATAAATTAATTCGAGCGGTTTTTGACGGATCAAATTCAACCGACTGCAACGAACACATTCTTTTTAATCACTTAAAATTATTAAAATAAGAGGGTGAATTTACGGTTCATCAGGGTAACGGCCAGGGGGTTACGTGGTGATGGTCGTAATGTGCGGTGAGGGAGGCTGGTGTGGTGGCGGTTATGGAAGGGGGAGGGGGAGGGTCGTAACCGTCGAGGGAGGAGCTACGACCAGTGCTGAACGAAGAGGGTGAGGAGAGGGTCATGTGCGGAGCACATGACCGAGGTGGGGGAGACGGGTCACGTGCTCTACACGAGACTGAGGGTAAGTGAGAGAGGAAAGAGGGAGAGAGAGAGAGAGAGAAAAGTGAGAGGAGAAAGAGAGAGAAAGGGGTGCCACGGGCATGCCCAAGGACTGCCACGTGTCACCCCCAAAAAATTCAAAATTTAAAAGGAAGAAAAAAATAGAAAAGAATAGAAGGAGACCTTGGATCAAAAAAATTCCTTCTCAAAAGTTATTTGTATCGATGAGATCTACAACTTTTATGAAGGAATAATGAGCAAAAGAGGTCATCTATGCAAAGTGGTATTTTTTGTGTTCTCTATGTGTATAGAAAACCGCCTTTTTTAGAGTTTAGTAATTTTTTAGTGGTTTTAAAAAAGGAAAAAATTCTAGAAAATATTATAAAATAAAAGATACTTAATTACATGTTAATCTATTTTTTGCATTTTTTATAAATAATAAAACATGGAAATAAAATAGGAGTACGAAACACACGAATTTTGTACATACTCACAAGGGTTGCTCGGACTCAGTCAGTTTCTTTGATTTCAGTCTTGATCTAGATTTGGATTTTTATACCGCTTGATAAAACTTCTTTCAAAGAACACAAATGAAAAAGAAATAAAATAAAATGGGTTAAATATCAGGTTCTATTTGTACATTTTGCGTCGAGGGCGAGAGTGTACAAATAGAGACGGACGAGGACATCAGAGCCAGAGATTCAGAGTGCTCGGAGCAGACCACAGATCCAGAGCAGATGACAGATACAGGGAGAGACATCCACCAGGACTGCGATTTTGTGATCATAGATGACGAGGCAGTTTGGGCAGATCCAGTCGCACAGACCATCCTCTCACCTTCAGAGTTCGCTGATGTAGAGACGCCAACAGAGGAGAGCTTGAAGAGCGCATTCCTGGTCCAAGATACTTTTTAGTCAGCAGAGACGGTTCTTGACCGCAAGACAGATTTCTATGAGTACGATACAGATCCCTCAGAGTCAGATGTTGATTGGGCAGAGTTTGATGACTTTGTACCATGTCTGACTTCTACTGAGCCTGCAGCTAGGGAGGAGGTTGATGCCATGCAGAGCAGAGATAGTCCAGCAGAGCAGCCTTCTCCAGATACTGATTGTGAGCGAGAGTTTCCGTTCTCCCATGCAGATTTGGCAGCATTCACTCAAAGCTTTCAGAGGCCAGATCCGCCAGCACCTACTTATCCAGAGCTGAAGCCACTTCTTGTGTCGCTGAAGTATAGGTTCCTTACGGGTGAGCATGAGATGTACCCAGTCATTATCTCAGCAGATTTGATTGGAGAGCAGGGATCCCGTCTGATGGGGGTTCTTGAAAAGAACCGCAAGGCGATAGGATGGAGTATAGCCGATCTCCAGGGGATAAGTACGGCCATGTGCTCCCACCATATCCATCTCGAGGAGGAGGCGAAGCCGTCGCTTGAGTTCCAGCGGCGGCTGAACCCGAATCTTCGAGAGGTTGTCATGAAGGAGATCTCGAAATGGTGGAGCGCCGATTTTATCTACCCCATCTCCGACTCCAAGTGGGTCAGTCTCTTGCATGTGGTGCCCAAGAAGACGGGCATCACTACAGTTGTCAGCGAGTCTGGAGAGGAGATCGCTACCCGGGTACCCACTTCTTGGCGGGTCTGCGTGGATTACAAATGACTCAGCCAGGCCACAAAGAAGGATCATTTCCCCCTGCCCTTTATTGATAAGATCATTGAGAGACTGGCAGAGAAGAGCCACTACTGTTTCTCAGATGGGTACTCCGGCTATAATCAGGTGGCCATCTCGCCCGAGGACCAGGACAAGACCACCTTCACCTGTCCCTTCGGGACATATGCCTTCAGACGCATGCCATTTGGGCTATGCAACGCCCCTGCGACATTTCAGAGATGCATGCTGTCTATCTTCTCGGACATGGTGGGGGAGTGCTTGGAGGTCTTCATGGATGACTTCTCCGTCTACGACGACGGATTCGACTCCTGTCTTGACTGCCTAGACCGGGTCCTTCAGCGATGCATTGAGGTTCACCTAGTGTTGTCTCGGGAGAAGAGTCACTTAATGGTGACTTAGGGGACGGTGCTTGGCCATATCATCTCCAACAGAGGCATGGAGGTTGATCCGACCAAGGTAGATGTCATTAGAAAACTCGCGCCACCGTCCAACCTGCAGCAGTTACGGTCTTTTCTGGGCACGTCAGTTTCTACCGGCGCTTCATTCATGATTTTAGTAGGATTGCCCGACCGTTGACTGATCTGCTGACGAAAGACACCGAGTTCCTTGTCGATGACAAGTATCTATCGTCGTTTGAGACTCTCAAGAGATGTGTTGTAGAGGCTCCTGTTCTCCAGCCGCCTGATTGGTCTCTCCCATTCGAGATCATGACGGACGCCTCCGATTTTACCGTAGGGGCCGTGCTGGGACAGAGGAGGGATGGAGTCCCATTTGCCATTCACTACGCTAGTCGTACATTGGATGCCGCGCAACAGAACTACACAATCACTGAGAAGGAGATGCTAGCCGTAGTTTTTGCCCTAGATAAGTTCAGATCTTACATCATTGGATCTAGAGTGACCATCTATACTGATCATACCGCCATCAGGTACCTCATGGCAAAGAAGGATGCCAAAGCCAGATTGACCAGATGGATCCTTCTACTCCAGAAGTTTGACATAGAGATTAAGGATAAGCCTGGAGTCTAGAATGTGGTGGCAGATCATCTCTTCCGATTAGAGCATCTTGAGGATTCTGAGCAGACTGAGCCTATTTGTGAGACCTTCCAAGAAGAGGCGATCCTTGCTATCGCCTCTCTCCTGTGGTATGCCGATATTGTGAACTTCCTTGTTGCTAAGAAAGTTCCACAAGATTGGCCCAAGCAGAGACTTGAGACCTTCCTCACGAAGGCCAAGTTCTACCACTGGGAGGATCCCATCTGTTATCATGAAGGATGGGATAGCGTCTGGCGTAGGTGCATTCATCAGGAGGAGCACCACAGTGTCCTTACTTACTGCCACAAGCTTGAGGCAGGGGGTCATCACTATGGGAGGAGAACGGCATAGAAAGTGCTCCAATCCGGCCTGTGGTGGCCTACCCTCTTCAAGGACTCTGATGATTTCGTGAAGAGGTGTACTGACTGTCAGAGGATGGTCACTTGTGGACAGCGTGATATGATGCCGATGCAGCCCATTCACTTCTGTGAGGTTTTTGACGCATGGGGCATCGATTTCATGGGTCCATTCCCTAGGAGTCAGGGATTCGAGTACATTCTGTTGGCCATGGATTATGTTACTCGTTGGATTGAGGCCATCCCTACTCGAACCGCAGATGCTAGGACTGTTTGCCGATTTTTGAGGAAGCATATCATTTCACGGTTCGAGGTACTTCGAGTGTTGATATCTGACGGGGGGTCTCATTTCGTCAACGACAAGGTAAAGGCCCTTGCTAGCGAGTTCGGAATAGACCATCGATTTGCCACTCCAGACCACCCTCAGACGAATGGTCTTGTCGAAGTGTCAAACAGGGAGATCAAGACTATATTGCAGAAAGTCATCCGTCCTGACCGAAAGGATAGGTCACAGCTTTTGGACTCGGTCTTGTGGGCATATAGGACGTCTTTCAAGACTCTTTGGGTACATCTCCCTTTCGCCTTGTTTATGGCAAGCCGTGCCATTTACCTGTTGAGCTGAGACATAGGTCACTTTGGGTTGTCACTGATATACTTTTGGATCCAGCGAGTGTAGGAGATCAGAGGAGGGTAGAGTTAGCAGCCTTGGAGGAGCTTCGTGATACAGCCTTTTCAAATAACCTACAGTACAAGGAGAGAGTGAAGGAGTGGCATGATTCTCATATCAGCCACAAGCATTTTGAGCCTGGACAGAGAGCTTGGACCCGCACTTTACACCGAGCTCTCTACGGATGAGGTGGTGAGGAGGCAGTCTTCCTTGACTTGGGGTAGCTTATGAGGGTAGTACTTCTAGTCAGAACCTCTCTTCTTCTTATAGTGAAGGAAGTGTGTCTCAACTTGGTCTGGTTGCCATGAGGTCTAATGACAGGAGTTGTGGGTTGCAATAATGCTTCAAAAGAGGGATAGTCTACTGGCTCAAGAGGAAAAACTCCTTATGTATATATGTTGCACCTTGTAAATATGTTGTACAGATGCACATCAAAAAAAATGCAAAAAGAAAATAACTCCAAAAAAGTGGTGGGTCTAATAGAAAATGATAATCCCACCGGAGTATGTATATAGTGCAATAAGCAAAGCTTGAGACTCATGTTCCATCTTATGTAGCTTGCAGCAGGGAGACTTAGCTACACTGGTTGAGCTCCCAAGGATACATGGCTACACTGGCCATTGTCCATTCTCTTCTTCCCCCTCTTCTTGAGCCGGTTGAACTTGAACTTAGAAGGGAATACCTCGCTCCTCGAGGAAAGAGTGGCCAGACTAGGGTCATAGAGTTACCTTGTTGGGGAGGGTTGTTATTTTGCTACTTCTGAGGTGGAGAGCTATACCTCACTTATACTGTACAAGGAAAGATTCATTGTCTTCAGGGTTTGTGTATATAGACTTGTTCTGATCTGGATTATTGGGGAGTCTTGACTATAGATTAGTGGATCTTAGAGGCTGTTAAATTTTAAACCTAAGTCCGAATAAGGTTCTGACACATTAATAATCCAAAGATCTGACCGAGCTCCATATTTAAATTTAATGAAGGTAAGTTCAATAATCAGCATTGATCCTTGCATTTCTCCTCTTTTTCTTTTTCCTTTTCTTTTTCACTTCTTTTTCAAATAAGTGTTTGCTAAGGGACTAGCAAAGTTAAGTATAGGGGGGTGATGAGTACCCATTCATCACTCTTTATTCTTTTATTTTAGCTAAAAACGTATGCAAAACACCATGTAGATATGTGTAAATAGCATAAATTATCAATAGGCATGCATTGTGTAAATTACAATAACTAGCATGTTTTTGTGCATAAATAAAAGAATAAAGAAATAAAAGAAAAAGAGAGAGCGACCTAATCCCAAGGTAGGGCTCAGCATGGGCCTGACCGCAAAAGATTTCAAGTAGAGGGAGATAGGGTCAATCATGTGTACAGATACCTATGTATATATATAATTATTTTCCTCTTAATAAAAATAAAAATGTGTGTTTATTAATTTGTACAAATTTGAAAATATAAAACTAAAATAAAAATGGGGAAAATAAAAGAAAAATAAAAAAAGAAATAAAATTCTCTCACCAGTGTATATAGACCATGTACATAGAACAACATAGCTATTTATTTTTTCCTTGTAAATAAATAATTAAAATCCAATAAAAATATTTCTATATTATATATTTCATGGTGTAAATAAATAAAATAAAAATCAGAAAAATAAAAATAAAATAAAAAGAAAAAGAAATAAAATCAATTTCTATCTTGTATATATACCATGTAAATATGTATATAAAAGTATTTATTTAACCTATGTAAATAAATAATAAAAATAAAATAAAAATACCCTTTTATTCCAAATTTTATGTTATAAATAAATAAAATATATAAAAATAAACAACTAAAAATTAAAATAAAAAATACATACATGTATATACCTATATATAATAATGATATAATGTAAATACATAATTTATATTTCAAAAAATAAATAAAAATCACTAAAAATTAATTTAAAAATAAATAAACACTTTTTATGTTTTAAGTTTTTCGAAATTAAATCAGTTATTATTTTTATTTGAATTTCCAAATAATTATTAAATGGTGGCCTGTGATTGGTCCATGGGGGATGTTGACCCCCGGTCAACTTCCCCCCCTGGACCTTTCGCCCGCGAATCTCGCTCCAAAGCCGATTTCTCATAATTTCCCCTGCGTGATCCGATCACCGTTTACCCAAACCCCAGGCTCTAATTAACCTCTGATGATCCGAGACCATCGCCCGATACTTTGCCTAGGGGTCCGTGCTTCACCAAGCCGAACCCGACGCCTTCTTCTCGGACCAGCAGCATTATATGGCCTCCTCTCAGCCGCACATTACCCGCCATCCTTTGCTATGCCCCTTTGTCCCAGGACCTCCATTGTCTTCCCCAGAGTGACAGCTGAGTGAGGAGAGTGTCGAAGAGAGGAGAGGGAGCCTCCAGCCATCGATCCGGCGACCCTCGTCGTCGTGCGCCACCGCGAGGTGCGCTGAGCCTCAGACTTCGACGTTCCATGAGGCCAAGACCCCCTAGAGCTTCCTTATCTCTTCCCCAGTCGACCACCTTCATCAGGTACCCCCGATACTTCCTAGTTTCGCCCAATTTCACTTTTCACCCAAATCGCGCCGTCGGCCGTCGCCGACGAATTCACGTCATTCCGCTCATCGATTCGATCATCGAACGACCCCATCACCTCCATGATCCTTCTCTCCATGTTCTGCACCCACTCACTCCCCTTGGTTTGCCCCGGAACCAAGGTTCGACCTCCACCGCCGTCGCCTCGCCGGAGGTCATCCATCCGACGCATCTGACCACCCACTTCACGCCTAATCGGGTCGAGGCAATTTGCCCTCGACCCAGGAAGCTTCTGGTGCCTATTTGCAGGTCAATGCGACCCATCTGAGGGTCTTCTTGTTCGGGCCCAGGAGCTTCAATCCTCCGCCGTCGCCGGGCCACTCCGGTGGTCCCCGGCCTCATCGGAGGTGTCTAGCAGCTGCGGAAGCCCCCGAGCTTTCTTCTGACCATCTCAACAGCTCCAGAGGAGGTCTTGCGCGCCTGTGGTGCTCCGGCGAAGTTCGCCGGAGCTTTGTTCATCCAGGACCCTCCTCCACCGTCCGTTCAACCTCGACGCTCCATATTTGATCCTCACCATCTATTTGAGGAGCTCCAGCCACCGTCAGATCCTTCTGAGGCTTGATCGGACCGTCCATCCAGACGAAGGGGAGCCCTCGTTCCTCAGTCGTTTGATCTGACACGTGGCCACCCTTCGGTCGTCCGCTTTTAATAAGGGGTAAATTTCTATTAGGCCCCTTTGATTATTGCGTTTAATAGTTAGTCCTGTAAATATCTAGTTTAGTTGTTTTTATTTTGGTTATTTTGCATTGTGGACCTCTATGTTACTGTGATTTGCATTTCAGTCCTTATATATGTTAGCCACGTGCATCGACACGTGAGGATCTGGTTTATTTGCACTTTTGGCCCTATATTTCCTTGGTGTTATTATTTACATGTTTTAAAATAGGAATTACTTCTATGCCCCTCCGTGCCTGATACATGTGCGTTGCGCGTGTTTTGTGGACTTTTTGCACAAGGGCCCCTGCACTTTCTGGATTTGTTACTATTAGGCCTCTGAAAGTATTTTTCCTTGCATTTAGGTCCCTATGCACTGTGAGCATTTGTTTTATTTAAATAAAATATAAAATTAAATCCAAATTGCGTGAAATTTGGACACGTGGCTCCTGCCACAGTGTAAAAATTTCTCTAAAAATGTGGTACAATTTTTAGGCTTTTTGACATTTTAATAATTCAAAATAGTGGTTTTTGTGGTTGTCTGACTTAGAAAATCAAAGAAAAATATTAAAATTTGTCTAAAAATTCTAAAAAAATCAGGATTAGTTGATTTTAGTGTCTTTTAATTTCTGGGCATTTTGGTGATTTTTGGACTTATAAAAACCTCAAAAATTAAAAAACCCTAAAAACTTATAAAAATTCTAAAAAATTCTATAAAACTCAAAAAAATACAAACTCTTTTTCTGAAATTTTGTTTTTGTTTATACTTTTCATAAAAATTATCTCCAGATTGTTACAGATCCATTTGATGTTCTAAATTGATTTTTCAAGTCTGGCTGGACAATAGCTTGTTGTTTTTGGCTTTCTCGATTTTTAGGAAATCGTTTAAAAATTAGAAAAATCTGAAAAATTCACTAAAAATACTAAAAAACCAAAAAAACATAAAAATATTTTTGTTTGAATTTTTGGAGTGTTTTTGTGTGTATAAATAATTTGTTGTGTTTACTTGATTTTGCCTTTTTCTTATTATCCCTTATTATTAAAAATCCAAAAAAATAAAAACAATTAAAAATCCATCCAAACATACTTGTGTTTCTTTTATTTTAGTTTTAGACTACTTCATAGCCGCGAGGCCAATTCGTGCTCCCTGAAATCGTCCCTGGGTGCTATACCATGTTATAATATAGCCATGACCGCTATATCTTTGATTTGATCGATTTTATCTTTTATTTGGTGGTTCCTCTTTCTTTTTCTTGATTGAGCTCTAGACCCGAGAGGTTGAGGTCGCAAAGACCATTGACACCATATTTAACTTAGTCGCTCGGGTCGCTCATCAGAATGGCATTGTTGCCGGGGAGCATGGCTTAGTAGTCGTATTTTCTCGTTTTTTGTTTTCTTTTATTTTTCGCGGTTTTCCGCAGCTTTTCTTTCGTCCACGGCTTTTCGTGACTTTTTATTTTTGTTTTTGTTTATTTTCTTTTATTTTCTTTTTATTTGTTTTTGTTTGTGTTGTGTGTTTATTTTTTTTTGTCTATATCTTGTTTTATTTTGCCTGCTCTATTTATATAATAATCTGTGTCTGATACACCCCTGTTGTTTGCTTGCGAGGGCCCGAGGACCGAGGCGGGCGCAACCACGAGATTCGAAGGCAGCTCCCTTCTGTACAGAGCCGTAGGAGAGAGTGAGGAGACTAGCAGGAGTGCGGGAGTAGCTAGATTAGTTTAGTTTACATTTTCAGCACATTTATATTATTGTAATAATACAGGGACAGACAGAGACTTGAACTTTGGTAGACTTCGGGGTTTGTTTCGCCGAGCACCGGTTGCTCGGGGGACCTCACCGGATTTTTCACAGCTTTTTCGCGGTTTTTGACCGTTTATTTACTGCCTTCTTGATTTACGCAGATTTCAGACCTAGCTTAGGAGTTTTCCTTGATTGCGACGTAATAATTAGGGTCCACACACCTAATAACTTGTCTGTTCCTATTAGACCGTAATTGGACCAGCAATAAAACTAATAAGAAAAGACTATTTGGTCACTTGAGGGGTCCCGAGCTGCTAGAGGTCGTATACAGCGTTGGCAGGACCGTTGTGGCGGGCACCGATCGGCGTCCGAGACCGAACATCGACCCCTCCTGTTGACCACTTAGCCATTTGTTCTGTCGTGTAGAACTGCTTTGTTTAGGGCCGGTTTTCTGCTTGCATCATATAGGTAGTTTACATTCTGCCTTTATTTTATGCTCGGATCACTCTACATGTAGACTGCTGGAGCCAGGTACGCATCTCTTACTCTGCATGCATCATAGATTCCCACGAATCGGCTTTTTCATCTTCTCCCCCCGTTTTTGGACTTAAAATAATCAAGAGAATCGAAAAATTCGTTAGGTGGTGTTTGCTTTGAAAAATATCTAAAAAACAAAAACCATAAAATTGGGACTGCTAAACAAACTTGACTTAAAAGACACCTCACCTGAAAAATTTGTCTTGGGGAGAGCAACCTGCTCATTGTCTGGTTTGTATGTGCGAGAGAGTGACCCACACCTTAGGATAGAGCCATATCTGAGCCCTCTTCAGACTAGTGCTTCTAGGCTAGTCGTTCTCAAGTGAGGATCGCTCCGGTCTCCGGTAAAGCGGGCCGTGATATCCTTAACAGAGCGAGCCGATCGGGTAGCCGGTAAACGGTTCGCGGCTTGTACTGGCTGGGAAAGATCTAGTTCAGGATTGGGATAGTCTCCTGGGGGAGTCAGATTCCCAACAGGTCACGTAACCGCTCTGCTATCCTGACATGATCACCCAATAAAATTGACAAGATAATTGACCAAACTCTTACGGTCTTCAGCTCGTGTTGAGTAGGTGAACCTGGGGTTTGTTTGCTCATCTTGGTTGTTTCCATATCCCATCCGCCAGACTCGCCAGATCAAGATGATGGGCAGGAGGTCTCTTAGGCAGTCTCTGGCTACACCGCTTTTCGGCACTACAACCCGCTCATCTAGGTTGGTTCGCGAGAGCCGAGACCCGCTCTCCAAACCCGAGTTCGATTCCGCCCAGTTCCCCCTCGACCACTCTTCTTTTACTTCTGAGATACCAGTACCAGATGAGAGACAGCAGACAGATTTATCGGCACCTGAGTTTGGGTCTTTTGCCTTTGCAGAGACCATGGCCAACAGCGAGGATTGCACCGAGGGACCGAGAGCAGAGACGACCACATATGTACTGGACCAGGGTGCGATCAACACCACCATGTTAACCTCCCGAGAGACGATGCAGAGACAGATACGAGATCAGGGGGCTTTCATGGCGGAGATGAGGAGAGAGATGGAGCAGATGAGAGCCGACCGCAAGCAGCGCGGGCCCGAAGACGGACCGAGGAGACCCGACGATGCAGCAGCAGCAGCAGCCGCAGCAGCAGCCACAGCACCAGATCAACCGAGACCGATGCGGGAGTTGCACAACCCCGGATCGACACTGGCGCACCGTTGGGTAGTTCTACCAGCTATCATGGGGGACTTTAAGTTCCCCCCGAACACACTTCAGCTTCTACCCCGTTTCCATGGGCTCGCCACTGAGGAGCCCCATCTTACTCTCTAGGAGTTTCTGATGATCTGCAGTAGCGTCCACGACCGTCAGGTGGATGAGGACACTATCCAGATGATCTCCTTCCCCTTTTCATTGGCAGATAGAGCAGCCACCTGGCTGAAGCATTTGGGGAAGTTCGTGTACACCTGGGAGCAGCTCCGCACCAAGTACTTGAACAAGTACTATCCACTCGGGCGGACGAACGCAGTGAGGGCCCTGATCAACAACTTCTCCATGATCCCCAACGAGCAGTTTCACGAGGCATGGGAGAGGTTCAGAGAGCTTACCGATAGATACCCGCACCACGATATCACGAAGCCGAACCTAGTTCAGAGCTTCTTCTGCGGGTTGACACCAGAGCTGCAGGGCCTGGTGAATGCTTCATGTGGCGGGTCCTACTTCGCCAAGGATGAGGATCAGGTCTGGGCCATCTACGAGGAGATGGCTGAGAACTATACTGTGATGTCTCAGACCCGACTCTACACTCAGGGACACCCCCAGCCCCATCCGTGCAGTAACAGAGGATAGCACGGGTCGATGCCGGTCCTTCTACTTCGTCGGTGGCAGCCGCACAGTCTGAGTCTACAGCCGCAGACATGGGGATCGTCTACGAGAAGCTGGACCGGATCGAGTTGATCGAGAAGAAGCAGTGCCAGGGCATATATCAGATGGATCAGATGGCACAGACGTTGAGCGATCTGAAGACACATCTCATGTGTCTCCAGGAGGCACAGACGGCTTCTCAGCCCCGTCTTCAGTCACAAGGAGATCCGAGTAGCAGTGGCAGCTCGTCTCAGTGCTCCAGCTCCAGTCAGCCTAGACAGGTCCACCTTGTACAGGCGGAGTCGTACCAGCAGCCGTAGCCTTACTACCAGTCGCCACCATCTCAGAAAACTCAGATGGTGGTCTACCAGCCGGATCAGCACCTGGCAGTACTCTCGCCACCCACCTACGAGTAGGAGCTGTTGATGGATATCAACGGGATTTGGTACGACCGACCCCAGCCCGGTATCCGACGAGACCATCCCGTATTCCGTTGGTCAGCCGGAGGTGCCAGTTCCCAGCAGCAGCCTCCAGTTCAGGGTGGCCAGTACGGCCATCAGCGAGAGCACCAGCAGCCCCAGCCCCCAGTACACCAGCAGCAGCAGTCATCCCAGCAGCACCAAAAGTATGGCCATCATCCCTATCAGCAGGGACAATCTTGGAGGCGAGAGCAGCCTCAGCAGCAGTATCATCCCCAGCAGAACACTTCTCACCCGCACCAGCCACAGCAGCAACCTCATTACCAGCAAGGCCACCCGTTAGGTTCTCATGGGCCGACCTATGAGAACCATCCTTAGACGATCTTGCCCGCCTCATGACCGAGCAGCAGGCTACCTTCAGACGGGAGATGGATGAGTTCCGCCAGGAGATGCGGGAGATTGTGAGAGGGAAGGCCGCCATACCTGCCCAGAGTGAGCCCAACCCGAACAACCTGAAGAGGAAGTATGAGCAGGAAGATTTCACAGAGTATGCCACTCCTAGTGATTCATTTGGTGATATGTCTGCACATCTATTTGATATTGATTTTGTCACACTTAGGAGCGGTAGGATGCCAGCAGGCGACGCCTCGTCTGAGCGACGTCCCCGCGCCACTTCCAGGGCGCTAGGCCAGGAGGAGCGTGGCACTGATGCCGCGAGAGATGATGACGGTGGTGCTGATGCCACTATGGATGCTGATCCCACCGACGGTACTGAGGCTGTCGCTTCACCAGATGGAGGAGGTGGTACTGATGCCACCACAGTTGCTGAGCCAGAGCGCGGTGCTGATGCCACAAGTCGACACGCCGAGGGTGGTACTGACGCCACCGTTTCTACTTCTGCTAGTCCTGTAGTATTTCCATCTGTACATGTATCTCAGGACACTTCTGGAAATAAAGGAAAGGGTTTACTTTATTCTGATCCACCTGTGGTGATTGATGATGTATGTGTGGATTCTGCCGTACTTGAGCAGCCTAGACCCTCTTCAAGTCCTTCATCTGCGAAGGACACTGTAGTCCCCTTTCCTAGAGCACTCCATTTAGGTAAGGGGCAGAAAAAAGAAAACCCTAAAAAGAACCAACAGGTAGAGTTCAGCCAGCAGATGATCGACAGATTCCATATCCAGCTGACTCTCCAGGAGGCCTTGGAGCACATCCCTCTACTCCAGAGATCGCTCAGAGACAGGACCACAGTTAGGAGGAAGAGGTGGAACCATCAGTGAGAAATCCATGTGCTTACCCGGGCCACTTGTTTCACGATTCAGAACCGTCTGCCGACCAAGAGGCCATATTCAGGAGCCCCGTATGTCAGATGCCACATCCATGAGCAGAGGTTCGATCACACTCTATTACACAACGGTTCTTCGATCAACCTACTTCCGGCAGCCCTTCTCGACCGCTTCGAGGTGGGCACTCTACGACAGAGCAGGACATTCCTTCAGTTTGTTGATCGATCTGTCAAGAGGCCGAAGGGGTTGCTGAGGGACGTTGTCGTCATGATTCAGGGCCTGAAATTCCCCGTAGACTTCGTTGTGTTGGACATGGATATCAATGAGTCTGTGACCGATACCCCCATCATTCTAGGTCGCCCATTCTTGGCCACAGCCAAGGCAGTGACCGACCATGATAGCGGGAAGGTATACTTTCGCATCGAGGGCGAGAGTGTACAAATAGAGACGGTCGAGGACATCAGAGCCAGAGATTCAGAGTGCTCGGAGCAGACCACATATTCAGAGCAGATGACAGATACAGGGCGAGACATCCACCAGGACTGCGATTTTGTGATCACAGATGACGAGGCAGTTTGGGCAGATCCAGTCGCATAGGCCATCCTCTCACCTTCAGAGTTCGTTGATGCAGAGACGCCAGCAGAGGAGAGCTTGGAGAGCGCATTCCTGGTCCAGGATACTTTTCAGTCAGCAGAGCTGGTTCTTGACCGCAAGATAGATTTCTGTGAGTACGATACAGATCCCTCGGAGTCAGATGCTGATTGGGCATAGTTTGATGACTTTCTACCATGTCTGACTTCCACTGAGCCTGCAGCTAGGTAGGAGGTTGATGCCATGCAGAGCAGAGACAGTCCAGCAGAGTAGATACTGATTGTGAGCGAGAGTTTCCGTTCTCCCATGTAGATTTGGCAGCATTCACTCAGAGCTTTCAGAGGCCAGATTCGCCATCACCTACTTGTCCAGAGCTGAAGCCACTTCTTGCGTCGCTGAAGTATAGGTTCCTTACGGGTGAGCATGAGATGTACCCAGTCATTATCTCAGCAGATTTGACTGGAGAGCAGGAATCTCGTCTGATGGGGGTTCTTGAAAAGAACCGCAAGGCGATAGGATGGAGTGTAGCCGATCTCCAGGGGATAAGTCCGGACCTTTGCTCCCACCATATCTATCTCGAGGAGGAGGCGAAGCCGTCGCATGAGTTCCAGCGGTGGCTGAACCCGAATCTTCGAGAGGTTGTCATGAAGGAGATCTCGAAATGGTGGAGCGCTGATTTTATCTACCCCATCTCCGACTCCAAGTGGGTCAGTCTGTTGTATGTGGTGCCCAAGAAGATGGGCATCACTACAGTTGTCAGCGAGTCTGGAGAGGAGATCGCTACCCGGGTACCCACTTCTTGGCGGGTCTGCGTGGATTACAGATGATTCAACCAGGCCACCAAGAAGGATCATTTCCCCCTGTCCTTTATTGATCAGATCATTGAGAGACTGGCAGAGAAGAACCACTATTGTTTCTTGGATGGGTACTCCGGCTATAATCAGGTGGCCATCGCGCCCGAGGACCAGGACAAGACCACCTTCACCTGTCCCTTCGGGACATATGCCTTCAGACGCATGCCATTTGGGCTATGCAACGCCCCTGCGACATTTTAGAGATGCATGTTGTCTATCTTCTCGGACATGGTGGGGGAGTGCTTGGAGGTCTTCATGGATGACTTCTTGGTCTACGGCGACGGTTTTGACTCCTATCTTGACTGCCTAGACTGGGTCCTTCAGCGATGCATTGAGGTTCACATAGTGTTGTCTAGGGAGAAGAGTCACTTTATGGTGACTCAGGGGACGGTGCTTGGCCATATCATCTCCAACAGGGGCATGGAGGTTGATCCGTCCAAGGTGGATGTCATTAGAAAACTCGCGCCACCGTCCAACCTGCGGCAATTACGGTCTTTTCTGGGGTACGCCAGTTTCTACATGCGCTTCATTCATGATTTTAGTAGGATTGCCCGACCGTTGACTGATCTGATGATGAAAGACACCGAGTTCCTTGTCGATGACAAGTGTCTATCGTCGTTTGATACTCTCATGAGATGTGTTGTAGAGGCTCCTGTTCTCCAGCCGCCTGATTGGTCTCTCCCATTCGAGATCATGACAGACGCCTCCGATTTTGCCGTAGGGGCCGTGCTGGGACAGAGGAGGGATGGAGTCCCATTTGCCATTCACTACGCTAGCCGTACATTGGATGTCGCGCAGCGGAACTACACAGTCACTAAGAAGGAGATGCTAGCCGTAGTTTTTACCCTAGATAAGTTCAGATCTTACATCATTGGATCTAGAGTGACCATATATACTGATCATACCGCCATCAGGTACCTCATGGCAATGAAGGATGCCAAAGCCAGATTGACCAGATGGATCCTTCTACTCCAGGAGTTTGACATAGAGATTAATGATAAGCCTGGAGTCAAGAATGTGGTGGCAGATCATCTCTTCCGATTAGAGCATCTTGAGGATTCTGAGCAGACTGAGCCTATTTGTGAGACCTTCCTAGATGAGGCCATCCTTGCTATCGCCTCTCTCCAGTGGTATGCTGATATTGTGAACTTCCTTGTTGCTAAGAAAGTTCCACAAGATTGGCCCAGGCAGAGACTTGAGACCTTCCTCGCGAAGGCCAAGTTCTACCACTGGGAGGATCCCATCCTTTATCATGAAGGAGGGGATAGCGTCTGGCGTAGGTGCATTCCTCAGGAGGAGCACCACAGCGTCCTTACTTACTGCCACAAGCTTGAGGCAGGGGGTCATCACTCTGGAAGGAGAACGGCACAGAAAGTGCTCCAATCCGGCCTATGGTGGCCTATCCTCTTTAAGGACTCTGATGAGTTCGTGAAGAGGTGTACTAACTGTCAGAATGGGCATTTGTGGACAGCGTGATATGATGCCGATGCATCCCATTCACTTCTGTGAGGTTTTTGACGCATGGGGCAATGATTTCATGGGTCCATTCCCTAGGAGTCAGGGATTCGAGTACATTCTGTTGGTCATGGATTATGTTAGTCGTTGGGTTGAGGCCATCCCCGCCCGAACCGTAGATTCTAGGACTGTTTGCCGATTTTTGAGGAAGCATATCATTTCACGGTTCGAGGTACCTCGAGTGTTGATATCTGACGGGGGGTCTCATTTCATCAACGACAAGGTAAAGGCCCTTGCTAGCGAGTTCGGCAGAGACCATCGAGTTGCTACTCCATACCACCCTCAGACGAATGGTCTTGCCGAAGTGTCGAACAGGGAGATCAAGACTATATTGCAGAAAGTCGTCTGCCCTGACCGAAAGGATTGGTCACAGCTTTTGGACTCAGTCTTGTGGGCATATAGGATGTCTTTCAAGACTCCTTTGGGTACATCTCTCTTTCGCCTCGTTTATGGCAAGCCGTGCCATTTACCTGTTGAGCTGAGACATAGGTCACTTTGGGTTGTCACTGATATACTTTTGGATCCAGAAAGTGTAGGAGATCAGAGGAGGGAAGAGTTAGCAGCCTTGGAGGAGTTTCGTGATACAACCTTTTCAAACAGCCTACAATACAAGGAGAGAGTGAAGGAGTGGCATGATTCTCATATCAGCCACAAGTATTTTGAGCCTGGACAGAGAGTATGGTTGTTTGATGCTAGGCTTCGTCTATTTCCAGGGAAGCTACAGAGCAAATGGAAGGGACCGTGTTTAGTGAGAAAGGTACACGACAATGGGAGTATCGACATAGCTGAGTTGTCTTCTGAGAGTACCTTTTGAGTGAACGGCCAGCGGCTCAAGCCATATCTAGATCAC
Organism: Ottelia alismoides; assembly: GCA_037367405.1. Taxonomy (NCBI): domain Eukaryota; kingdom Viridiplantae; phylum Streptophyta; class Magnoliopsida; order Alismatales; family Hydrocharitaceae; genus Ottelia; species Ottelia alismoides. The sequence continues at coordinate 621,490 of JAZKJV010007769.1, read as the reverse complement.
GAGCCGCGGGTCGTTGATGTTGCCCCTATTCACTTTGCGTGAGATGTGGTCTCTTGACTCACATCTTTTGCATCTCACGCCTGATTTTCACTGTTCTTCCAAACTGTATAGATCCAGATGTCCATATCACTCTATGCTTTAGTCCGACATCCCTTTTCTCATCTTATGATTATGCTATACTTAGGGTGTACTTTACCCTAAGTATAGGGGATGTAGGACTCTCGAGTATTCTTTTGATTCATTTCTACCTCTGTTTTGCTGCCTATACTTAGGGATATTTTACCCTAAGTATAGGGGTGGTAGACCCTGTACATTCTCACTTGGCTTTCCTTTTGTGTACAACATGCTATACTTAGGATTAGTTGATCCTAAGTATAGGGGGAAATGCCGAGATCCTCTTGGATTTCTATTCTTTCATTCGTCTTTGTATGTAGCCTTCCTTTTCACTTCCCTGTACTAAGCACGAGTCATGTCTTCTTCATCGCTCTTGACTCTGGGGACATCGTTCGAGCTAAGTATGGGGGGGTGTATATATTGCACATACATAGCTATTGTACAAATTATTTTTGTAAAAATGTTTGTAAACACTTTTTGTGTAAATAGTGTGTAAATATTTTCATATCAAAATTATGTATATAGTACAAAATTTTCCAAAATGTTTTGAAAATCAAAAGTTTGCAAAAACCTTGTGTAAAGTTGTGTAAATATTTTGCAAAACTTACATTCATGCATACATTCCTGGTTTCAAAACATTTTTCAAAAATTTTGCACATGTGTAAATATTTGCAAAATAGCATCTTTGTAAATACTTGTATAGTTTTTCCTGGATTATAGTTGACATTTAAACTAGCCTGGAATTAAATTGGAAAATAGAGCTTGGTTAAGATCTTAATCCACCTAATTATAAGAGGAACCTTATAGGGCTTAGGGTTGAGGCTTTTCAGGTCCATGGTGACTTAATTCTTTGAGTCCACTAGGCTATGATCATATGTCATCTCAATGAGCCTAAGTAGAGCACTTAACAACACACACATGACTCATATAGACAATGGCTTGACTTGGACCCACACTTTACACCGAGCTCTCTACGAATGAGGTGGTGAGGAGGCAGTCTTCCTTGACTTGGGGTAGCATATGAGGGTAGTACTTCTAGGCGGAACCTCTCTTCTTCTTATAGTGAAGGAAGTGCGTCTCAACTTGGTCTGGTTGCCATGAGGTCTAATGACAGGAGTTGTGGGTTGCAATAATGCTTCAAAAGAGGGATAGTCTACTCGCTTAAGAGGAAAAACTCCTTATGTATATATGCTGCACCTTGTAAATATGTTGTACAGATGCACATCAAAAAAATGCAAAAAGAAAATAACTCCAAAAAAGTAGTGGGTCTGATAGAAAATGATAATCCCACTGGAGTATGTATATAGTGCAATAAGCGAAGCTTGAGACTCATGTTCCATCTTATGTAGCTTGCAGCAGGGAGACTTAGCTACACTGGTTGAGCTCCCGAGGATACATGGCTACACTGGCCATGGTCCATTCTCTTCTTCCCCCTCTTCTTGAGCAGGTTGAACTTGAACTTAGAAGGGAATACCCCGCTCCTCGAGGAAAGAGTGGTCAGACTAGGGTCATAGAGTTACCTTGTTGGGGAGGGTTGTCATTTTGCTACTTCTGAGGTGGAGAGCTATACCTCACTTACACTGTGCAAGGAATGATTCATGGTCTTTAAGGTTTGTGTATGTAGACTTGTTCTGATCTTGATTATTGAGGAGCCTTGACTATAGATTAGTAGATCTTAGAGGCTGTTAAGTTTTAAATCTAAGTCCGAATAAGGTTCCGACACATTAATAATCCAAAGATCAGACCGAGCTCCATATTTCAATTTAATGAAGGCAAGTTTAATAATCAGCATTGATCCTTGCATTTCTCCTCTTTTTCTTTTTCCTTTTCTTTTTCACTTCTTTTTCAAATAAGTGTTTGCTAAGGGACTAGCAAAGTTAAGTATAGGGGGTGATGAATACCCATTCACTACTCTTTATTCTTTTATTTTAGCTAAAAACTTATGCAAAACACCATGTAGATATGTGTAAATAGCATAAATTATCAATAGGCATGCATTGTGTAAATTACAATAATTAGCATGTTTTTGTGCATAAATAAAAGAATAAATAAATAAAAGAAAAAGAGGGAGATATTTAGAATAAATATTGAGCGACCTAATCCCAAGGGAGGGCTCAGCATGGGTCTGACCGTAAAAGATTCCAAGTAGAGGGAGATAGGGTCAATCATGTGTGCAGATACCTACGTATATATAAAATTATTTTCCTCTTAATAAAAATAAAAATGTGTGTTTATTAATTTGTACATATTTGAAAATATAAAACTATAATAAAAATGGGGAAAATAAAAGAAAAATAAAAAAAAAGAAATAAAATTCTCTCACCAGTGTATATAGACCATGTACATAGAACAACATAGTTATTTATTGTTTCCTTGTAAATAAATAATTAAAATTCAATAAAAATATTTCTATATTCTATATTTAATGATGTAAATAAATAAAATAAAAATCAAAAAAATAAAAATAAAATAAAAATAAAAAGAAATAAAATCAATTTCAATCTTATATATATACCATGCAAATATGTATATAAAAGTATTTATTTAACCTATGTAAATAAAAAATTAAAATAAAATAATATGTTATAAATAAATAAAATATAAAATGGGAATAATTGTATGAAAATAAACAATTAAAAATTAAAATAAAAAATACATACATGTATATACCTATATATAATAATGATATAATGTAAATACATAATTTATATTTCAAAAAAATAAATAAAAATCATTAAAAATTAATTTGAAAAAAATAAACATTTTTTATGTTTTAATTTTTCTGAAATTAAATCATTTATTATTTTTATTTGAATTTCCAAATAATTATTAAATGGTGGACGGTGATTGGTCCACGGGGGATGTTGACCCCCGGTCAACTTCCCCCCCTGGACCTTTCGCCCGCGGATCTCGCTCCAGAGCCGATTTCTCATAATTTCCCCCACGTGATTCGATCACCGTTTACCCAAACCCCAGGCTCTAATTAACCTCCGATGATCTGAGACCTTCGCCCGATACTTTGCCTAGGGGTTCGTGCTTCACCAAGTCGTACGCGACGCCTTCTTCTCAGACCAGCAGCAGTATATGGCCTCCTCTCAGCCGCACATTACCCGCCATCCTTGGCTATGCCCCTTCGTCCCAGGACCTCCATTGTCTTCCCCAGAGTGACAGCTGAGTGAGGAGAGTGTCGAAGAGAGGAGAGGGAGCCTCCAACCATCGATCCGGCGACCCTCGTCGTCGTACGCCGCCGCGAGGTGTGCTGAGCCTTGGACTTCGACGTTCCTTGAGGCTAAGACCCCCCCGGAGCTTCCTTAGCTCTTCCCCAGTCGACCACCTTCATCAGGTACCCCTGATACTCCCTAGTTTCGCCCAATTTCACTTTTCACCCAAATCGCGCCGCCGGCCGTCGCCGGCGAATTCACGTCATCCCGCTCATTGATTCGATCATCGGATGACCCCATCACCTACACGATCCTTCTCTCCATGTTCTGCATCCACTCACTCCCCTTGGTTCTCCCCGGAACCGAGGTTCGACCTCCACCGCCGTCGCCTCGCTGGACGTCATCCATTCGACGCATCTGACCACCCACTTCACCCCTAACCGGGTCGAGGCACTTTGCCCTAGACCCAGGAAGCTTCTGGTGCCTATTTGTAGGTCAATGCGGCCCATCTGAGGGTCTTCTCGTTCGAGCCTAGGAGCTTCGCTCCTCCGCCGTCGCCGGGCCACTTCGGTGGTCCCCGACCTCATCGAAGGTGTCTAGCAGCTACGGAAGCCCCCGAGCTTTCTTCTGACCATCTCAGCAGCTCCAGAGGAGGTCTCGCGCGCCCGTGGTGCTCCGACGAAGATCGCCAGAGCTTTTTTCATCCATGACCCTCCTCCGCCGTCCATTCAGCTTCGACGCTCCAGATTTGATCCTCACCATCTATTTGAGGAGCTCCAGCCACCGTCAGATCCTTCTGAGGCTTGATCGGACCGCCCATCCAGACGAAGGGGAGCCCTCGTTCCTCAGCCGTTCGATCTAACACGTGGCCACCCTTCGACCGTCTGCTTTTAATAAGGGGTAAATTTCTATTAGGCCCCTCTGTTTATTGCGTTTAATAGTTAGTCCTCTAAATATCTAGTTTAGTTGTTTTTATTTTGGTTATTTTGCATTGTGGACCTCTATGTTTCTGTGATTTGCATTTTAGTCCTTATATATGTTAACCACGTGCATCGACACGTGAGGATCTGGTTTATTTGCACTTTTGGCTCTATATTTCCTTGGTGTTATTGCTTACATGTTTTAAAATAGGAATTACTTTTATGCCCCTCCGTGCCTGATACACGTGCGTTGCGCGTGTTTTGTGGACTTTTTGCACAAGGGCCCCTGCGCTTTCTGGATTTGTTACTATTAGGCCCCTGAAAGTATTTTTCCTTGCATTTAGGTCCCTGTGCACTATGAGCCTTTGTTTTATTTAAAAAAATATTAAATTAAATCCAAATTGCGTGAAATTTGGACATGTGGCTCCTGCCACAATGTAAAAATTTCCCTAAAAATGTGGTACATTTTTTAGGCTTTTTGATATTTTTAATAATTCAAAAACAGTGGTTTTTGTGGCCGTATGACGTAGAAAATCAAAGAAAAATATTAAAATTTGTCTAAAATTCTAAAAAATTAGGATTAGTTGATTTTATTATCTTTTAATTTCTGTGCAATTTTGGTGATTTTTGGACTTATAAAAACCTTAAAAATTAAAAAACCCTAAAAACTTATAAAATTCTAAAAAATCTATAAAACTCAAAAAATATAAACTCTTTTTCTGAAATTTTGTTTTTGTTTATACTTTTCATAAAAATTACCTCCAGACTGTTACAGATCCATTTGATATTCTAAATGGATTTTTCAAGTCTGGCTGGACAGTAGCTTACTGTTTTTGGCTTTCTTGATTTTTAGAAAATCGTATAAAAATTAGAAAAATCTAAAAAATTCACCAAAACAATAAAAAACCCAAAAAAAGATAAAAAAAATTTGTTTGAATTTTTGGAGTGTTTTTGAGTGTTTAAATAATTTTGTTGTGTTTGCTTGATTTTCCCTTTTTCTTATTTTCCCTTATTATTAAAAATCCAAAAAAATTTAAAAACAATTAAAAATCCACCAAAAATACTTGTGTTTCTTTTATTTGAGTTTTAGACTACTTAGTAGGCCGCGAGGCCAATTCGTGCTCCCTGAGACCGACCCTAGGTGCTATACCAGGTTAATAATATAGCCAGGACCGCTATATCTTTGATTTGATCGATTTTATCTTTTATTTGGTGGTTCCTCTTTCTTTTTCTTGATTGAGCTCTAGACCCGAGAGGTTGAGGTCGCAACGACCATTGACACTTGATTTACCTTAGTCGCTCGGGTCGCTCATCAGAATGGCGTCGTTACCTAGGAGCACGACTTAGTAGTCGTATTTTCTCGGTTTTTGTTTTCTTTTATTTTTTGCGGTTTTCTGCGGCTTTTCTTTCGTCCGCGGCTTTTTACAGCTTTTTGTTTTTGTTTGTTTTTATTTTCTTTTATTTTCTTTTTGTTTGTTTTGTTTGTGTTGTGTGTTTATTTTTATTTTTATTTTTATCTATATCCTATTTTATTTTGCCTGCTCTGTTTATATAATAATCTGTGTCTGATACACCCCTGTTGTTTGCTTGCAAGGGCCCGAGGACAGAGATGGCTCTTTTCGAAGAGGCGGCGCAACCGCTAGATTCAGAGCTGGCTCCCTTCTGCACAAAGCTGCAGGAGAGCGCGAGGAGACTAGCAGGAGTGCAGGAGTAGCTAGATTAGTTTAGTTTACATTTTCAGCACATTTATATTATTGTAATAATACTAGGACAGACAGAGACTTGAACTTTGGTAGACTTCGGGGTCTGTTTCGCCGAGCACCGGTGTGCTCGGGGGACCTCACCGGATTTTTCGTGGCTTTTTCGTGGTTTTTGACCGTTTATTTATTGCCTTCTTGATTTACGCGGATATTAGCCCTAGCTTAGGAGTTTTCCTTGATTGCGACGTAATAATTATGGTCCACACACCTAATAACTTGCATGTTCCTATTAGATCGTAATTGGACCAAAAGTAAAACTAATAAGAAAAGACTATTTGGTCACTTGAGGGGTCCCGAGCCACTAGAGGTCGTATACAGCGCTGGCAGGACCCATTGTGGCGGGCAGCGATCGGCATCCAAGACCGGACACCGACCCCTCCTGTTGACCACTTAGCCATTTGTTCTGTCGTGTAGAACTGCTTCGTTTAGGGCCGGTTTTCCGCTTGCATCATATAGGTAGTTTACATTCTGTCTTTATTTTATGCGCTGATCACTCTGCATGTAGATTGCTGGAGTCAGATACGCATCTCTTACTCTGCATGCATCATTGATTCCCACGCATCGGCTTTTTCGTATTCTCCCCCCGTTTTTGGACTTAAAATAATCAGGAGAACCAAAAAATTCGTTAGGAGTTGTTTGCTTTGAAAAATATCTAAAAAACAAAAACCATAAAATTGGGACTGCTAAACAAACTTGACCTAAAAGACACCTCACCTGAAAAATTTGTCTTGGGGAGAGAAACCCCCTCATTGTCTGGTTTGTATGTGCGAGAGATTGACCCGCATCCTAGGATAGAGCCATATCTGAGCCCTCTTCAGACTACTGCTTCTGGGCTAGTCGTTCTCCAGTGAGGATCGCTCCGGTCTCCGGTAAAGCGGGTCACGATATCCTTAACAGAGCGAGCCGATCGGGTAACCGGTAAACGGTCCGCGGCTTGTACTGGCTGGGAAAGATCTAGTTCGGGATTGGGACAGTCTCCTGGGGGAGTCGGATTCCCAACAGGTCACGTAACCGCTATGCTATCCTGACATGATCACCTAATAAAATTGACAATATAATTGATCGAACTCTTACGGTCTTCAGCTCGTGTTGAGTAGGTGAACCCAGGGTTTGTTTGCTCATCTTGGTTGTTTCCAGATCCCATCCGCCTGACTCGCCAGATCAAGATGATGGGCAGGAGGTCTCTTAAGCAGCCTCTGGCTGCACCGCTTTTCAGCACTCCAGCCCGCTCATCTAGGTTGGTTCGCGAGAGCCGAGACCCGCTCTCCGAACCCGAGTTCGATTCCGCCCTGTTCCCCCTCGATCACCCTTCTTTTACTTCTGAGATACCAGTGCCAGATGAGAGACAACAGACAGATTTATCAGCACCTGAGTTTGGGTCTTTTGCCTTTGTAGAGACCACGGCCAGCAGCGAGGATCGCACTGAGGGATCGAGAGCAGAGACGACCACATATGTACTGGACCAGGGTGCGATCAACACCACCATGTTAGCCTCCCTCAAGACGATGCAGAGACAGATACGAGATCAGGGGGCTTTCATGGTGGAGATGAGGAGAGAGATGGAGCAGATGAGAGCCGACCGCAAGCAGCGCAGGCTCGGAGACGGACCGAGGAGACCCGACGATGCAGCAGCAGCAGCAGCCGCAGCAGCCGCCGCCGCAGCAGCAGCAGCCGCAGCAGCGGCAGCACCAGATCAGCCGAGACCGATGCGAGAGTTGCACAACCCCGGATCGACATTGACGCACCATTGGGTAGCAGCTATCGTGGAGGACTTTTAAGTTCCCCCCGAACACACTTCAGCTTCTACCATGTTTCCATGGGCTCGCCATTGAGGAGCCCCATCTTCATCTTAAGGAGTTTCTGATGATCTGCAGCACCGTCCACGACCGTCAGGTGGACGAGGACACTATCCGGATGATCTCCTTCCCCTTTTCATTGGCAGATAGAGCAGCCACCTGGCTGAAGCATTTGGGGAAGTTCGTGTACACCTGGGAACAACTCCGCACTGAGTACTTGAACAAGTACTATCCACTCGGGCGGACGAACGCAGCGAGGGCCCTGATCAGCAACTTCTCCATGCTCCCCAACGAGCAGTTTCATGAGGCATGGGAGAGGTTCAGAGAGCTTACCGATAGATGCCCACACCACGATATCACGAAGCCGAATCTAGTTCAGAGCTTCTTCTGCGGGTTGACACCAGAGCTGCAGGGCCTGGTGAATGCTTCATGTGGAGGGTCCTACTTCACCAAGGATGAGGATCCGGTCTGGGCCATCTACGAGGAAATGGCCGAGAACTATACTGTGATGTCCCAGACCCGACTCTACACTCAGGGACGCCCCCAGCCCCAGTCCGTGCAGTACCAAAGGATAGCATGGGTCGATGCCGGTCCTTCTACTTCGTCTGCGGCAGCCACACAGTCTGAGTCTACAGTCGCAGACATGGGGATCATCAGCGAGAAGCTGGACCGGATCGAGTTGATCAAGAAGAAGCAGTGCCAGGGCATATCTCAGATGGATCATATGGCACAGACGCTGAGTGATCTGAAGACACAGCTCAAGTGTCTCCAGGAGGCACAGACAGCTTCTCAGCCCCGTCTTTAGTCACGAGGAGATCCGAGTAGCAGTGACAGTTCGTCTCAGCGCTCCAGCTCCAGTCAGCCTAGACATGTCCACCTTGTACAGGCGGAGCCGTACTAGCAGCCGCAGCCTTACTACCAGTCGCCACCATCTCAGAACACTCAAATGGTGGTCTACCAGCCGGATCAACCCCTGGTAGTACTCCTGCCACCCACCTACGAGCAGGAGCCGTTGATGGATGTCAACGGGATTTGGTACGACCGATCCCAGCCCGGTATCCGACGAGACCATCCCGGATTCTGTTGGTCAGCCGGAGGTGCCAGTTCCCAACAGCAGCCTCCAGTTCAAGGTGGCCAGTACGGCCATCAGCGAGAGCACCAGCAGCCCCAGCCCCCAGTACACCAGCAGCAGCCGTCATCCCAGCAACACCAGCAGTATGGTCCTCGTCCCTATCAGCAGGGACAGTCTTGGAGGCGAGAGCAGCCTCAGCAACAGTATTATCCCCAGCAGTACCCTTCTCACCCGCACCAGCCACAACAGCAGCCTCATTACCAACGAGGCCACCCGTCAGGTTCTCATGGGCCAACCTATGAGAACCATGCCTTAGACGATCTAGCCCGCCTCATGACCGAGCAGCAGGCTACCTTCAGACGGGAGATGGATGAGTTCCGCCAGGAGATGCGGGAGATTGTGAGAGGGAAGGCCGCCATACCTGCCCAGAGTGAGCCCAACCCGAACAACCTGAAGAGGAAGTTTGAGCATGTAGATTTCACAGAGTATGCCACTCCTAGTGATTCATTTGGTGATATGTCTGCACATCTATTTGATACTGATTTTGTCACACTTAGGCGCGGTAGGATGCCAGCATGCGACGCCTCGTCTGAGCGATGTCCCCACGCCACTTCCAGGGCGTCAGGCGAGGAGGAGCGCGGTACTGATGCCACAAACGATGATGACAGTGGTGCTGATGCCACCATGGATGCTGATCCCACCGACGGTACTGAGGTCGTTGCTTCACCAGATGGAGGAGGTGGTACTGATGCCACCACAGTTGCTGAGCCAGAGCGCGGTGCTGATGTCGCGAGTCAACACGCCGAGGGTGGTACTGATGCCACCGTTTCTACTTCTGCTAGTCCTGTAGTCTTTCCATATGTACATGTATCTCAGGACACTTCTGGAAATAAAGGAAAGGATTTACTTTATTTTGATCCATCTATGGTGATTGATGATGTATGTGTGGATTCTGTCGTACTTGAGCAGCCTAGACCCTCTCCTAGTCCTTCATCTGAGAAGGACCATGTAGTCCCCTTTCCTAGAGCACTCCATTTAGGTAAGGGGCAGAAAAAAGAAAACCCTAAAAAGAACCAGCAGGTAGAGTTCAGCCAGCAGATGATCGACAGATTCCATATCCAGCTGACTCTCCAGGAGGCCTTGGAGCACATCCCTCTACTCTAGAGATCGCTCAGAGACAGGACCACAGTTAGGAGGAAGAGGAGGAACCATCAGTCTGAGATCCATGTGCTTATCCGGGCCACTTGTTTCGCGATTCAGAACTGTCTGCCGACCAAGAGGCCAGATTCAGGAGCCTCGTATGTCAGATGCCACATCCATGAGCAGAGGTTCGACCGCACTCTATTAGACAGCGGTTCTTCGATCAACCTACTTTCGGCAGCCCTTCTCGACCGCTTCGAGTTGGGTACTCTACGACAGAGCATGACAGCCCTTCAGTTTGCTGATCGATCTGTCAAGAGGCCCAAGGGGTTGCTGAGGGACGTTGTCATCACGATTCAGGGCCTGAAATTCCCCGTGGACTTCATTGTGTTGGACATGGAGATTCCTGAGTCTGTGACCGATACCCCCATCATTCTAGGTCGCCCGTTCTTGGCCACAACAAAGGCAGTGACCGACCATGATAGAGGGAAGGTATACTTTCGCGTCGAGGGCGAGAGTGTACAAATATAGATGGTCGAGGACATCAGAGCCAGAGATTCAGATTGCTCGGAGCAGACCACAGATTCAGAGCAGATGATAGATACAAGGCGAGACATCCACCAGGACTGTGATTTTGTTATCACAGATGATGAGGCAGTTTGGGAAGATCCAGTCGCACAGGCCATCCTCTCACCTTCAGAGTTCGTTGATGCAGAGACGCCAGCAGAGGAGAGCTTGGAGAGCGCATTCCTGGACCATGATACTTTTCATTCAGCAGAGCCGGTTCTTGATCGCGAGACAGAAATCTGTGAGTACGCTACAGATCCCTCGGAGTCAAATGTTGATTGGGCAGAGTTTGATGACTTTCTACCATGTCTGACTTCCACTGAGCCTGCAGCTGGGGAGGAGGTTGATGCCATGCAGAGCAGAGACAGTCCAGCAGAGCAGCCTTCTCCAGATACTGATTGTGAGCGAGAGTTTCCGTTCTCCCATGCAGATTTGGCAGCATTCACTCAGAGCTTTCAGAGGACAGATCCGCCAATACCTACTTGTCCAGAGCTGAAGCCACTTCTTGCGTCGCTGAAGTATAGGTTCCTTGCGGGTGAGCATGAGATGTACCCAGTCATTATCTCAGCAGATTTGACTGGAAAGCAGGAATCCCGCCTGATGGGGGTTCTTGAAAAGAATCGCAAGGCGATAGGATGGAGTGTAGCCAATCTCCAGGGGATAAGTCCGGCCCTGTGCTCCCACCATATCTATCTCGAGGAGGAGGCGAAGACGTCGCGTGAGTTCCAGCGGCGGCTGAACACGAATCTTTGAGAGGTTGTCATGAAGGAGATCTTGAAATGGTGGAGCGCCGATTTTATCTACCCCATCTCCGACTCCAAGTGGCTAAGTCTGTTGCATGTGGTGCCCAAGAAGACAGGCATCACTACAGTTGTCAGTGTGTCTGGAGAGGAGATCGCTACCCGGGTACCCACTTCTTGGCGGGTCTGCGTGGATTACAGACGACTCAACCAGGCCACCAAGAAGGATCATTTCCCCTGCCCTTTATTGATCAGATCATTGAGAGACTGACAAAGAAGAGCCACTACTATTTCTTGGATGGGTACTCCGGCTATAATCAGGTGGCCATCGTGCCCGAGGTCCAGGACAAGACCACCTTCACCTGTCCCTTCGGGACATATGCCTTCAGACGCATGCCATTTGGGCTATGCAACACCCCAGCGACATTTCAGAGATGCATGTTGTCTATCTTCTCGGACATGGTGGGGGAGTGCTTGGAGGTCTTCATGGATGACTTCTCGGTCTACGGCGACGGATTCGACTCCTGTCTTGACTGCCTAGACCGAGTACTTCAGCGATGCATTGAGGTTCACCTAGTATTGTCTTGGGAGAAGAGACACTTTATGGTGACTTAGGGGACGGTGCTTGGCCATATCATCTCCAACAGGGGCATGGAGGTTGATCCGGCCAAGGTGGATGTCATTAGAAAACTCGCACCACCGTCCAACCTGCGGCAGTTACGGTCTTTTCAGGGCATGTCAGTTTCTACCGGCGCTTCATTCACGATTTTAGTAGGATTGCTCGATCGTTGACTGATCTGTTGATGAAATACACTGAGTTCCTTGTCGATTACAAGTGTCTATCGTCGTTTGAGACTCTCAAAAGATGTGTTGTAGAGGCTCCTGTTCTCCAGCCGCCTGATTGGTCTCTCCCATTCGAGATCATGACGGACGCCTCTGATTTTGCCGTAGGGGTCGTGCTGGGATAGAGGAGGGATGGAGTCCCATTTGCCATTCACAACGCTAGCCGTACATTGGATCCTTGCTATCGCCTCTCTCCTGTGGTTTGCCGATATTGTGAACTTCCTTGTTACTAAGAAAGTTCCACAAGATTGGCCCAGGCAGAGACTTGAGACCTTCCTCGCGAAGGCCAAGTTCTACCATTGGGAGGATTCCATCCTTTATCATGAAGGAGGGGATAGCGTCTGGCGTATGTGCATTCCTCAGGAGGAGCACCACAACGTCCTTACTTACTGCCACAAGCTTGAGGCAGGGGGACATCACTCTGGGAGGAGAACGGCATAGAAAGTGCTCCAATCCGGCCTATGGTGGCCTACCCTCTTCAAGGACTCTGATGAGTTCGTAAAGAGGTGTACTGACTGTCAGCGGATGGGCTTTTGTGGACAGCATGATATGATGCCGATGCAGCCCATTCACTTATGTGAGGTTTTTGACGCATGTGGCATCGATTTCATGGGTCCATTCCCTAAGAGTCAGGGATTCGAGTACATTCTGTTGGCCGTGGATTATATTAGTCGTTGGGTTGAGGTCGTCCCCACCCAAACCGCAGATGCTAGGACCGTTTGCCGATTTTTGAGGAAGCATATCATTTCACGGTTCGGGGTACCTCGAGTGTTGATATCTGACGAGGGGTCTCATTTCGTCAACGACAAGGTAAAGGCCCTTGCTAGCGAGTTTGGCATAGGCCATTGATAATCTCGGAAATCGATCGGTCTTATGTTCCACACAAGGCGGGAACACAGTCGAAGTGTCGACCAATCAACTCTGAAATTAATCAACAATGAACCCACAAGAAAGATCAATAAATTAGAAATAATGTGGAGTTAAAATTTATTTTTAACTCTGCACAAATGATGTAAAAGGCAAGTATGCGGAGAGTTCGAACACAGGGAGCAAACAGGGTAATTCAATGAAATGTGCACAAGTGAATAAATGTGTCTGATATGTCTACACTAAGCAAGCAAGCAAATAAATTTTTGTGGGTTTTTTATTTTTAATTTTTTTTATTTTAATTTAATTTTTAATTTTGTATTTTGATTTTTAATTTTCTGATTTTTATAATTTTATATTTTATATTTTTTTCTTTTTCAATATTGGAAAATAAGGACAATGTAATAAAAGACAAGATAAAATATTTATAAAAATGTGCAAAAATAACCAAAAATTCAGAAATAAAATGTTTTTAATATTTTTAGGATTGTTTACTGTTTTTGTGATTTTTGAGTATTTTTCAAGTGTTTTTGGTATTTTTAAATACTGAAATAAAGAAAAACAGTGGGCAAGCTACTGGCTGGAGATAAAACCGGAATTAAAAATAACAAACAGCAACTACAAATTTATAAACTAATTTTAAAATAAATAGGATAAAATCTAGAACAAACAGGAACTGAGTTTGCTATTTTTGGAGTTTTCTTTGATTTTATAGAATTTTTTGAAGTTTTTATGTATTTTCTAAATTTTAGGGTTTTTCTTTTGAGATTTTTAGTGATTTTTGGAGTGATACTAAAATAGGTTAAAATAGACACTAGATAATGTTTTTGGAATTTTTCGAAGTGTTTTAATTTTTTTTGGCATTTTCTAAGGTAGACAGTGCTGAAATAGAGAGTTTTTTTATTTTTAATAAATATAAAAATAAAATAAAATCAAAAACTAAATTAATGGCGTGGAAGCATAAGTGCCCAGGAGCTTAAGTCCAAAATTTGAGAATTTTTGGGATTAAAATGATGCTTCAAATAAATACTACAAGCAAGCAAAAAGTTCACAGCCAAACAAGGACTATTTCGCAATTAGACAAAATTCCAGGGGCCTTCGTGCAATTTTCTCACAAAATTTGTACTGAATAAAATATTCTCTAGACTAAAGACCAATAGCCAAAGAAGCAGGGGTGCCTTTGCAAAATCGCCCAGACGCACGTGCGTTGCACGCGCCCAAGCGGGGGCACAAATGCAATATCGCAAAATACTAGGGCTTTATTGTAAAATGTCCAGATGTTTTAATACTGCAGCTGGAAATTTAAGTACTAAAATTAAATACCAAATAAGGCTGGGGTCCCCTTGCAAAATGCCCAGACGCACGTGACAAGCACGTGTGCCAGGCGAGGACTGGAAAGAAAATAAGCAAACGTGTGGGGGTCCGAGTATAGTTTTTACAAAATGTTACAACTGCAGATGAATGATTAAGCGTTAATTTTTAAATACAAAAAGGTGTCGGGCTTACGATGCAAAATGCCCAGCCAAGGGGCGATCTGACGGTGGGTGTAAACCCACTTAACCACGTGTCGGCACAGGGGGCTATGATACCCCTTCGCTTCCTTCGGCCACGATTAGATCGCCGCGGGGAGATCAACGGTCACGGATGGCGGCGATTTGACGGTGGCTGCTTCACGCCACGAACGGGGGAGAGATCGACGGCTGGGAGCCCCAATGGAAGAACACGGACGAACAGCGGCACGGGGGGTCTTGTCCGAGCGTTCTCCTCCTCCTCCGACGCTTTCCGAGGTCTCAAGTTGGCCTACGACGTTCCTGGAAGGGCCCCTGACCTGCAGGCAGAGCCAAAATGGCCCGAAGAGCCCAGATACGCCGCCGCAAGGTCAAGGGCGGAGAGGAGCTCCAGGTAGCATGGTTGCTGCAAAAATCGACCCCAAGAGGGGGTCTCTTCGGCACCTGGGACCTGCAAAGTACACGCACAACGACAGTAGAGGTTCCCAAAGCAAGCACGAGTGGAATGGGCGGCGTATGGTGCAAATACAAGCTCGCCGGAGCTCGGGGAATGGCGAATGAACAATTAAACTACCAAATGAAGCCACGAAATGAAACCTAAGACTACCAGGTACTAAATGACGAAAGAAATAAGAATAAAAACGACCTCGAGGGCTGGGGAGTCCGAGGAAGAAACCTCACGGCCGCGAGGCTGGAGATCGAGTTGGAAACACACCGTCGAGCTAGATAGGCACCTCGACAAGGTTGGAGATCGGCCCTCTGTCACAGGGGATCCCGCAGCTAGGCCTCGGAGGGATTGGCTCAGGCCAAAGGCGGTTCAAGGGCAAAAGGAAGAAGGAGGTTCGGTTTTGAAACAAGGTCAAGGGGCTTCCTTCGAGGCGAAGTCACGGGTTGCTGGATGATCCAACGCCCGAGGTATCACCTGGTCGTGAATCCTCGATATGTGGGCTACAAAAGTCGTGAAGGAAGCGGGGTCAAATGGTGAAAGGTGTGGCTCCCAAAAATCTATGAAGATGGGTCGAAACCCATTTCTGACACGCAGCAGGGAGAGGACAGGAGAGTTGACCAGCAGGTCAACTTTCCTAGTCACCTGGTTGGTCCACGTGGACCAACCAGGAAAATCCCTGGAAAAAAATACATTCTAAAATCTATAAAAAATAGATAACGATTTTATTGATTTTTAATTATAAAATGAAAAATGTTTATTTTTTTATAAATTATTTTATTATGATTTTTATTTATTTTTATGAAATGTATTTTTACAAGTTTGCATTTATGCCCTTTATAGGTATATATATCTATACATTAAAGTATTTTATTTTATTTTGTATATTTAACTTTATTTATTTTGTTTATTATTTTATATACTTATAAAGTATTTTTATACACTTAAATATATTTTTATTTTATTTTTCTGAATTGTTTTGTATATTTAATAAAATATAAGTATAAAAAGTATAGGTATACATATAGGTAGGGTACCTATATATTTTATTTTTAAGTATTTTATTTTTGTTTTTATTTAGGTTTTTATTCTTATTTTAATGTACATAATTATTATAAGTAATATTTACAACATTATAAAAATATAAAAATATAGAAATAATGAATAAATAAGAAATTGAATATTTTAATCTGTACAATGTACAATGTGGGTCCAAAACTTAACTTTCAAACCGTAGCTCCGCCAAATGCGAAACCACCGCCATTAAATAGCTTATTTTCTTCTATATACAATTAAAGGTGTATATGCTGCATTTGGAGTTGTCAGTTATGAGATACGGGTCTGGGAAGTTGGGATTTTGGATTCTTATTCAGACCATAACTTTTTATCTGTACATTGTTTTTCTGTGAAATCAATTTTGTATTTTTCTTTATTTTATTATCTACAACTTTCATGTACAAAGTTTCTTTATTTGATGTATAAAAAGTGGAACCAAAAATAGGTCCCAAAATGAGTAAAGAATGAATAGAATGTATAGGTATTTTATCTGTATTTCTGACCTTATCTCCCCCTACTTTATTCCTTGTCGACCTATTCATCAAGATGCCTAGGTCTCGGGGGTTTTGGGTCATAAAATATTTACAATATTTTATTCTTTTTCTTTTCTTTATTTATTCTATAATTTTAGCTTTAATTACAGCATTTTATACACTATATAGATGCACATGCATGAATGCTAAGATGCTCTATTTAAGGGTATTTACATGCATTTGCTAGGGCTTTTGGTGCCAAAATTATAGAATAAAGATGATGAAATGTGGATTCATCAACCATCGAGTTGTCACTCCATACCACCCTCAGACGAATGGTCTTGTCGAAGTGTCGAACAGAGAGATCAAGACTATATTGCAGAAAGTCATCCGCCCTAACCGAAAGGATTGGTCACAGCTTTAGGACTCGATCTTGTGGGCATATATGACGTCTTTCAAGACTCCTTTGGGTACATCTCCCTTTCGCCTCATTTATGGCAAGCCGTGCCATTTACCTGTTGAGCTGAGACATAGGTAACTTTGGGTTGTCACTGATATACTTTTGGATCCAGAGAGTGTAGGAGATCAGAGGAGGGCAGAGTTAGCAGCCGTGGAGGAGCTTCGTGATACAGCCTTTTCAAACAGCCTACAGTACAAGGAGAGAGTGAAGGAGTGGCATTATTCTCATATCAGCCACAAGCATTTTGAGCCTGGACAGAGAGTATGGCGGTTTGATGCTAGGCTTCGTCTATTTCTAGGGAAGCTACAGAGCAAATGGAAGGGACCGTATTTGCTGAGAAAGGTACACGACAATGGGAGTATCGACATATCTGAGTTGTCTTCTGAGAGTACCTTTCGAGTGAACGGCCAGCGGCTCAAGCCATATCTAGATCATGAGTCGCGGGTCATTGATGTTGCCCCTATTCACTTTGCATGAGATGTGGTCTCTTGACTCACATCTTTTGTATCTCACGCCTGATTATCATTGTTCCTCCGAATTGTATAGATCCAGATGTCCATATCACTCTATTCTTTAGTCCCACATCCCTTTTCTCATCTTATGATTATGCTATACTTAGGGTGTACTTTACCCTAAGTATAGGGGGGATGTAGGACTCTCGGGTATTCTTTTGATTCATTTCTACCTCTGTTTTGCTGCCTATACTTAGGGATATTTTACCCTAAGTATGGGGGGGTAGACCCTGTACATTCTCACTTGGCTTTCCCTTTGTGTACAGCATGCTATACTTAGGATTAGTTGATCCTAAGTATAGGGGGAAATGCCGAGATCCTCTTCGATTTCTATTCTTTCATTCGTCTTTGTATGTAGCCTTCCTTTTCACTTCCCTATACTAAGCACGAGTTATGTCTTCTTCATCGCTCTTGACTTTGGGGACATCGTTAAAGCTAAGTATAGGGGGTGTGTATATATTCCATATATACTTTAGCCATAACTCGTACTTTGTTTGAGTGTGTTAATAAATAAAAATGGCTAAAAACCCAAAAATCCATATAAAATAAAAAAATTTCCCTGTAAATAAACATTCTTTTATTACACATACATAGCTATTGTACAAATTATTTTTGTAAAAATGTTTGTAAAAACTTTTTGTGTAAATATTGTGTAAATACTTTCATATCAAAATTATGTATATAGTACAAAATTTTTCCAAAATGTTTTGAAAATCACATGTGTAAATATTTGTAAAATAGCATCTTTGTAAATACTTGTATAGTTTTTCCTGGATTATAGTTGACATTTAAACTAGCCTGGAATTAAATTGGAAAATGGAGCTTGGTTAAGATCTTAATCCACCTAATTATAAGAGGAACCTTATAGGGCTTAGGGTTGAGGGTTATCAGGTCCACGGTGACTTAATTCTTTGAGTCCACTAGGCTATGATCATATGTCATCTCAATGAGCCTAAGTAGAGCACTTAACAACACACACATGACTCATATAGACAATGGCTTGACTCGGACCCGCACTTTACATCGAGATCTCTACGGATGAGGTGGTGAGGAGGCAGTCTTCCTTGACTTGGGGTAGCATATGAGGGTAGTACTTCTAGGCGGAACCTCTCTTCTTCTTATAGTGAAGGAAGTGCGTCTCAACTTGGTCTGGTTGCCATGAGGTCTAACGATAGGAGTTGTGGGTTGCAATAATGCTTCAAAAGAGGGATAGTCTACTGGCTCAAGAGGGAAAACTCCTTATGTATATATGTTGCACCTTGTAAATATGTTGTACAGATGCACATCAAAAAAATGCAAAAGGAAAATATCTCCAAAAAAGTGGTGGGTCTGATAGAAAATGATAATCCCACCGGAGTATGTATATAGTGCAATAAGCAAAGCTTGAGACTCATGTTCCATCTTATGTAGCTTGCAGCAGGGAGACTTAGCTACACTAGTTGAGCTCCCAAGGATACATGGCTACACTGGCCATGGTCCATTCTCTTCTTCCCCCTCTTCTTGAGCCGGTTGAACTTGAACTTAGAAGGGAATACCCCGCTCCTCGAGGAAAGAGTGGCCAGACTAGGGTCATAGAGTTACCTTGCTGGGGAGGGTTGTCATTTTGCTACTTCTGAGGTGGAGAGCTATACCTCACTTACAATGTACAAGGAAAGATTCATGGTCTTCAGGGTTTGTGTATGTAGACTTGTTCTGATCTGGATTATTGAGGAGTCTTGACTATAGATTTGTGGATCTTAGAGGTTGTTAAGTTTTAAACCTAAGTCCAAATAAGGTTCTGACACATTAATAATCTAAAGATCTGACCGAGCTCCATATTTCAATTTAATGAAGGCAAGTTTAATAATCAGCATTGATCCTTGCATTTCTCCTCTTTTTCTTTTTCCTTTTCTTTTTCACTTCTTTTTCAAATAAGTGTTTGCTAAGGGACTAGTAAAGTTAAGTGTAGGGGGTGATGAATACCCATTCATCACTCTTTATTCTTTTATTTTAGCTAAAAACTTATGCAAAACACCATGTAGATATGTGTAAATAACATAAATTATCAATAGGCATGCATTGTGTAAATTGCAATAATTAGCGTGTTTTTGTGCATAAATAAAAGAATAAAGAAATAAAAGAAAAGAGGGAGATATTTAGAATAAATATTGAGCGACCTAATACCAAGGGAGGGCTCAGCATGGGCCTGACCGCAAAAGATTCCAAGTAGAGGGAGATAGGGTCAATCATGTGTACAGATACCTATGTATATAAATAAAATTATTTTCCTCTTAATAAAAATAAAAATGTGTGTTTATTAATTTATACATATTTGAAAAGATAAAACTAAAATAAAAATGGGAAAAATAAAAGAAAATTAAAAAAAGAAATAAAATTCTCTCACCAGTGTATATAGACCATGTACATAAAACAACATAGCTATATTTTTTTCCTTGTAAATAAATAATTAAAATTCAATAAAAATATTTCTATATTCTATATTTCATAGTGTAAATAAATAAAATAAAAATCATAAAAATAAAGATAAAAAGAAATAAAAAGAAATAAAATCAATTTCTATCTTGTATATATACCATGTAAATATGTATATAAAAGTATTTATTTAACCTATGTAAATAAATAATAAAAATAAAATAAATATACCCTTTTATTCCAAATTTTATGTTATAAATAAATAAAATATAAAATGGGAATAATTATATAAAAATAAACAATTAAAAATTAAAATAAAAAATACATACATGTATATACCTATATATAATAATGATATGATGTAAATACATAATTTATATTTCAAAAAAATAAATAAAAATCACTAAAAATTAAGTTGAAAATAAGTAAACATTTTTTATGTTTTAAGTTTTTGGAAATTAAATCATTTATTGTTTTTATTCGAATTTCCAAATAATTATTAAATGATGGCATGTGATTGGTCCACGGGGGATGCTGACCCCCGGTCAATTCCCCCTGGACCTTTCGCCCGCGGATCTCGCTCCTGATCCGATTTCACATAATTTCGCCCGCGTGATCCGATCACCATTTACCCAAACCCCAGGCTCTAATTAACCTCCGATGATCCGAGACCTTCACCCGATACTTTGCCTAGGGGTCCGTGCTTCACCAAGCCGGACCCAACACCTTCTTCTCGGACCAGCAGCAGTATATAGCCTCCTCTCAGCCGTACATTACCCTCCATCCTTGTCTATGCCCCTTCGTCCCAGGACCTCCATTGTCTTCCCCAGAGTGACATCTGAGTGAGGAGAGTGTCGAAGAGAGGAGAGGGAGCCTCCAGCCATCGATCCGGCGACCCTCGTCGCCGTGCGCTACCGCGAGGTGCGCTGAGCCTCAGACTTCAACGTTCCTTGAGGCCAAGACCCCCCAGAGCTTCCTTATCTCTTCCCCAGTCGACCACCTTCATCAGGTACCCCCGATACTTCCTAGTTTCGCCCAATTTTCTTATTTCACCCAAATCGCGCCGCCGGCCGTCGCCAGTGAATTCACGTCATCCCGCTCATCGATTCGATCATCGGACAACCCCATCACCTCCACGATCCTTCTCTCCACGTTCTGCACCCACTCACTCCCCTTGGTTCGCCTCGGAACCAAGGTTCGACCTCCACCGTCGTCGCCTCGCCGGAGGTCATCCATCCGACGCATCTGACCACCCACTTCACCCCTAATCGGGTCAAGGCAATTTGCCCTTGACCCAGGAAGCTTCTGATGCCTATTTGCAGGTCAATGCGACCCGTCTGAGGGTCTTCTCGTTCGAGCCCAGGAGCTTCGCTCCTTCGCCGTCGCCGGGCCACTCCGGTGGTCCCCGGCCTCATCGGAGGTTTCCAGCAGCTGCGGAAGCCCCCGAGCTTTCTTCTAACCATCTCACCAACTCCAGAGGAGGTCTCGCGCGCCCGTGGTGCTCCGGCGAAGTTCGTCGGAGCTTTGTTCATCCAGGACCCTCCTCCGCCGTCCATTCAACCTCGACGCTCCAGATTTGATCCTCACCATCTATTTGAGGAGCTCCAGCCACCGTCAGATCCTTCTGAGGCTTGATTGGACCGT